>OY855910.1:22399861-22809861 GCA_963693305.1 Meandrina meandrites
GCGAAAAGATTTGGATTTGGTTGAATCCTCGATTTTTTATAACCTAACAAAGTCGCTTGGGGTGTTGAACGATCGCGTTATAGGGAGTCTGGGTCGAGAGAGCTGATGACGTCTACCCAGGAGCCAACCACAATAACGCCTCACTCATTCTCGTTTTACTACATTCCTGGATACACGTCGCAATAGCCGTTGTACCCAGTTCTCTTAAAATGCCGCCGTGAAACAAATTGGAGTCGGCTTAAGGGCCATTTTCGTGTTTTCAACAGTAATAAGGCCCGGAGAGGTTGATTTTCTGCTTGAACATGGAGTATCAAACTGTAAGATTCGCCGAATACTCTCTTGTCGAATAGCGTTGACTACTGTTGATTTGTCGGCTCCAGCTTGACAGTGATTGACACATTGTAACTTGATCCTAGTAAAATTGACAAATTTAGCTAGCTCTGACGTTAGTTTTTCGGCTATTCGCGCCAGTCCCTTACAGTGCGAGTATAAATAAGAGCTCTGCATATCATTTCGGCCCAGTTCGCGTTAGAATCCTCTGTGAACATTTCCGTTTCATTTAGTTATGGCCGACGCACAGGCCGCGGTTCCCGCCGCCCAAGCCCTTGTGCCTCCAGTTGCTGCAGCTGAAATCCCAAATGCTCAGCAAAATCCAGCGCCTTTGCAGGTATAATTCTTTTTCTTGTTGCTATGCGTTTGCGCATTTCTTCTTTTTTTTTTTATTTCGCGTGGTCGCTTTATAGTTTTCCACGGTCATGTAGGTCCGTTTTCGGTATTATCGTTCCCTCGTTTTTTCCTAGTTTGTACGCTTATGTTTTGCTTGAGCCATTTGGCTGTCAAGTTTATGTTGTGCGTACTTCGCCTTGCAAACTTCGGGTTTGTGTAGTGCTTTTCCCTTCGGCTCCTTTCCCCGTTTGCACACGTTTATTTGTTATGTTGGTGTGCTTCGCCTCGCAAACAACGGGTTTGTGTAGTGCTTTTCCCTTCGGCTCCTTTCCCCGTTTGCGCACGTTTGTTTGTTATATTGGTGTGCTTCGCCTTGCAAACTTCGGGTTTGTGTAGTGCTTTTCCCTTCGGCTCCTTTCCCCGTTTGCACACGTTTATTTGTTATGTTCGTGTGCTTCGCCTCGCAAACAGCGGGTTTGTGTAGTGCTTTTCCCTTCGGCTCCCTTCCCCCGTTTGCACACGTTTATCTGTTATGTTGGTGTGCTTCGCCTCGCAAACATCGGGTTTGTGTAGTGCTTTTCCCTTCGGCTCCCTTCCCCCGTTTGCACACGTTTATTTTTTATGTTGGTGTGCTTCGCCTCGCAAACTTCGGGTTTGCGTAGTGCTTTTCCCTTCGGCTCCCTTCCTCGTATTTTGCACACGTTTATTTGTTATGATGGTGTGCTTCGCCTCGCCCCTTTTGCACGGGTTAGTTTGTTTTGTCAATGTGTCTCGCCTCGCAAACTCCGGGTTTGCGCTGTGCCGTTTTGTCAGCACCTTCGGATTTGTACGCCTTTATACTTTATTTGTACTTTACGGTGAATTTTGTTTGGCGTATTTCGCCTTGCAAACTTCGGGTTTGCGTAGTGCTTTCACGCCCTTCCCTTGAATTTGTACGCTTTTGTTTTGTACCTTTCGGCGAACTTATGTTTCGTGTATTTGCCTCACATGGTTTCCCACTACTTCGCGTGCTTTGGTTTTTAATGCATGCTTTGCCTCGCAAACAATGGGTTTGTGTAGTGCTTTCGCTTTTCTGCAGTGCTATTCCCTCGACGCCCATTTTTAATTTTATCGTGTTTGTTTTCACTATTTTCTTTGTGCGTGTCTCGTCTCCTGAACGTTGGTTTTTGGAGTTCAGTTCAGTGCCCAACTTCAAGTTTTTTAATTTGCACGCTTTGGTTTTTGTAACTTCCTCATTGAGGTTGGATTTACATGGTTTTTGTTTTCTCCCCTCGTTTATTGCCCTAAACTTTTCCTTTTATACTATTGTTGTTTTTTCTGTCATGTTTATTATTTCTTGACTTTTGCATATAATTTGGTGTTCAATTGTTTATTGTGCCTTTGTTTCCCTCCCCTGTTACGGCACCTTTTGTTTCTGTCATAATTGCTTTATTCTCAAACTGTTTGCTTTTTACATTTTTAATTTGTTTATAACAGTTTGATGCCGGCATCTCCTTTTCGTTTTTGCTTTCAATACGCGTTTCTCTCGCAAATCGTTTATATCCTTTCCCTATGGTAGCCTGAAAGGGTGTCTTATACCCTAGTCGGATTACTGGCGCTCAGGCTGCCATCCCTTGGGTGGGTTCCTGCGCGTTTTCTGCGCCTTTTGTCTTTTCTTTCCGTTTTTTTTCCCTTTATATTTTTGTTTACCGCTTTTCCCACTCGAGGGCTGGCAGCCTGTAGATATTTTGTTCATGCCCTCCTCTCGGTGTTTCAGAATGACCTCCTTGAGCAACTTACCGCCAGAATTAAGACGCTAGAGGATGCTGGTAGTCTCACTGATGTCCCAGCTCGCCTGTCTAGAATTACCCAATATGGATTCAGAAGGGAGGAGGATTTTGACAAATATGAAGCCTTGGCTATGACGGAACAGCTAGCTACAGCCGCAAAACTGTCAGGGCACGAGAAGGCTCCAACCTTTGATGCCATAGCCTCTACGCTTAGAGAGAGGTTACCGGTCTCGAAAAAACAATTTAAAGCGTATTTTGTAGCTCTTTTGGCGGACAAAGAATACGCGAAAGTTCTTGAAGCCGTGGCCAAAGTGGATAAGTCTTTCAAGTCTTCTGTCTCCGGTCCAGCTTCTGGCTCCAGCGGATCCTCGGGTCAGGCATCTGCTCGTCCAACCGGCAGACGTCAGAGGGTCTTTTGCTACGCTTGTGGAATGCCTGGCCATATGGCTTCAAGGTGTTTAAGGCGGTTTCGCAACCGAAGTTACCCACAGTCGCGTCCTCGTCCCCTTCTGCCGCCTCCTGGAGGGCAATAGAATTTGGTTCTGTTGCGTTTGATTGTGGTTTTTGCTTGTATGCTTGATGAATGATACTTGAATCACATTCGTTAGGGTTTGGATTTAATAAAGCGATTCCTTTGATTTGTTTTTGTTCAGTTTGTTTTTCGCGCTATATTATGAGTACTTTTCTTTTTTCCAGCCTCCCTCCAAGCGTTTCAAACTCTCCTACACCGTCCCGGCATGCGAGTCCTCGGATTCTTTTAACCCACTATCCATCAAACAGCATAGTATTTCATGGGTGCATCACGATGGCAAGCCCCTACAGCCCGGGCTTCAGTCCCCTCGGCCTTATAATTCTCACTTGGCTTCGGTTTGGGTAGATAGTGTTTCCCGTGGTGACGTTTCAGCCGACGTCTCTATGCTGGCATTCCCAGACCCTGTTAGTTTTCTTGCCGGTCAGTTGCGCCGCCATCTCCAGCTTTGGAAAATTATAGCTGTTTCAACCTCGTCTCCTCTATCCCGGGATGTTCTGGGTTGGCTGGAGTATAAGGTGCAGGTACTGCCCTTCTTTAGACACTTTAAAGGCAATTTCAAAAGCGAACATTTTGACTCGGCCTTCCCTCCCCAGCGGATCCTTTACAGTCACAAGTCTTGTGCACCTTTTGCCAAGTTCATCGCTGACACGATATTGCAACGTCTCTCCTCCGGTGCCATTTCGGTTTGGGGCAAGGTGGGCGAGGTTGTCCCTCCTCATCTCGTCATGCCCCTCACGGTTGAGCCCTCGAAACCTAGACTTTGTAATGACAATAGGTTTTTAGATCTATGGATGGATGATCGGCCGTTTTCTCTCGACCACCTTCATCAATTTCCCATGTATGTCAGCAAGGACACGTATCAAACTGTGTGCGATGATGAATCCGGATTTGATCACATCCTCCTTGCCCCTTCCGGCAGGACGTACTTTGGATTTGAGTGGAACGGGTGGTACTTCACCAGTAATACCATCCCTTTTGGTTGTAAGTTATCTGCATTCGTGTACCACTCCACTGGCCTTCTTGTTTCTCACTGCTTTCGTTCCATTCACATCCCCTGTTCTTTGTGCATTGATGACCGTCATTCCTCGCTGATTCGTTTGCCGCGTGTTTCCAATCTTGTGAAGTTTCCTTGATCCAGACGAGCTGAACCTCGTCAGTGCCCATATGGCGTCCTTTTTTGTTCTGTTATACGTTACTCAAACTGGGTTACTGTATTGGGCTTCAGAAATCCATCCTTCAGCCATCACAATCGGTTCCTTTTCTTGGGTTTGAGTGCGACTCCCGCTTGCAGGCATTTCGTCTTCTTCCAGGTAAGAAGCAGAGGTTTGTTTCTCTTGTCGAAGGGATCCTGGATTCCAGCCGCGTTTCTATAACTGTCTTACAAAGATTAGCAGGAAAGTGTGTGTCAATGGCTATGGCAGTGCCGGGAGCCAGGTTATTCACTAACGAGATCAACTTGGCTATCTCGCGTGCCTCCCGCTCTTCTAGGCCGCTGCCTTTGTCAGTTCCGCTGCGCCGTGAAATTGAACTCTGGCTTCTCCTCAAGTCCTGGTCGGGGTTTCTTCCTTGGCGTTTGGAGCGGCACCACCAATTTGTCATGTTTCCTGATGCCTCTTCCTACCGCTGGGCTGGCGTGCTAAATCCATCCGCAGTTCCCCTCTATGCTTCTGTCTACTGACCTGTGGAGATTTTATCGTCAGATATTGCAATCAAGGAAGCTCTGGCTCTTGGCAATGCACTCTCATCTTTGCTGCAACTATCAAGGACTCGAGAGTTCATGTTTATGTTGACAGTACTGCGTTATTTCATGCCTGGAACAGCCAATCCGCTAGGTCCCATGCCTTGTCAGACGCGTTGAAGTCTATCTTCGAGGCCCTGATGTCCACTAACTGCATTCTTCGCCTCTTCCACGTTCCTTCTGCCAACAACCTTGCCGACCAGCCTTCTCGCTCTCTCTCCCTGGCGGTTTCCCGTCTGTCTGTTGGCTGCTGGAACCGACTACAAGATGCGTTTGGTGGTCCAATTGGTCACTCAGCTGATCTCATGGCTCTTCCATCCAACGTCATGCGTTCTTCGACTGGTGTAACGCTGCCGTTCTTTTCTCCGCACCCTACCCCTGGTTGCTCTGGTGTTAACCTGTTTAGCCAATCACCTGACATTCACCCACCTCTCCTGTTCTCCAACCCGTACATTTTTCCGCCCATCTGCCGGATTCCCAATGTTCTCTGCTTCTTGTCCTCCTTTCGCGTCTCGTTTGCCAGAGTGGTCCCAGATGTTCGACCTCGTCGTCTTTGGTGGGCTCTTCTCCCACATTATCCTCCTTCTAGTCTACTTCTGGCACGTGAGGGCGAAGTGGGTATTTTGCACCCTCCTTCTAAGAGTGGCTATCAAGATTTCTGGCCTCTGCCTTGGGATTTATGGGCCTTTCGTATCGACCCTATGTAAAGGAGTCTTCAGACGTCTCTGATAGTTGGAATTTCGAGGATCGGACCTTCGGTCTTTGTTAATAAATTATTTCAAGTCTTCATTTCGTCTGTTGGTTTTTGCCCGTAATTTTCCCTTAAACACTTATTAGTTTTTTCCCGCTCTTTTTTCTGTAGGGCCTTCCCCCAGTTGCCCGTTTTTTTTTTTTTTTGTTCCTGCTGTCCAATGTCCAGAGTGCAAATATCCGATTGATCAGGGTTTCCGTTTTTGCCAGATGTGCGGATTCAAGAGACCTGCCCTCTCCGTTTCCCAGCCTCTTTCGGTTGCCCCGGATATTTCTGTCATGCATAGCCGTCTCGGCCAGCTGCAAGGCATTGCTTTGTCCTCCGCTTACGCCAAACAAAAAAACTCCCTGAAGAAGGAGTTTTCCACCTTTTTGGCTTCTCTGCCGGGCAATAAGACCCTGTCTTCCGCCACCCCTACAGATGTTTGTCGTTTTCTTGCTTGGAAAGATTCCTGGGGGAAAACACAAGTCCATGTTACCGCTTGTCCACACCTAGGAAAGCATTCAGTGCATAGTTGTGGCTGCCCTGTTCGCCTTTCCTATGCGACGGTCGATTCCTACATCGGAAAGCTCTGGGCCATTTTTAAGGAAGCAGGCAGGGAGGGTGATTGGAACACCCCTTTGGGCTTGGGAAACCCTGCAGCCTCGACTGAAGTCAAAGCCTACCTCAAGGCCTTCACGTCTGGGCAGTTGCGAGCTGCTGTCACTCCTAAGCAAGCAACGCCGCTCTTCCTCGTCAAAGTCGTCCAGCTGTCCCGTCTTATACAGGTTAAATGTCAGTTCCTGGCATTACTGCTTCCCAGTTTTTTGTGTATGCGGGAGATGCTGCTTTGTTTAAGGCGCTCTTTTTCAGCGGCAATCGAGCAAATGATCTTACCCTGGTTAAGACCCAAGAGATTATGCGGTTTCTGGAAAACGATGGTCTCCTGTTCAATCACGTCTGGGGTAAATCCCTCAGGGATGGCTCCGCTAATCTTTTCGGCATTCGTCGCCATTCCGATTTGTCGCTTTGCCCTGTTAAGGCCATAGAACTTTACGTCGCCATCTCATCCGCGTTTTCTGTGCATCTATTGGCTGGTTACCTGTTTCGCCCTCTCAGCTCTACCGGGAAGATCCAAAATAAGCAAATCGCTAACTCCTTTTTGCAGTCACGACTCCATTGCTATCTACAGGAAGCAAAGATTTACAGTGGAGACACTTTGCACAGCTTTAGGGCCGGCTTAGCCATCACTCTAGCCCTTTCGGGTAGTCAGCTTGCAGATATTATGGAACACGTTGGTTGGCGCCGCGCTCCTACAGCGTCTCACTATTTGAAAGTTGAAGAAGTTTTACGTCCCGGAGGACCTTCAGAGTTATTGTCTCGACACCTCTCCTCTGCCCAGACACTGGCAGATTCATACACTGACTTCAACAGCCTCGTCCATTTTACGGTCGCCTTTCCCGCCAGCGCTTCGCCTTAGATTTAGTTTTGGGCTGGTTGGGATTCTCTTCTGAGTTTAAGTGTTGGGACTCGATGTGTGTGTTGTTTAAGTATTGGCGGACTTCTAGGACCTTAAGCCGTATTAAACGTTGGACTTCTTAGTGCGGGAGCATATCTCCATTCCTTATTAGCGAGCATGAAAGGGACTGCCGTGAATAGTATGCTATTCGCGCCAGTCCCTTACAGTGCGAGTATAAATAAGAGCTCTGCATATCATTTCGGCCCAGTTCCTTTAGAATCCTTGGGATATCAGTAGCCGTGGCATGCCTTTCCTTTCACGCTCTCCTCTTTTCGCCTCCACGCTTTTCGTTTTCCCTCCCTCCCCTTCCCCGTCCTTTTTTCCACGTCCAACTTACAAAGCGCTGTCGCATATCTCCATTCCTTATTAGCGAGCATGAAAGGGACTGCCGTGAATAGTATGCTATTGATGTTCTGCAGAAAGCTTTGTATAAGCAATCCCCTGGGTTCCCCTCCTAAGTAGGAGTTTTTTGCACGCATGCGCAATAGTTGTTGTTACCACGAGGGAGTTGTCGGCCATGTTGACTGAATGTTTTTTACTGAACCCCGAACCTTGGACATACGGAACATAACTGGTAGCAGAGCGAGGTTTGTGGAGAGATTTATTCAACATGGAACGACTAAAGAAAGAGAAAATGCGATCGAAGTGCAGGTACACAAGAACCAAAAACAAGCTCATGATGGTGATGGAAGGAGGGCTGTCGTCAAGAATGCAAGTTATGGAGAGTTTGGATGTATTTTCGGGTGCTTAGGAGGACGTGCTTCGAGCCTGTGAGAATTTAGGAAAGTGTTACGAAGATATGAAAGACTCTGGAAATCTTAGTGCCCTTTCGAACGAACTGGAAGCGATTGAGGAGGATTTCACAGAACTTGAAGGACTTGTGAGAGGATACTTGAGTAACGCAAGCAATTCATCGGTCAAGGAGCGAACGGAGCAGCTGAAGGAAGAAGTATCCAAGCGAGAAGTAGAGCTTAGTCGAATTGAACAAGAAATCGAGCGAACGTATGCGGAAAGCAAGAGACAACTCGGACAGAAACTTCGTAGCGAGAGACTTCCGATAGAACCAGACCAAGAAGCGCGGGAAACTGACCACAGTGGCGGCCACGAACAAGACCCAAAGAGGAAATCGAGAGAATTAAACGAGTGCCTGTCGTCCAAGGAGCCGATAAATGAACAAAATTCTGGTGTTCAAAAACAGCCTGTTGTGTCTTCATCTACACATGTGCCAATTATTTCGACTGCTGTTGGAGAGAAGTCCGGACTGTCTCCGCTTTCGATGGGTGGAGTTGTTTATTCTTCTACTCCATTTACCCCGTTTTATCCTCCGTGTTCAGTGCCATCTACATCTATGCCCGGTTTGGTTGAACAGCACCTTCAGACTCAGCAGCCAACTTCAGTTTTACCTGTTATTTCGGTTGGAAACCTTGTGAATCGGTCGGATTATTTACCGTTTACCGCAGTAACTGCGTCCTCACCGAGTACTATGCCTTATGTTTCATCAGTAACACAGCAATTACCCATCAGTGGAGGCCAAACTCACTTTATGCCCAATGGGAACAGTCAACAGCTTACGTCCTCAATTTCAGACCAGATCAGCACTGACTCTGCTTTACTCAAAAGAGTTACCATTCCGAAGTTCTTGGGCCAAAAGAAAAACTATGAAACATGGAAAGCGGCGTTTTATTCCTGTGTAGATCGCACCAAAGCATCACCTGAGTACAAGTTGTTAAGGTTACGTGAATGCCTTCAAGGGGAAGCCCTCAAAGTAATCGAGAATTTAGGCCATTCTGCTGCTGCCTATGAAGCTGCAAAGTCTCGACTAGAGCGGAAGTATGGAGGGAAACGTAGAGCTCTCACCCTTCGCCTTGAAGAACTGGATGCCTTTAAGCCAATAAGAGAGGAAAATGAGAAAGACCTGGAGAGATTTTCAGAGCTGCTTGATGGAATTGTTGTGAACTTGAAGGATGCTAACCAGGAAGCCGAGCTAGGAAATGGATCATTGTACATCACTCTTCAACGGAAGTTCAACAAAGGCCTTCTCTCTAAGTACAAACAGTGGGCTAATGACAGTCATAATGTCGAGAATGTAGGAACACTGAGAGAGTTTAATGACAGAGAGTCTGAGTTTTTGACCACAGCTTCTGAGACCATAACAGGTGTCCTCAGTGGGTCCAAGAGAGAGAGGACCTTCCTAGCTGAAGTAGATCCCGAACCTAAGAAGAAACAGGGGAACAAGTGCAAGTTGTGTAAAGGATCCCATGGGATGTGGAACTGTGAGAACTTTAAGCAGAAATTGTGTTTCAGATGCCTCAGTAATGGACACCACGGAGAAGCATGCCCTCGGAGCAGAGTTTGTGGGTTAAATGGATGTCGCTCTCACCATCACCGGATGCTTCATGAAGATCCAAAGAAAGAAGAGAAGACCGAAGCAGCAAACGTAGCGGGCTCAAGCCAAGTTGATTCATCAAGTACATTGCAAGTTGGTGCTACCATGGAAGGGGAGTCTGAAGAGAGAACCCACTCTACTACTACAGGAACTGGAGCAGTGCCTTCTTCAGGGTTCGTAGCCTTGAGAACAGTTCCCGTCTATGTAACTAACAATCATTGGAGAATCAAGGTGAATGCCCTTCTTGACGACGGAAGCAGTAGGACTTACTTAAATAGTGACATTGCAGCAGAACTTGGTCTCGAAGGTAGACCACATGAACTAACGGTTAACGTATTGAATGACAATCAGGAAAAGTTGGCCACCTCAGTTGTGGAATTCATAATCAGCAGTACTGATGGAAAAGTGTCCAAACTAGCCTCAGCCTATACAGCCGAGAGAGTGACTGGAAGCATGCAAGTGGTGGACTGGAGTAGACATAAGCACAAGTGGAAGCAAGTAGTATAGTAGTTGGGGGGTACAGGCGCAAAAAATAGATTTGGAAAAAATGCGCTCGAATAAAATTATATCTCTGTTTTTGGAAAATTGCGCTGGAATTATATCTTTAAAAATGAGCCTGGTTTTTTTGGCAAAGTACTCAGAAATCCAATACTGAATCAAATACTATATCCAATACTGAAAAAACAAATCTATACTCTTTTTTAAAAATTAGTGCGTTCGTTTAAATATGAATATCTGGTCCAATACTGAAAAAACAAATCTATACTCTTTTTTAAAAATTAGTGCGTTCGTTTAAATATGAATATCTGGTCCAATACTGAAAAAACAAATCTATACTCTTTTTCAAAAATCAGTGCGTTCATTTTTCAGAGTGTTTTAACAATACATGAAAATTCAATGCTTGGAAAATCAGAACTGTTATTTTGCGCTCGGTTTTAAAAGCTCTTATAGTTTTTTTTTCAAATCTAAACTATTTCCAATACTGTATCAAATACTGTATCCAATACTGAATTCAATACTGAAACCAAGCTAAGCTATTATGATGTTTTGATTAAAAATCAAAACTCCATTTTAAAAAAGCTCTTATAGTCTTTTTCCAAATATTGATTAAACTATATTATATAATATATATGAACACTATTGAAAAACGTAAATTATTAATTAAACATTATTATAAAAAATTAATTATTAAAGACGATTTTAAAAGTAAATATTGGTATTTTTATGGTTGGGTTGGAATTAACGAATATCATAAGATTGTTAGTTATAAAAATATTTCGAAAGATAAAGCATATGACACCATTTTTCAGCTGAGAAATGAAATGATAGAACGGATTGTGCTTGATTTTATTTAGTATAGCTCTATGCATCGTCTTCACTATCATCATCACTATCGCTATCGTCATCGACATCGCTATCACTATGATCATCACTTTTTCGTTGATCATACTCTTCACTATCATCATCATTATCAGATTCAGTATCAGATTCATTGTGGTCCTTTTTTAGTTTTTCTTCTTCTCCCATTGTTTCCAATATTTTCTTGGTTTTTTCATCTCTTTGTTTATCGAATTCATGGTATTCATCTCGTTGTTTTTCATTATGCTTGATATTTTTGAGCATATTTTTATAAAAAACGAAGGGGTTTAAACCAGGTAAACATTCTTTTTTAAATTTCAGATAATCATATCTTATATAGCCTTTACTGAAGGATTCTAAAAAAAATTTATTGTCATATATTACTTCTTTGTGTTTGACAAACTTTGAAATATTAAATACAGTACCAAATATATCGCAACTGTAATCTTTGTATTTTGGATGAACGAAAAATATTTTATAATGATTATATTTAATTAAATTTTTGTTTATTTTTTTGAGTAGTGATTTGATAAGATCATGTTGATATTCATAACTGTCAAATGGTATATCATTAATGTCTTCAATTGAGTTTAGTGGACCGCTGAATAGCAAGGGTATTTGTTTAGGATTTGGTAATAGGCATTCGACAGCACGTATTGGTAATGATTTTATATAGATTGGATTTTTTGCTGTCGTTTTCTGTTTTGTTTTTGTCATTATAATATTATATTATATTTTAAGTTTTGTGCGTTTTAAGAATCAATTTTGATTTTCATTGATATATATGGTTCCATCAATAATTGATATATCAATAGATTTATTGAATGAAATATACCCTAATTCTGTTTCAAGTTTTATCAGATTTATATGAACATATCTGTATTTTGTATTTAATTCATTTAAAATTTGAAATCTTGCTTTTAATTTATTTTTTAACTTATAAATTGATTCAAGATCGAATGTTGAATTTTCAAATTTTTTTATTTCTTCTGAAAGATTTGTTATTAGTTTCAAGCTCGTTTCAATTTGCTTATTCAGATTTGAAATCATCTTCATTGTTGATAGAAATTTTAAAATGGATGATGCTTCTTCAGAAGGAATTTGATTGAATTTGAATTGATTATGCAATTGGTTTTCGAATAATCCCATTATTTATATACTATTAGTATATATTTTTTATATGTATTTAACTAATATAGAATACCATATGCAATGATGTTATTGTTGAGAGTTAATAAACAACTTTGATCTAAATAATCATTTGTTTGAATGCTTATGGTACAATTAATTGGTTCTTTATGAATATTCTTTCTTGTAATGAAGTGTATATTTTCATTATTTTATATTTAATATTTCAATCTCATACACTTTATCTGAGCTGGGTAAATTGCATTTAAAACCAGCTGATATTACTGATGGTATGCTGTGGAATATCAATTTTGAATTGATTTTAGCGGAGCTCTGGCGCGCGAAGCGCGCCAGCGGAGCACCATGGGTAAGGAAATTTGGTAACCTATCGATGCGAGAAATTTTGGTTATGACGTCAGCGTACGCCCACCCGCGCGTACAGACTCTGGGGGAGGGGGAGTGGAGTCCTAAGGCAGCCCGACAGGGGGTGGGGGAGGAGAATAGGCTGTGAGAGATCGGGAGCAGATGGCACATCTTATCCCTACTTACGTACGTAAACAGAGCTTACAACTTTGGGCCAAGTCGCACTAGAGGACAATTTCAGATTTGTTCAGGACAAATCTGACTTGAAATCGGCCAGTGACAAAAAATTTGTCCAGAAAGCTACAGTCGCACTTGAGAACAAAATCTGTGAACAAAACAACACACCATGCTGTGAGCGTCACGCAATTTCCCGCGAAACCGCCTTTACTCGCTGTTAATGTTTCAATCCACAAAGCAAACCGCGACACGAGGGATCTCAAAATGTTTCCACGAAGAATTCTTGCAATAATATTAATATTTTTTTTCTTTTTTCTGGTTCTTCATCAGCAGGCAAATATCAATTTAATGATATGCTGCCTGTTATTAATGCAGAATTTACGTGCACAAAACTTTCTAGTGACGCGATGTATTCGCTGTCAACGAAATCGTTATCGAAGACGAGCACCATATTATTGGACTCTTCCTCGTCCAGTCGAATCGTGGTTCGAGATCCATTACACAGATCGAACAATACCAGGGGACTACTTTCGAAGGCTTTTACGAATGAAGAGAGAAAGCTTTGATTTGTTGCTCAACGTAATTCGTAACCGGCTGACGAGACAGAATACAGTACTGCGAAATTGTCTCACTCCTGAGAAGGTCCTTGCTTGTGGTTTGCTTCGCCTCGCACATGGAAATTCATATGAAACAATAGGACCTGCGCTAAACGTCGGTAGAACTACAGCGATAGAGGCTTGTCAAGATGTGGTTGAGGCTCTTTATGAGTTAAGGAATGAGTACATCAAATTCCCAACAACAGTGGCTGAGACAATGAGGTGTATAGAGACATTTACGGACAAATCACGACTTCCAAACATTGTTGGAGCCATAGATGGGACTCATATCAAAATAATTTCTCCCAGAGACAGTGCTGTTGATTATTTCAGTCGAAATCAGCAACATGATTTCATTATTCAGGCCGTTGCTGACGGTAAGGGATTATTCCTTGACTTTGCTGCGGGTTATCCGGGAAGTCTCCACGACGCTAGGGTATATCGAAACATAATAAAGATAATTTTTGTCTTTACAACAAGAAATCAGTTTTAACTCTATTCATTTGTTTCCATAATTTTGTTTGATTGATTCGTAACATAAACAATAACATGTCTTTTGATAATGGTCGATAATGGCCGTCTCGGAATAGTCAAAAACAGTCTTGAATTAAAGTTCAGTTGTCTTTCTCATTCTGTTGGTCAAGGATTTTCACAATTGATCCCATAAATTGGTTCATCATGGCAAGCTGCTGCGTCTGTGATTGTTGCAAAGAATCCATAAATGTTGCAACTTTCTCCCCCTGCTGCCTCATATCCTTTAGAGCCATCTTGAACTCTTCGTCGCTGTCATTATCAGGCGCTTTGCGTTTCGAAGCTCGTTTCCCTTTCTTCGACGCTTTTCTCTTTTCAGCTGGAGTTTGTGGCACACTGGGGCTGGAAGAAGTACTAGACTCGCCAGTAGTATCAATTGATTCCGCTACAATTTCGGTGGCACTTTCGCCGCTGATCCCCGCTTCAGCTACATGATTAAAAGTTACTAGGTCGCGGCATCCAAGGATTTTATCGACCTCATCGTAGTAGACGGATTTCCTAAGACTTCCTCCTGTTTGGTTTTTGTTCCAATCCTTTGCATTCTTGTATCGTTCTATGATGTACTTCATTTTCCGAATACATTTGTCTGCCGTCTTGTTGGACTGTAGCGCTTTCGAAATCTTCTCTGCGATCCAAGCCCACGTTTTCCTGGACTCTCTGCTTTCCAACTGATCGTGTTTTTCAGCCCACAGTTGAACTAATAATTTTTCCTCCTCTTTAGTCCATCTATCCTGAGCCTTCTTGGTTTCGGAAGATGTACGGCGCGAAGAAGTTTGGGATGATCCCGGCATTGAGTCTTCGATGAGCTGAAAAGATTCTGGCAGGGAGTCAGAACTTGCGGTTGAAGGAGCTGGGCTAGGAGTTCCTCTATCATTGTACATATAAGGACTAGGCAACGGATAGACCCATCCTGGCGGTGGATATTGAGGAAATTGTTGCCCCATTTCATACGGAAAATATTGATTGCCCGCGCCTGGATTCATGTTGTTGCGAACTGAGAACGTGATCAAGTTTACCGCGAAGTCTATCACATAGAGACTCTGCTACACATCACCTGTCAAATCATTTCCGAATCAAGACACCCTCGCTATTGTTTTCCAAGATTTGTTTTAGTTTGGCCTGCTCCAGAGGTAGTCGACGGCATCTTTGAAGTTTGTCCGTCCGCGACCAAATTTTGTCCTTCGGTGAACAAACCGGTCGCACTTGGTTTTTCATTGTGATGACAGATTTTTGACATAAATAAACAGTTTTATCCTCTAGTGCGACTTGTTATGATCAATTGACAGCTGTCAAAACAAGGTATCCGTTGACCAGTATCACGTTGCTATATCTGGACATTTCATTTCAACTTAAACGAAGCAATTGTATGAAAACGCGGCAATCTCGTTTGCACGTTGTTCACTGCTGAATTGAAAGACGGGAAGAAAGCGTGCTGGAGGACATAGATCTTCGTGAATATTCTCGCTTTATTTACTTATCTACAGCATGGAAAGTTATGCCAAGTGATTTAGGATAACCTCATAACGGGAAGATCCGAAATAATTGTTGACCTGAAGATGATATATCGGAGTACGAGTCAAAAACAGCGAGAGTTGAAGCACTGTCTTCGGTTCCTGCGTGCTCAGAGCCGGTCAAGTTGACTGAAGTGACGGATAAAAGACTGTTAAAAGCTACACTGAAAGGAAGAAAGATGTTGATCTTCGCTGATAATTCAAATTGCGTATATGTCCGTGGTGTGAGATTATTACGAACATTGGACGAAACTACCGTTTTCGATGCTTCGTCTCCGATGTTATTTGGCTGGTGAAAGCTTTATTTGCCCTGCAGAATTTACAAGCCTTCTCAAAATATGAGGTAACAAACGTAAATGCACATATTTTGTTATGAGAATCTGTTTATACTTCATTTATGAGCGAATTCGATGTTGTGTCGGTTTTCAGATCTTCCCGTCAACTATATAATATAAGCTTAAATTTCGTTAAAACGGCTGCTTTCAAACCTCTTAGCTTTAATCACTTTTGTGAACTTTTGCCTATTAAATGTTTCGTTTCAAATAGTGTTTTTTTAGTTAGTGGAGTTAACTGTGAGGTTCATCGTTGGATTTTGAAAAGAATATTCAATTATTGAGCTACACGGATCAAAAACATGATTTCGCACGCTGCATTTGCAGAAAAATCCCGCAAACAAATCAAAGCAAAAAACGAGTAAACCTTCGGCAACGATACTTCACACCAACGAATTAAACGATTTATTACCCAACTGCTCTATTTCACTCGCTTGCACTGATTTTTGTCATTTTGGTGAGTGTGTTGAAATCTCGTACGCGTGATAACTTTTTAGATTCGTAAACGAGTATTTACGCCGGTTTTTATATTGCGAGTTGCCTGTGCTTGGGTGAGTGAGTTCAGACTTTTCCTGACGCATATTTGCCTGTTAGAAACGAAGGAAATTCATTCACTTCTCTGCATAAAATTCTCTAGGGTATTTAGCAATGTGTACGAAAAAACATGCAGCGTACACTGGCGTAGTAATCATGCAACCAAACCAAGATGGTTCAAAACTACATTGTAAGCGTATTAGACAGCGAGCACCACTTCCTAAATCACAAACTGTCACAATTCTTACACAAAAAACTGCTTAAGAATGACTTAAACCGGCTCCCAATGAATTTGCTGAGTTAGTTTTGGCGCTGTGATTTTCTTTGTTGTGGCGTGAGTTCATTTTGTTTTAATAGCCGCGAGTTCACTTTGTTCAGTGCATTGAGTTGATCTGTTTGCCTTGAGTTGATTTTTTTGCCTTGACTATTTTGAAGTATATCAAAACAAATTTATTCCCTTCACCAAGGCCCTTTTTACATTGAATAACCCTTAGAGTTATGAAAAGTCTTAACACTAAAATTTGATGTGTGCGTCTACGTGCGTACGTGCATGAGGAACCCAATAAAGTGCAGCGAGATGTACCTATATGGGCAACCGTATACGCTTAGAAATAGTGTGGCTACTTATTAATTGGGAAACAGTGCAAGCTCGAGCAAAAAAAAATAATAAATAGGAGCTCCGCTTTTAGGCCTGCCTAAATCTATATATTATTTTCAAATGGGGATACACACATCTTTCGTTTACTGATCATATTGATGCTGATGATGATACCTAATAGACTGTTTTCAGTGTGCTTATGATTATGATATATGATATTTTCATTTTTAATAGCTGATGTTGATGTAAAATATAATTTATTGAATCTCAAATTTAAGTTTTTTTTTGATTTGTTTTACCATGAAATGATAATCATTATAATTTAAATTTTCAGCCTTGTTTATACATATAATAAGTGAATCATTATTTAAAACACGTGCTAAGATAGCATATTCATAACCAGTGCTTAAGCTTTTGTCGAACTCATTTTTATTTGCAGATATGAGTATTATACTGATATCTGCTTTTGATGTATATTTGATTATTTCACTTATTAACAAATAATGTCCTGGATTATTTATTATTCTGTATGTTTTGTTATTATAATTGAATGATTCAATACTTGATTGAAGTGTTGTTGAAGAATCTCTTTCATTTTTATCAGTATCAACTATATTTGCTAACCAATTGCTCTTATTTTTTAAGATGCTTGATTCATTTTGTATTTTAGATATTTCATGACTGCTTAAGCATTTAGTTTGGACTAGTATCTGTCCTATTAAAGTTGATTTCCAACATTTGGATGGGCTAAAAGACTGATTATCATCCTTAATATATATTATATGAAAGATATTAAATTTTATATAACATATATATGAAGAACGATTGACGAACGTTCCACAATTATTAAAATTGTGTTAATTGTCTTACAAAGGATGTAATATCAATTCAAATGGATTGATGTGACATTAATTATTAATCATATAATGACCATAAGCATAGCTTGATATGCCATCATTTAGTATATATCGTTTGTCATCGAAACAGCTTAAGGATACTTTATTTATTTCATAGCTTCCTAATTGATGTTTGTCACTTCTTATGGTTTTCATCTTATGATGCATTTGTTTACTGTTAAATAGCGTCTCTTTATAATTGTCATGTGTTATATTCTGTTTGATGACATTTTTTTGATTCCTTTTGCTGTCTTATTCACTTTATGATCATCTTTAATGTAAGAGTACATTTTAGATCGTAGTCCGACGAATTCTACGATTGGAGATAGAGGTGATTCGTCTTTGAACTTGCCAATGACTTTTTTATTTTCTGTATTGAAGAAAGGACTGGCACTTGGATATTCGCTGTTATCAAACTTATCCTTATCATTCCAGAAATCTTGATATATATCATCAGCTATTATTTCATAGCATAAGCTGTCGGTATCAGTAAACAACAGTTTAGCGTTATCTCCATAATTATTTTTAATGTAGTTATAATGATGATCATACATCAGTGTTTTACTCAAATCGAGGATACACATACCAACATATGCCGGCTTGTTGAGAGTTAGTTTTTCCTTGATTTTATGTACAGCTACTAGATTTTCATTAAATATTTTACTGTTTACATAAGTTGGTTTGGAAGCCATCTTCAATAGCTTTTTCTCATCTGTAATGAGTCTCACATCAACTCTTTTCCGAAGATTTTCCATCGTTTTGCCATATACTGAATTGTTCATTAGTTTGAAAAAGACCTTCTCAAAAGCATTTTTAGCGTTTTTACACTTTTCAGTATTGAAATCAATATATTGCTTCAACCATGGAGACTGATTAAACTCAAGGACTCTATGTACTTTCTTAAGTTTTAAACCAAGATCGAGATACAACTGTAGATTTCGATAATGGAGTACATACTTTTCTTTATTATTTAAGGTAGGTATTAATTTATGAACTAATCCCGTGGATATATTGTATTTGTCTGCAATGTTTGAACAATAATCTGAGAGCATGTCTTTAGTCACCTTAACCTTTTCTGGGGCTAATGGATAGTCATTATGAAGATCATGCAACCCATCAGGATACTCAAGATCGACTTCAAGTATCAAACCTTTTTTACTGTTTTCATCATACTTTGCTAAATTGATTTTATCGATCTGCTTTTGTTTCAACCATTTAAAATTGCCTGTAGGCAAATATTGTGACATAGCCCAACCATACAGATTATTAGCATCAAGATACATGATATACTTTGAGGTCGCCATCTCATTGTAATCTCTCATGTACTTATTGTTTGCCTTTCCATATCGATTTGCTATGTAGCTGATGCCACCCCGCATACCCTTTTCAATAAATTGATACATATCAATATCAGTCATAAGCTCTAATTTAATGTCAGTCATTTTTAGCATAGCATCCCACGATAAACCAGGACTAGTAAAGTAATGACAAGGATCAACTTTATAATATAGCATACATGATTTCCTAAAGCTTTCAAACATATCCGAAAGCAAAAGAACATCACTTTTGAGGTATAAATCATGATACCCACCCATTGTCTTTAGCTTGAATGTTTTCCTTACAGTTTAAGCGTGTTTATAGTCTTCATCTGATATATGTTCATTATTTAATATGCTGTAAAATTCATCTTTTGATGGTAGTTGTTCATTGAATTTATTGAAGCTATCCATATAGTCATAAGGATATACTCCCTTTCTTGTCATTAAATCAAGCGTTTTCCCTTTAAACTCTTGGGAGGTATATTTAAAAGCTTCAGTAGGCAAATTACTGACTAATTTATCCAAACTAGAGCTCATGAATTGGAAACTATCAATGAAGGTAAGATGATTACCAAGCATGAAAGCCATATATTTTTCAATATTGTTAGGTATGACATTGATATTCATTTGTTTTTCTTCTCCTTTCTTATTTTTGTATATATGAGTCTTAACAATAGCTCCAATCTCTTGCATTATAAAATGGCTATCGTATTGGCGGAGATTATGGAACAATACCGGAATTTTTATTTTATCAGAATCTAATTTGAGGTTCAGGTTACATTCTTGATGTGCTGAGCCTCGGTATTTACCAGTGATATGGCAATGATCTCGGACACGGATATCTTTATCAGTATATTTTTTATCACAAATATGACATACTTCAGATTTTTGAAATTCCTTTTCATCACATTCACTCATTTTTAATGGCTTGTTAAAGCATGTTTTCATGATTTGTTTACAATATTCAACTTCTTCAAGCATCTTTTCCATGAATTTGTAAACAGCTTTTTCAACACGATATATTTGTACCGGCTTAGTGTATTTGTCATCATAACAACAAACTACTTTATATCCATATCCACAGTCTGTATGCTTCTGGTATGCTTCAGTATATGATTTATCATCATTAGGCTTACAACCAGAGATCTTTTCGGTTATAGCTTCAAAATCAGCATATATGACAAATGGCACTGGTTGTTGTTTATGGAAGTTGTTGAATTTTAGTATATTATTATCCTTATCAGGCATTTTTACTGCTTGATCTCCATTTATTATAAGACAGATCTTCTTATGATCGTTTAATACTCTTTCCGAACTAAAGCACTGTAGGCAATGCATACAGAAGTGTTTCCTTTCTCGGTGTTTAGTTTGATTGTACATAAATTTATTGAAATCCTTTATGAGTACATAATGCTTATTTTCATTCTCAGTTATCAATAATAAATTCATCTCTTTGTCATATTTTTCTTTTGAAACAAAAATGGGGTATTTTTGCTTGTCTTCATAACCGAATACATTAATATTAATCTCATTTTGCTTTTCAATCTTATTGTAATGCTTAGTAGCTACTGGGAATTCAATGCCATCATAATTTAAGTTGCTAACATATTGTTTGTCTGATTTTTTAATCCTCTGAGGGTCTTTGGTTTGCGGATTCAAATACCTGATATGACACCATCTGAAGCAATCATCATCATCATTTTTAAGGTTGATTAAACCCTTAGCACTGTTTTTTAGTTCATGTGGTAATTGGATATATGAGGAGCCTTGCATTGGCTGATATTTCACTATATTGAGATAATGATTATCAACTGATTGAATTGTCCAACCAGATCCATTGAGCTACAAAATTTAATATCTGCTGTTTAGATGATTGAAGTGATTCTGCAATCTCCTGATTATTGATGATTGTTTGAGGTTTGCTGTTAAAATATGCAGTTTTATGAATTATCTCATCATTAGACACTTTTCTAAATGTTACTTTTAAAGCCTCAACGAATTTCAAGCCTTTCAATTCATTCAGTAATGTATTGATGTGATGCTTGACTGCTGATCTTGTGTTATGTAATTGCTTAAGCGGGTCTTTGTTATTTTTTATACCAATTTCAAAAGACTTTGTATAGCCTTTCAGAGCTTTATTAAGTTGCTCTATCTTAGTCCTTGGCATGGGGACAGGGGTGTCCCTGAATTCAGGGGGTGGAGCAATGATATTTTCCTCATAATCTTGAACCATATCGCGGACGCTACGCCTGGGAGTAGGCTTCGGAGGCTGATTTCGCTTTTAGTGATAAGATTATTTTTATGAGTTCTTTTTTTGAAAGATTTTCAAGATTTAAGTCGTTCATATATATAGGTTGAGATATTTTTTTATTCATTAGTAATTTAATGGAATGATTGTCTCTTTAAGCCTATAGTAAAAATATTTTTTTTAGATTTTTGATGCGTTTAATTTGTTAATTAAACGCATCAAAAATAATATATTTTTGGTTACCATTAGCAATGAAAGTCAGCATTATATATTGAATACTGTGTTTATATACAATATATTGTTAGATAATTTATATTTAAATCAAATCTGATCTTCAACTGTTATCACATCAAATTTGTCATCCTTTTCAAGGCTTTTCATTATGTAGTTAGTAATGTGTTTTTTTGATTTACAATGACTCCATTTGCCTGCTAAACTGTAATTATGTGAAGGATCGCAAAACTCACAATACCAAGGTGTTTTTAGCATGTATCTAGTTTTTGATTCAGAAATAGCTTTTTGTCTGTCAGCATGATTTGAATACTTTATAGGTCTTCCCATTTAATAATACTATATATTTTTATTTTTTATGTATTTTTATAGTGCGTTTAAATACGTTATTCTTGCAGATGAATGGCATCAAATATTATCATAAACGAAAATGCAAATAAATCACCAAAAACAAAATATATTTTTGGTTACCTATGTAACGAAAACAGTTTTTTTATATACTGTGTTGTACATATATATATTAGATAATTTTTAGTCATTTTCTCAAGGCGTTGTTGGTCATTGCTCTGGTTATTATCTTGGAAGCAAATATGTAAATTCAGGTGTGTACCCCCGCCGTTTAGTGACATGATTAATATTTAAAATGCTTTATATTTCGGCTTACGCGTAAGCAGGTTTTTTAAATCAACTCATATTCATTTATTCTTTTTTCGGCTTACGCGTAAGCAGGTTTTTTAATCGACTGATCTTTGAATGATTTATTTTATGAAGTTTAGCAGTAAAGTTTATTAGAAAAGTTTGTAGTGACAGCATTATTTGTCTCACACCAGACAGGAAGAATTAACTACGCATGATTGATATTAAAAAATGCTTCTTCCCACAATAATATTTACATTTGAAGACATCATGAGATGATCGTATGATTTTTTTAACCAATCAAAAACTACATATTTTTCTACATAATTGTGAAATATTTTGTAAAACGTTATTCATTTTGTGAAATATTTTTGTGAAGATGCCTTATTCAGCCAAGCAACTATAGGGGGGTTCCCCAGGAAAATGAGTCATCATTACGTTTCAAGGTCATGATTTCCATCGAGCAAAAATATTACGGCAAGTAAGAAGTTTTTTTATTATAAACTTTTCAAGTAAATTTTACTTTAAAAGTTTATCATTCGTAAGTAGACCGGCACAGCTGTGCCGTGATGTCATGTGGTAGAAACATAAAATTTAATATCATACAAAGTAGTAGAGGACTGCCGATTGTAACGCATTTTTTTGAATTTTACCGAGGAAAAATCAAATTCTCCCTTAATTCATCGATGAAATTTTCTCGTACCCTCTCATGATAAAATCCTCGATGAATTATGTATTTTGTGAAAGTGAATTTTGGGTTTAAAGATAAGATTTGTTAGTATTAATCATGGAAGGCAAATCGGTCAAAGAGTTGAAGGCCCTTGCCAAAGAGCGAGGTATCAAAGGTTATTATAAAATGCGTAAAGCTGAGTTAATCAAGGTGTTGAGTACCGATGAGAGTGAAATTTATGAAACAGCGAATGATCAATCTATACCGGAGGTTAATATCCCGATTCCCGCACCATCAAGAGTAACGCAGATAAAAAATCTTGCCTCTAATGTGGCAGCACCCGTAAAGAGTGTAATAAACAGGTTTACAGGGTGGTTATTAAATTATATACCCGAACCTATCAAAAATGCAGTGAATGAAAGAGTTGAAAACCTGAAAGAGAGAGTGAACAGTATATTCGGTAGACAGAAAGAAGTAGGTCAACCTATAGAGGATACCAATTCACCCGAAGAGAGTAACCTCACACCCAAAGAGCATAAGACAGCTATAAAGGGTTATTTTAAAACATTCAGAGTGGATGGTATTGACGGTATGGATGAAAAGACGTTTATGAACAGCGTAAAACCGAGGGTTCTGAATCTCATCGAGAGTAAGGGATCTATCAAAGTCAAGTTTATTCTCACCGTAAAGTTTACCAAAGAGAATCCCGCCACCGGCAACATCGACATTAACATATGGTTCTTTCCATTGAACGTAGAGATTGTAACGGAGGCAACCGATCTCTCTGAATTATACGATCAGATGACAGATACAATCTTTGAATCGATACAGAATTTTCAAAACAGAGGTTCCGGTTGGCAATTTGATCGAGTCGAACACCTTGACATCAACATTAACCCTTTTAATCCTCTCTCTGCCTCTTCTTATATTAAATTACCGGGTAAGTTATACGAAAAGAAAGCGATCATTAACGTCAAGAATGAAAAGGATAATGAGTGTTTTAAGTGGGCAGTAACCTCAGCAGTGTTTCCTGCAGAGAGAGATGGAGAGAGACTCAGCAAACAGATGAGAGAAGATTCAGAGAAGTTTGACTGGACAGGTATCGAGTTTCCTGTATCACTTAAACAGATAGATGAATTTGAGAATAATAACAATTACGCAATCAATGTATTCGGTTATGAAGGTGTTGTTTACCCTTTGAGAATAAGCAAGAGAGATAAACAGGTGATAAACCTTCTCCTAATCGCTAATGAGGAGACCAATCACTTCTGTTGGATCAAAAACATGTCGAGACTGTTATCTAAGCAGGGCAGTAGTCACCAACATAAGATACATTTCTGCTATAGATGCTTAAACTCGTTTCACTCGGTAAAATCACTGGAGAAGCATAAAGAGTACTGCCAAAATAACGAGGCTGTCAAGATAGAGATGCAGACGGGAAGGCTATATTTTAAAAATCATTATAAAAAACAGAGAGTTCCCTTTGTTGTTTATGCTGATTTTGAATGCTTTACAGAGAAGATAGACACCTGCCAACCCAACGATGGTAAAAGCTTTACCAACCGGTACCAAAAGCACAGACCCTCAGGTTTTTGCTATCTGATCAAATGCTCTTATGGTAACCTTTTCTCTCCCAAGCTTGTAAAGTACACAGCCAAATCTCCCGACGATAATGTCCCTCAGTTATTTATCGAGTCCTTAGAGAAAGATATCAAGGAGATCTATAATAAGTTTAAAAAACCTAAGAAGATGGTGATAACAATAGATGACCAGATCGAGTATCATAACACGACTCACTGTCACATCTGTGAAAAAGAGTTAGAAGATACTGATGATGAAAACTATAGAAGGGTTCGCGACCACTGTCATCTCACCGGAAAGTTTAGAGGTGCAGCCCATAGCATATGCAATTTAAAGTATAGACTACCAAAGTTCTATCCTGTAATTTTCCACAATCTCTCCGGTTACGACAGTCATCTCTTTATAAAACCTCGGTAAATCAGAGGGAAAGATAGACTGCATACCCTGTAATGAGGAGAAGTATATATCATTCACCAAGCATATCTTGGTTGATAAATTTAAAAATAAAAAAGGAGAAGAGAAAGAGGTCAAGCGTGAAATAAGATTCATCGACTCTTTTAAATTCATGGCGGCCAGCCTAGACAGTTTGGTAAAGAATCTACTGAAAGAGTCTTTTAAAAACCTTACAGAGTTTTATGAAGGTGAACATTTAGACCTTATCAAAAGAAAGGGTGTCTTTCCCTACGATTGGTTTGACTCTTTCAACAGACTGTCTAATACAGAGTTACCACCGAAAGAGGCATTCCACTCCATATTAAATGACAGTGATATAACAATCGAAGATTACCTGCACGCACAGAAGGTCTGGGAAACATTTAAAATGAAGACTATGAGAGATTACCATGACCTCTATCTCGAGTCTGATGTTCTCCTTCTCTCTGATGTCATTGAAAACTTCAGGGATGTTTGCCTCGATAATTACCATCTCGACCCGGCGTTCTATTACACAGCGCCCGGACTTGCTTGGGATGCGTGTTTGAAGATCACCAAGGTCGAACTGGAGTTGTTAAGAGACTACGACATGTTAATGATGGTTGAGAAAGGAATTCGAGGCGGAGTCTCTATGATCTCTACAAGATACGGAAAGGCAAACAACCCTTATATGAAAGATTACGATCCTGATCAACTGACCAAGTTCATCTCTTATCTCGATGCAAACAATCTCTACGGTTGGGCAATGTGTAAACCTCTGCCGACTGACTGTTTTGAATGGATGTCTGAGGAGGAGTTTAAGGATTGGAAGAGTATGCCCTGCATACTTGAGGTCGACTTGGAGTACCCTGAACATCTTCACGACCTTCATAACGACTATCCGTTAGCACCGGAGAGACTCACCGTTAATAAGGTTGAGAAATTAATCCCCAATCTCAATGACAAGACAAAGTACGTTATTCATCACGAAACTCTCAAACTATATCTCTCTCTCGGTCTTAAACTCACCAAGATTCACAGAGGGATCACATTTGAAGAGTCAGCGTGGCTAAAGCCGTACATCGATCTTAATGCCGATCTCAGAGCGAAGGCAACCAACGATTTTGAGAAAGACTTTTTCAAGTTGATGAATAACTCCGTATTCGGTAAGACTATGGAGAACATCAGAAACAGAGTCGACATAAGATTGGTCACTCGAGAATCTCAGGCGAAGAAGCTGACATGTAGACCGAACTATCAACATCACACAATCTTCTCAAAGAATCTTGCAGCCGTTCATATGAAGAAGGTCAGTCTAAAGTTTAATAAACCCGTCTACCTCGGCATGTCAATCCTCGACTTGAGTAAGACCTTGATGTACGATTTTCATTATAATTACATCAAACCCAAGTACGATGACAGAGCAAAATTACTCTTTACAGACACAGACAGCCTCGCCTAAGAGATAGAGACGGAAGATTTTTACAGAGACATCTCCTCCGATGTGAAATCAAAGTTTGACACGAGTAACTATCCGAAAAATCACCCAAGCGGAATTCTCACCGGTGTTAACAAAAAGGTAATAGGCATGTTCAAAGACGAGGCAGCAGGAAAGCAGATCGCAGAGTTTGTCGGCCTGAGAGCTAAACTCTACTCATACAAGGTGGAAGAGTCTTACGATGAGAACAAGTGTAAGGGAGTAAAGAAGGCGGTGATAAAGAAGACTATAAGTTTTAACGATTACAAAGATTGTCTGTTCAATAATAAACCCTCTATGAGAAAGATGAATGTTATCAGAAGTCATCTACACACAATCTTTACCGAGACGGTTAACAAGATTGCTCTCTCTCCGTTCGATGATAAGAGATTAATACGGGAGGATAACATTCATACCTTCGCTTACGGTCACAGGGGAGGCAACTCTGTGTCAAACGGCACGACCTGAAGCTCCTCTCTCACAAACGATCTCTTCAGTCCGTCGAGAAGATAATATAACACAGGCTGTTCGGAAGAGATCACCACACGAGTTATATTATAAACCTCGAGACTCCAGATCGGATCGGTCGCTCTTCTTCTCTCTCCTCCCTCTTCCTCTCCGGGAGAGAGAAGATACCTTACCTGAACACCTGAGGGCAATCTCTTCTCCTTTAATCCGACAGGTCTTTTGTAATTGACAGGCTCAATATCTACCTCTTTTAAACCGATAGCCTCATCGGGTTCTTTACCCGTGATCCTGATCACCTCGGAATTTAACGCTTTTATAACGGCAGGCAACCTCTTCACCCAGACTCGTGATCTCTCGTCACTAAGCATCTCCTGCGCATACTGATGGCTAAACAGTCTCTATCCCAAAGTTCTGTTCGCTCTCTCAACAAAGGCCTGAGCTCGGTGATTACCCGCTTCGCTTCTCTGTATCTTCACGTTATGTCTATCCATCAACTTTGTCACATAACCCATAAACTCTTTACCGGGATCGACCATTATTCTCTTTGGCCAACGAAGTTTTCGAGAGTAGATCTTCTCAAAGGCCTTTGCAACCTCTTGACTCTCTTTTGATGTTAACGCCTCAGCATCTTTATATCTCGAGGCCACATCGATCACCACCAACGCGTAACGAAAGATCTTTCTTCTCACCTTATCGTGAGGAAGAAACAGAAGATCCGCTTGGTGAATCTCATTAACCCTACTCACACTCCAATGAGGCCTCGGCAAATACTTCGGTGGAGGAAGATATATCTGCCAAATTGCCTGTCTCTCTAACCAATCTTTTGCATCATCCTCACTGACATTTGCCTTACTCGCAAGTTTTGATACCGCAGAGTACCCTTTCCAATAACCCTCAGGGCTGTAATATATCTTTCTCATAAGGCTGTTAACGAGAGTTTTCAAATTACTCATTTAAAAATAATCTTTCTCTCTTTTAAAATGTCGTATGCAGTATCCAAGATTATCAATCCTAACCGAGTACCGAGAGAACCGTTCGGCTTGAAGTCGGAGTCCTCTCTGAACCGAATCACATTTAATCCCTCATCAGCAAATCCTGGTGAGAAAATTAGTGTAAACATTCCCAAACTGTCAGATAATGTTGTGATCGTACCGGGATCAGTCTATCTTCTTTTTGACCTGATCGTTGGGGGTCATGTCAACAACACCCTCGTGAATAACGTCGGTCGAAACCTTGTTGAACAGCTCAAGGTCTCATTCGGAGGTGAGAAACTACAGGAGACACATAGATACGATCTCTTTCAGACCTACCATGATCTCTTTCTTGATGATCGAGAGGACAGATTAAAACAGGGAATCTCTTCAGAGAATATGAGAAAACTTTGAACGAACGCAGGCGATAAAGTCACATCTGACCCCAAGGAGGTCTTTCTCGCCTCACAACACCAAGTACAGAGTTCCTCTCGACCATCCCGTACTGAGTGATCACGGAGCTCTCTATCCGAGGGCTCTTCCTCATCCTCTTATCTTTGAGATAACTCTTCCGAAGGTTGATGAGATCGTAAATCATGATAAGAAAGAGAAAGAGAAGACACCGCCGACGTATAAACTCACAAACATTGAGTTAGAGTATTCCATAATCTCAAGTGAAGACCTTTCTCGTGAGGCCACCTCTTCCTATCAGGTCGGCAAAGGATTCTACTATGAGAACGTATTACTTTACAAAAGGTTTACTATCTCAAAACCGAATGACAGTGTCATTAACGAGCACATCAATCTTTCGAGGAGATCGATGACGGGCGTACTCTGCCTATTTGAAAAAGATTATGATGAGGGAAAACGAGACTCTGAGAAGTTTGTCAATCCTGACATTAAATCGATCAACATCAACATCGACGGCATGCCTAACCGACTCTTCTCAAAGGGAATGGTACCTTCTGACTTTTGGGATGCCATCAAGAGACGTATGGGAGGAGCGGGTAAGGTGAAGGAAGAAGATTTTTATGCAGACAAGTTTGCTCTCTGGATCGATTTGAGAACCTTCCCTGACAACGGTATTCACGGAGGAGGCCTTCACATAAACACAACATGAGAAGGAGTCAAGTTGGAGATCAAACGAAAGACCGGCGGATCGGGAAACATCACCTGCTACATGTTTGTGGTCGCTGACGCGATTATGGAGATCATGAACACAGAATTAAAGTCGATCTTATATTAAAAGACCATGATATTAATAAATAGATGAATGAGTTACGAGATAAGATTCCCTTTCACATGATAATTACCGGGCCGACCAACTGCGGAAAGACAAAGTACCTGATCGAGCAGCTCCGAGGACCCTTCCGAAAGGTCTTTGAGTACATTGTTCTTATCTGTCCGACCTATGCGAAGAACCGGACCTACCGCGGGTTTGCTCGAGGTGATAAACGCTTCTTTGTCCTCTCACCAGATTCGAGTAACAGTGAAGAGATTAACGACCTATTGACCACCGTGTCAGATCTCTTCTCGGGAACAAACACCCTGATCATTCTCGACGACTGCGCCGTCTCCAAAGACCTGAAGAATCGCAGTAATAAATTTATCGACCTCGCTTTCTCGGGAAGGCATGACGGATTGAGTGTATGGGTGTTAACGCAGCAGTTGACCTCGATTGCGAAACCCTTCCGAGAAAACGTCGCCTGCGTGGTCGCTTTTCACAATCCCTCTCAGATCGGCATGAAGACCCTGTTCGATGATTACGGGGGAGATCTTGACACGGAGACGAAGAGAATATTCAACAGAATGTTAAAGGAGGAGAGATACTCTCGACTCTGCCTCTGCCTCAGATATCCTTTTGAGTGTTATCTTGAGATACCGGTTTAAAAGAAGACTTAGTAATAAATCAATATGGCGAACGTTGAAGATTATATCGAGGATAAGACAGAGGAGATTAAGGAGACCGAGGAAGATGATCTCGAGACAGAGAGAGAGTCACTCGCGATACTCGCATCCCTCGGAACGACAGAAGAGTTTCTCGGTAAAGCTATGAGTCTGGGAGATATTAAGAGACTCTCTCCCAAACAGGTAAAAAAATACTTTAATCTATACAAGACCGTAATGGGAAAGAAAGTGACCGGTGGTCTGGTTGAGTCAGCCATCTCTGCTGCGAGTGTTCTTATCTCTTATGTCATTCCCGTGGATGATGTGGAGGCTCTCAATGAAGACTTGAAGAATGATGATCTCGTCAAACGTGAACTGTCAAACTTCGCAGGCCTGTTGGTACTCAAGGGAGGAAGATTGGTAGCGTTAGCTAGCGGACTGTTCAAGGTCGCTAAGCATGTAAAATTAAGACCTAGTGAGGAGAATTCTAAGGAGAATGAAGAAAATTTCAACGACTCTTAAGAAAGACTGAGTAAACTCTTAAGCTTAACTGAGAAGGCTGTTAAGCTTAACTTAAAGACTTCTTAATAGTTAACTAAACATGTTATATGAAGAGAAGTGCAGAAAAATATTTCAAGACCTATTCAAAACAGAATTTAAGAAGATAAGACCTGATTGGCTAAAGAATCCTTGGACTTACCAGAACCTCGAGTTGGATGGTTATAACCCTGACGTGGTCACTCCTCTCGGTAAAGGTTTGGCATTCGAGTACGATGGTAAACAACATACAGAGTTCACTCCCCTCTTTCACTCCTGTTTTGGGAATTATGTGTATCAAGTGATAAAAGACTCTTTGAAGGATGAAATGTGTAGAGATGAAGGGGTTCTCTTAATAAGAATCCCTCACTACATTCTTTATTGGGATCTCAAGCCTTTCATTGTCGGGAGATTGTTAATAGAGGGTGTTAAGCTTAACTAAAACAGGTTTAACAGTATGTAGAAAATGATTTAAAGACTTCTTATGACTTATTAAAATGTCTCAAGAAAAGGTGCGTTACGTTGATCACAGAGTGAACATCTCTGAACATCTCTGTTCAGCAATCAATAACAGCGAAGCCGTCACCATAAGATTTAAACACAAGGATCTCGGGGGAGGTGATGATCTCATCGCTTTTACTCTCCAACAGTTTAAGAAAATAGCAAACGCTTTCGGCAAAGGAAGGGGAGTTACCATAAATATGAGTGAAGATCAGGTACAGCAACACGAAATCGTTGATGAGGATGCACTGAAAGTGCTATGAACTTCGTTCATTTGATTATTTCTTTTTACCGGTGTAAACTCTCGTTAACAGCTATGTGTAAACTCCTATGCTTAACTAAATCAACAACATCAGTTGATTTAAAGAGATGCTTAAGAGTAACTAAATGTCGGATGATGTTGAAGAGATCACAAAGACTCCTGCTATCACAAGTGTTGCAAGTAAAACAAAAGATAAAGATCGTAAGAAGGTCGCAGCAGGAAAGAAACTCGCCGAGTATAATAAACGGGCGAAGGAGGCGTTGAAGGAGAAGATTAAACGTGAGGCAGAGAAGGAAGAGGAGAGAGAAACGGGTGAGTCACAGAGCAAAGGGGGTTGGATTCCTGAGATCTCTTTTACGACCGCGATCTCTCTTGTCGGAATCGGTTTGACAGCGATAAATATGTTTATGAGTTATAAAAAAGATACAAAGGTTCTGTCGAGAGATAAATCTCTGAGTGAACCTCCATCCGAGCAGATAGCGAGCAGATTACCGGAACCACCCGCGATAGCAAGACAACAACCATCAAAGATTCCCGTTCCAAAGATGGGGATGCACTGAATCTGTACAGAGAGTACCGCGTTTATTTAAAGATATGCTATCACAGGATAAATGTCGAAAGAGAAGATCTTCAAGATGATTTATGACGCCTCTGTTCTGATCGGTATCTCCTCAGGGTTCGGTTACTTTATCAGTATGAATGATCCCTCAGACAGCGTGATCGACTACCTTAAATGGGTAGGAATCCTGTCAGGAAGTATTTACTTAAAAGATTATATGCAGAGAGAGGAGATTTTGAAGAGGATTGATTCCCTTAACTCAAAGAAGGAACCACAGGCAAAGGAGAAGACACCGAAGAATCTCGATCTCAAGTCAAAGAGAATTATAAACCTCGCCAATCCCGTCGGTGACAGAGACGCAGTCAATAAGAGTTACGTTGATACCAAAGTGAGTAAAAAAGGAGATCTCAACATGGGAGGGAATGAGATACATAATGTAAAGACCCCTAAACCCGAAGACATCAGTCACGCAGCAACTGTCAATTATGTTAATAACACCGTTGACAAGAGTGAGTTGATCACCTTGAGAAAGATGAGTGAGATACAGACCTACGTCGATGAGTCCGTTCCAAGAAAAGTCTTTTATAAAGGTTATCTTCACCATAACAATGATAGCTTCATCAAATTCTTTGCAAACGGAACACCTTCACATACTCGGTACACCAGACAGAGTGATCCCTCTGATTTCGTTGTGAATGACAACGATGATGAGAAAATAATAATCAAGAATCCGGGAGTCTACTCGATATCTCTGATCGACGGTTTGAAGACAAGCAGAGAGGAAGATAACGGTACCGTTCAGTTTATACTGAATCCCGCACCCTTCCTGAGTCTGAATGATAATATTAACATAACAGTACCCAACTCAAGCAGGGGTTTTAAAACGTATAATTTTATCTCCGTTTTAGATATATACAAAGACACAAAACTGTCTATACAGACCTCAGACGCCAGAACTATCTTTGACGGTTTGGGTGAAGGATATAAAAAGTTCGGTATGATTCTTATAAATAAGATAGATTAAAGATAATGTTATCTTAATTAAAATGTACTTAGAATTCGAACTTGACTCATTTGACATAATCATCGCCTTAGGCGGTCTATTGGGTATTTATCTTACGTTTAGTTCACCGAAAAAACACTGCGCCTGCGGAGTAAAGATACCTGAGAGAGGAGGAATGTGTGATTGCGGAGAGTACAACAGTAGGGCGGTTATAAAGGATGATACCCCCAAAGAGAAAGTGTTTGAAGATGAGTTGAAAAGAATCAAAGAGGAGAAGAAGAAGGGAAATTCTTACGACACAACCTTGTAATTGCGACAGCACCTTTCTGTAGATTCATTTAAAGATAATCTCCAAAGAGTAAAAATGTCAGAGAATAAACTCGTAAAGACCGTCACTGATGCATCCGTTTTGATCGGTCTATCCGCGGGGGTCGGTTACATTGCGAAGAAGGCCTTAAAAGAATCATTTATAAACGACCCCTCATCCAGCATTGTTAACTACGGTAAATGGGTCGCTGTATTGTCAGGAAGTATGTACTTGAAAGATTATTTGGAGAAACAGAAGATTCTTCCCTCTTAAATAGGGATAAAGTTTTCACCAATCATTCTTAATAAATAGATAGAGACATTACCGATCTTAATAAATAGATAAAGGTTTCACCAATAATATTCATATGGCGACAATAGCGTTAATGATCGGAGGAGCCGTGTTGAACGCCACCGCCTTTGTCGGGGGATCTTATTTGGCAAAGTATCTGAGCGGATCGAATACGGATACGGAACGAGTAAGACATGATAAAGCGATAGAGAAGTACCAAAAAGACTACGCAGCTTACCAGGAGAAGAGGCAGAGACTGTTGGATTGGTATAATCAGCAGAGAGATGCTGAGCATCAGGCTAATTTAAATCTCTCAAACACTGATGAGGCTTTCAAACTCTATTCACAGACACATCCTGATTACTCTCTTCAGGAACCCAAACTCTCTGATTACTACAGACCGAGTGATGACCAGAGAATGGGTGAGATGACCTACGTTGGTGGAGGGATGTTGGCGTTGGGTTATTTAGCAGGTAAATTATTCTAAAGTAAATAATTAAAAAGATTATCAGGTAAATAATTTAAAAGATTCTTTACTTATCAAGTAAAGAATCATGGATGTTGACCCGACAGAGATAGGTGACAGAGATAATCCTTTTGACCCGGTCCATGTTGACCCAGCCGATGAGGGAGAATCGATACCGATGACCTCAACATCGAGAAGAGGTTATGACAACCCCAATTATCAAGAGGAGACCTCATTTATTGATGATGAAAATACTCCTCTGATAAGGAGAGAAGAGAGAAGAGATGACGCTTGGGAAAGAATCCGAGAAAAGTATCCGAAAGTGAATCCTGTTAAATCCTCTTTCACAGCCTCTCTTGACAAGTTTGATCGAGTGGTCGTCAGACTGAAAAGACAGGGAGGTAAGATTTACCAACTGTTTAAATCGAATGGTGAACCAAATGATAAATTACCAAAGACTATAAAAGAGAGTCTCGGTCCCTCTGCTGAGGAGGTGATTACGTCTAACGAGAGAGAGATATCAAGGCGAAGAGAGAAAGTCGCTTCCTTAGAGTCTTCACGTAAAGAGGCCGCGCCTAGTCAGAGAGAGAACATCGATCTCGACATTGAACAGCAGAGAGAAGAGATAGAGAATCTCGAGAGGGAGAACGAAGTGATAGAGGAATGCATGTCACTCAGAGACAGAGTGAAGGCCATCTTTAAAAAGTACGGTTTTACAGTGTTCGCTGTTCTCTCTGCAGTGGGCGCTGTCATCGGTGTGATCGTATCTAATCTTAAGAGCGGTGTGTCAAAACTCGGAAAGGGTGTCGGTAACGGTTTGAAGGCTATCGGAAAGAAATTGGGAGAGATACTTCCCGGAATGGTGGGAGCTATCGCAAGTTTTATCTTTAGAACAGCGGGTGAGGCAATCGGTTTTCTCGCAAAGAATGCGTGGTTGTTGATCGTCGCTGTCGTTGTCTACTTTGTTGAGCAGGTTAAAAATAAGCATAAGAGAAAATAAATGGAGAGTTACAAAGAGATATACCCTCAGTTGCCTTTAAGTGATAATACCCAAACCGGTGATAACTTCAGATTAAAACAGTGTGCAGATTGGTTATCCCTTCTCGAGAAGGATCTTCAGGATTGTGAAAAAATATACAAAAAGTATAAGCGTGCAAGGAGTGCATTTCTCAATCTGTCTACAGGCAGCGGAACTCTGTCAGTCGCTCTCTGCGGAGGCGGACTTGGTACAGGACTTACCGGAGTCGGGCTTCCCGTATCGGTCAGTTTAGGCGTTGTCGGAGGTGTCTGTGCCTTGACGAGTGTAGTTACCGCGAGTCTTGCTAAAGCGATATCTAAGAAGGTTAGTAAGCATGAAAAGACTGTCTCTGTCTGCCAAGCGAAGATAAACACGATAAAAGACGTCGTTTCTAAGGCGTTGACGGATAATAAAATAAGTCATGAAGAGTTTGTCCTCATAAAATCTGAGTATGAGAAGTATTATGAGATGAAGAGATTGATCAGAGAAAAAAACAAAAAGCAGCCAACACCTCCACCACCTCCGCAGGTGGATGTAAAAAAGATGGAGGAAGAGATTCGTGCAGAGATATTAAAAAAAAATCACCCAGTCAGAGTAAGTTGTACCTGCATGATAGTCCTGCTGCCGCAAGACATGCTGTCGAGAGATGAGTCATTCAGAGATCCTCCCTATAATCCCTACTTTGTTTGATTTAAAAACATACGCAAGATAAATACAATGAGTAATGATAAGAAACCTTTATGGAACAGATTTCTCGATCGATATCCTAATGCCGACCTGTCTAAATTTAAACGAGTATTTGAAAAATACGATAGAGAGAATAAAGAAGAGCATGTAATATTTGTTGGAAGGGACGGTTCAGAGTATGAAGTCTTTGATAAGAGTAAGTTCATGTACAGTATGTATTTTCCCGACGAGATGAAAAAAGCGTTGGGTCTTCCCTTAGATTTTCCGCAGGAGTTAACACTGAATCTGAAACCCTCATTACCCATTCCTGCGGTTGATTTCGGTGAGAACCGACCACTGAAAAGCCTCAATTTGAGAGAGAAGTTAAAGAGACTTGATATCTACGCTACGCCCACAGACTCTTTCTCTGTACCTGTCAGAGACATCTTTACGAATACGGTAATTAAACACACCTCTTCAAAAGAGTCCCATGAGTGGTTGGCCGGACCGAATATGCGGTATTGGCCGCAGCAGCTTAACTTTGCCGTCTGGTGTGCAACGACAGGTTGCGGGGTAAGCCTGCGTCTCTTATTAGAGGAGAAGATGGGGGGAATCGATGTGACTGACAGTGAACTCAAACTTCCGCCGCAGAAACGAGCTATTCTCTGGTTTCACGTCTACTTCACAATCAGACGAATCCTGTTTCAGATGGGAGGAATACAGAGTTCGATCGCTCTGCCCGGTGACTCACCCTTTAATGAAAAGGATAACAGATACGACATTCCTTCTTATAAGAGAATCTGCAAAGAGTTTAATGTGTCGACTGATGCTGACTTTCGCTGTCATAAAGGAGCAAATCACGGGTTGGGATCTGTGTATATTTGGGTCTCTTACGTTGGACCGACAGAGACTGACTCTTCTTACCCGGGATTTAATAAATTCAGCGATGAGGGAGGAGAGGGATCGAAAGGTAATCTTCTGCAGTACATATTGAATGATGAGACATCAGATCAGTATGAATACTTTCTCACATGTGTATCTAACGGATTGACAGACCCCGGTCAGGCGAGACTTAATCAATCCATCGAAGCGCTTGTTTACTGTGTATTGGGTGCGCAGGTGAACGTTCGAAGCAGCGCTCTCGGAAACACAGGAAGTGCGCAGGAGGTTCGACAAGAGTTTCTCGTGTTATTAGAGGATGCGATTAAACAGCCTGACATAAGTAAGAGTGTACAGAGATTTCAACTGGCGGTACAGGAGGCAAAAGTCAAGCTTGATCTTGCCGTCTCTCCCGCTACGTGGTTGATGCCATCAAGAATGGTGATCAATACAGAGAGTACAGTCGGTTATAACAATAGACTGAAACGTGTTGAACCGACCATGAAATTGGGTGTCAACTCTGATGTTAATTCGAAGAGCGTGCCGGTCGGAATAAAACATAACCTCGGAAAGAGTAAGGTATCGTTACCTCACACTTCAGTTGTGAAGAAGAGGGTTGATGTTAAGAAGGCTGAGGAGGTAAAGAATGAGACTCCGTCGACTAAACCTCCTCTGGCTAAGCCGGAGACATCAAAACATGAGATTAATCTTGCGGTTTTGACGATTGTCGTCGGCGGATTAGCTTGGTTTATGTTTCGATAAAGTTGGGGATGAGAATTTTTCATAACTTGGGTAGAGTTATGAAAAATAAAGTAGGGGTTCACTTGCATTCTTTACATCTTGATTTCTGTCTTCCGTGAGGACAGATCTGCGACCATCCGCAATCTTTACAGAAAGCTCTCTGTCTCTCGTGAGGGCAGATGCCTTTTCCTCCGCAATCTTTACAATCATATCTCTTTCGATTATGTTGACAAATTTCACTACCTTTACAGTCTTTACAATTAGATTTACGTCGACCATGAGGGCAGATGCCTTTTCCTCCACACTCTTTACATTGATGCTTTTGTCTGTTGTGTTGACAGATGCCTTTTCCTCCACAATCTTTACATGTGTACTTTACTCGATTATGCTCGCATATACCGCCGCCTTTACACTCTTTACACATGTACTGTACTCGATCGTGAATGCATATACCGCAGTGTTTACAACTTTTTTCACGTATTTTGTGAGAGCATTTTATATCATATGTTTCATTACACTCAAACTCTTTGAGAACCGACTCTTCAATCAGCTTAATCAGCTCCGCTTTACGCATTCTATAATACCCTTTGATGCCTCGCTCTTTTGCGAGAGCCTTCAAATCTTTTACTTTGAGATTCTCCATACTTATTATTCATAAAGCATTTCTTTAAACCTAAAATTCACTTTTAAAAGATACATAATTCATCGAGGATCTGTGTGAGGTTGACTATAGTCGTGAATCTCTTTCATAATTACATTATAGTTATGTATTAAGATCTGCATATATTCATCAACTGTGATAATTCTGTTTGATGGTGGTTGTTTAAACCCTCGTTTCTTTAATTCTTCATTATCCTTCAACTCTTTGACCGATTTGCCTTCCATGATTAATACTAACAAATCTTATCTTTAAACCCAAAATTCACTTTCACAAAATACATAATTCATCGAGGATTTTATCATGAGAGGGTACGAGAAAATTTCATCGATGAATTAAGGGAGAATTTGATTTTTCCTCGGTAAAATTCAAAAAAAATGCGTTACAATCGGCAGTCCTCTACTACTTACAATAGTATGAGAATGAGTTGTAATTCGCAAATTCACAATGAATTAAAGAATATGGATGAGTCGGTTTGTCCATTTTGTAATCAACTATTGATAGAAGGTAACAAGGATGATGAGCCATGCTGTAGTAAACCGGATATGGCAAATAAAAACGGTATGAATGTCTGTCTAAATTGCAGTTTGGTTCATGGTTATGATTATGCCAATGATTACATTGATTTTTATGAAAATATGTATAAAATACGACGGAGATCGGTTTAACACCGTAAATATCATATCGAGACTGTTATGAATAATATATGTTTTGAAAACAGAATTGATTTGACTCATGATCAAAGGGAGCGTATCTTTAGAGTATTCGCCAAAATTAGTGATATTATTCCTACTGTAAATGGTAGGCGCAAGCGTTTGATAAGCACAAAATACATCATCAAACAGATATTTATGATGCTTGGTCTTCCTTTTGATTTCATAAAGGTTTCAAAATCGAAAAAAACCCTTCGATTTTATAATAGATATTGGGCTAGAATTTTATTGTTTAAATCTGACAAGATAATACAAATTATGAAGTGAATTTTTTATCGTATTTTCGCAGGTATTTGTCTATAATCGGCGCTGTATCGGCCACATAATCGTCGATGTTTTTCATTGTACCGTGGATACTAGACAGATTAAAATCACCAGATCTCATCATGTTTTTAATTGAGTTGAGTAAATGTTCATAGGATTGGTATGCATATATACAATTTTGAATTTTCAAATCGAGAGTTTGATGTTGCATCCAACCTTGTATTAAGAGTCTCTGACTGAGTAATCCGGGCAAAATCAAAAAATGTCGGAAGAAGGGGGTCGGCCGATCTCCGCCATATTTATGTTGCATACAGGTCTTACCCAACTAGTAACCATGGCAACATTTTTTTGTTGATTGACTTCATTGTTTCGGAGATCAGACCACCTCCCCAAAAATTGCCCCAGTGGCGTGACAAAAGTTGTGATTTTGGGCCAACTTTAGCAGTGTGTATCTCGGAACTTTTTCAAGCAACAGATTTAATTTTACATCAACATAACCCTTATCCTTTGGTGGTTTAAATACATACAAGAACAAATGTTTACTATACATCATTCAAGTTCTGCATGCAATCTTAGAAGGCATAATTCGCGACGTTTTCCAAAGTCGCAAAACTAGGCATTTTAAAATTCCTGTTTCTCGAGGGTCCGGGAAGATACAAATATCAAACTAATTGCAAGTTACTCACCACACATAGGAGAATGTTTTAAGCCAGTGTTAAAATTGGGCCAGCGAATTTGAATTCTTTTAACGGTTCACCGTTTTACCACTTCGACGACTTTCATTTACCCAAGCAAATCCTGCTACTCTCGATTGGTTGATCCGGATTTGGCCGTGTAAATGTCCTCTAACAGCTGTAAACCATCAATAACTTTTTTTCCTGGCTTGCCATATTTGTTTACCTCGTAAAACATATTCATTTTGAGCGAGAGACAGAAATGCTGAAAAAAGTACGGCTATTACGATTATGCTGGAGATTGCGTGACAACAGTTGAACACGAAGCTTTCAGCGTGGCCATCAAAGGACATCAAGCCAAAGCAAAATGTTTGCCGTTGATTAGAAGAATGCTTTCTTTTATCCCTGAATACTTGATCTTGATTCCTAAAAAGCTTTCAAACATCCATAAATGGGCTGTATGGGTCTTGTATAAGCTCGCTAGAAAGTCGGCACGGTAGGCACGGAATAAACTGGCACCGCTGATGTCATGTGCATAAGTTTGTTAAATGCATGTTCGGCTATTCCCACTGACTTCTGTCGTCTCGAGGCTTAGTTATGGTTCGTTTATTCGTCAGACAAGGCCATGGAACTAAGTTGAAGAGGCGAATGATGTTTGCTTCGTAAATTCTGAAATAAATTCAAAGTGCTTAGTAACCTGGCATGGAATGGACTTGCGGAAAACACCTGGAATCCGGGTAACGATTGGCTCGATCTCCATCCATTCTTGGAGTCCGGTGTGCCATTCTCCTCCCAAGGAACGCAGGCTTACAAAACGGCTGGAAATCAAGCCTAGGGTAACGAACGATCAAGTTAAATAAGTTGGATTGGATTGTCAGTACATTGTCAATTGGATTGGTCAGTACAAAACACAGACTGTGGAATAAGGACTGTGCAGAAAAATGTTTTTCACCTGTTTTTTTTTATTATTATTTTTTTAAATTTATTTTTATGCAATGTGTTTCAATGCACGATGTCTTTCAAATTCTCACGTGCCTATCGTGCGAGCCAGACATGATGAAATCGATCAACATCAGGCAGTCACTAACAAGCACGCATAAAGCAGCGTGAAGGAGCTCAGAGAATCGTAGACTAATCTGTGGAGCAGCATTGAAATATTCGCTTCAGAAATGGAAATTTGAAGCGAGGAAAAAAAAACAAATTGCCTGTTCCTCACCCTTGGGAAGAAGCTTTCGGCTGTTTTGACTGAAAGAGTTACCTCGGAATTTTAACTGCCTTGGTTATCCTTTATACTCAGTTCGCGTTAATTCGCAGTCAGTACGCATTTTAATATCATACCCGTATTTTATACCCCAGACCGTATTACATGCATAGTCAGATACATAGTCCGATCTGCAGTCCGATGTCCACGTTTTATACCTCAGTTCATGCTCGAACAAAAAATTAGAGCGATTCGTGAATAAATCGCACTACTGAGAGTCAATCAGATTGCAAGGATCACCAGTGATTTCACGTGCGAAGATATCGATTTCGTCCCGTTTGCTGACGAGAATTTGCCATGTTTCAATGGTGAATGAGCCAAAACAAATCGATATTAAGTCGAAACATCTTCGACCGTCCTCGGCAATCTTCGGGAATCTTCGGAAAAGTTCGGAAAATGTTAGGAAACATTCGTATGACCACCGGACAACGTTTTGAAAATTATCGGAAATCTTCGGAAAATCGTAAAAAACCTCGTTATTAGTGTTATTAGTAGGTTAATAAAATAAATGAAGTAATACATGGTTGCTTGGAGATATGAAATTTCTCTTCTCGTGTTCAACTCGATATCTCACAGTTGAACACTCGAAGATAATTTCATATCTCCGCGCAACCATGTAGTATCCTCTATTAGTTGAAGCTCATTTAAGCGCGCAACAAAAATATTTTCTATTGTAACTTGCAACCAATGCAATGATGTTTTAATAGGTGTGATTTAGCGACTATGCCTTCCCACTTGGTTAGCAAGGACAGCAGGTTGCGGCGGAATAGTATTTTTTTTTTACACCGGAGACAATATAATAATATGACATAAACCCCATAGGGTAGCGACTAGTAACAGCACGCTCTTTTCCTTCGATCCCACGCCCTGGATTCATTTGTCAATTTTAAAATCAAGGGGAAGCGATATCTAACCGATATCTCTCTCTTTTACTTCCACCCTCTGTTTTTCTGATACATCACTTTCTTTAGCCCAATAGGAAAAAAAAAAACAGAAAAAAGCAGAAGAAAAAATAAACCACAGAACAAAAAACAACAGTTGGGGACTACAAAAACAGTTGGTTGTATTTACAAGATGGTGGAATGAATATATTTTGTAGATAAGAAATTTATGTACGGAAATTCAGACATCAGCCATGATAGCAAGGTTAATGGAATTTCATTGAAATAGTCCTTTTTGTTATTTCTTAGTCGTCGGTATGAAAACAGACCAACCAATTAATAGACAGAGGATGTTAACGGTTGAAAGATGGCGATCGATAGAAAAATTAGGTCCACTGAAGCTGACATAAAATTGTTCACTAAGGTACAAACATGAAGAAGGAAACTTCACGACTTAAAACAATTCAAGGACTGTTTCTTGCAAAGTAGACCAAGGGCGAGATATTTAAGAAATTCCAGCCACCGAGTTGCAAGGGTTTACGTATTAAAGGTTTGTTCTTTCGACTCGCTTCTCTGGTGTTTGTCTATATAACAAAAAGAACATTACACGTTGGCTAAGATATGAATTTTACGTTCTCATGGCAAAAACAATATCTCACCCGTGAGATCGTTGTTTTTCCCACTAGAACATAAAATTCATATCTTTGACCCACGGCGTTTGACAACGTTTGGTAGCAGTACAATGGCGCGAAATGACGTCATTGATATCCTCACCAGTTAGGATATGGAACATACGCCACTACGGTTCCGGATGTAATTTCGTATAAATTTTATCAGTGTTCTATTTTCTAGTAAAACACTCGCATCTATGTTAATAATAAAGTGTACCCACTAACGTTTTCCTTGCAGCTAAAGAGAGGAATTGACACCGCATTCCTGTTATCTGTTCTGACACGGATCTGGAGTCAGCTCAGAGTGAACCACAGTCGAAAATCAGCAAGCCTTCTCAACGTTACCGAAATTTGAAGTGTGGACATTCCGCTTTGGAATTGCAAAAAAAAAAAAACTGTCTAAAATCTGTGAAACTCACCAGTGACGCAAAGCAAAGAACAAAGAACTTCGAAACAATACAGAGTAGGAAAACAAGAACTCTAAAACAAAGAAAAATGTCACAGTCTTTTACATCTAGGTATGGAACCCGATCAGGGACGAATGTGAACTTTGATATATTCCATTTTTTAGGTAAAGTAAATACTGTAAATTACTTGCATTCGCGTTGTGAGCGACAGCTGTTGTAAACACGGTGCTTACCCGACTTGTTGCTAATTTGTCAATTCCATGAAGGAAATTAGTTTTTTGTCAATGGAGGTCGTCAGACGATTGTCAGACGTCAAAGCGGCATTCATGTTTCTACTAAACGCCAAGAAACCAAAAATATTCTACAAACTATAAGGATACATTTGTCAGTGAAGCCATTTCTAGGGAAAAAAATTAAAACAGCACTTTTCCAACTTGTTAACACCTGTACCTTGCTTTATTATCTTCTTGAAGCCAGACAAAATGTCTTCTTCCCACGATGAAATATACACGCTTTTCTGAATTTAAGTAATTGAATTATCACTCCATCACGAATGTTGCGAAGCAGTTAGATGATGGCAAAAACAAAAGAAGCTTTACCATCGCTCACAAATATTAGGGTAGCCGCACACGTACTAAAAATCCCATAAAAAGCTAGGTATCGCCGTGTGTAAAGAAGGGACTTTATAGAAAACTCTTCCTAGGGTTCTTCATAACAATGAAACGGACTGGGATCTGACTACGATGTATGGCGAGCGAATCAAAGACAACGTGTGCAGAAGAAAAAACAAGATAAACAACAGAACACGAATTTTCGAAAACGTTAGAAATTGTTATTGGTATCAGAATTTTCCTAACAAGCCTCCCTCCGCCCAGTAAGCAGTCACAGTAGCACCAAACGACCCCCTCCCCACCCCCCACCTTTCTGATACCCAGTCCACTCGCAAGGTTTATTGATGTTGTGAACCGTCCCGACGAAGTTCATTTTGCAGTCATTTTGCCAACGGTTGTGCAAATGTCATCCACCTCTTATGCAACTTATTATTCGTTCCATGGACAGAAATTGTACGACGAATAAACGGACAAAAATTAAACCAAGCCTCAAAAGGTGACAGAAGTCAGTGGAAATGTCCGTACATTTTACATACCAACAACAGTCTTACACGGAGATCAACATTATTTTATCTGCTGTCTACTGGATTTGGAACTCGCTTATAGGATATCTTAAAGCTATTTATGAGTTTGGATCATGTATTCAAGAAGAAAAGATAGCATTCTGTTCATCTACGTGGACGCTTTGGCTTTGGTGGCCACGCTGAAAGAAACGTGTTGATCTGCTGTCACGCAATCCCCAGTATACATTTACTTGTCTCTCGTTTGAAATAAATCCGTTCTTCAGCGAAATCGTAAATAATATGACAAGAAGCCATACCTGTTGGTTGTTCATACCTGTCAGGGATGCTTTCAAGGCGAAATTCGGATAATACGATCGACACCAGCATGGAAGCCGTAAATGTACAGAATTTGCTTGGGTAAATGAAAGTCGTCGAAGTGGTAAAACAGTGAACCGTTCAAAAAAATAGAAATTCGCTGGCCCAATTTTAACACTGGCTTAAAACATTCTCCTATATGTGGTGAGTAACTTGCAATTAGTTTGATATTTGTATCTTCCCGGACCCTCGAGAAACAGGAATTTTAAAATGCCTAGTTTTGCGATTTTTGAAAACGTCGCGAAGTATGCCTTCTAAGATTGCATGCAGAACTTGAATGATGTATAGTAAACATTTGTTCTTGTATGCATTTAAACCACCAAAGGATAAGTGTTATGTTGATGTAAAATTAAATCTGTTGCTTGAAAAAGTTCCAAGATACATACTGCTAAAGTTGGCCCAAAATCACAACTTTTGTCACGCCATTGAGGCAATTTTTGGGGGGGTGGTCTGATCTCTGAGACAATGAAGTCAATCAACAAAAAAATGTTGCCATGGTTACTAGTTGGGTAAGACCTGTATGCAACATAAACATGGTGGAGATCGGCCGATCCCCTTCTTCCGACCCCTGCCCGGATTATTCAGTCAGAGACTCTTAAGAGCGCTATAGTGCTGATAGAAACCAGACCGATACCCCCTGTGGCAATACTCGAGGCTATTGAGCCAGATGCGAAAATAATAGACAGTGAGTTTCCAAGTAATTTCCATTTTTTAAAGCGTTTTACTGCTTGCTTATAAGCCCAACATTTTTTATGATATGTTTGGAAGTATTGTTTCAATTCTTGAATTTGCGATTGATTTAACTTGTCACTGATATGGTTCCATTCGAATATATTTTTGCGTTGTTTCGGCATATATAATATATGCTTAGACTATGTTTTCATTTCTATTTTTAAATCTGTTATATAATTTCCTGATATTTTGAATCAATCGATCAATACTTTTCAGTATCTCATGTATTAAATCTGCAGTTTTCATATATATATTTGATTATATAAAATGAAGGTGATATGTGATCTTCGCAGTGAATTTCCAATTTAAGCAATTGGAATAAAGAAGCCTGAAAAAAATCAGGGCTTCAACGGGATTCAAACCCGTGACCTCCGCGATACCGGTGCGATGCTCTACCAACTGAGCTATGAAGCCACACATTGGGAGCGAGGTCAATTGTGAGTTCATATTTTCCCGTGAAAGGAGTGAAATGACGTGTGGTATATGAAATGATTCATATGTGAACTGCGGATATATATGAAGGTGATATGTGATCTTCGCAGTGAATTTCCAATTTAAGCAATTGGAATAAAGAAGCCTGAAAAAAATCAGGGCTTCAACGGGATTCGAACCCGTGACCTCCGCGATACCGGTGCGATGCTCTACCAACTGAGCTATGAAGCCACACATTGGGAGCGAGGTCAATTGACCTCGCTTTTTCAAGGAAACATATTTTATTGAATTCATTTGAAGAAAAACTGTAAGCATTGGTTGATACTCCTATTCGTTTTATTTTATACGGCAATTCTATTATTATATTTCTTGATGTGACACTTCTTACATTGACAGTTTTGTCTAAATAAGCTCCATTTACCAATCCATATCTTAATTACATTGTTTTCATTTTTCATGATCCACATAAAAAGGTGTTTATTTTGATATTGACTTAACACACTCAATTGATGAGTTTTTGGTTATTGATACTGTAACGAGGATCACTATAAGTGAATTTTTTGTCATTAGTAATACCTCCGAAACCAACAAGATTTTTTGTTGCATCGATGAATGTTGTGTTGTGTTTGAAGCTGATAAATATTGTATATTTATTTGTACTAATTTCTTTGCTTAATGAAATCACAGATCCATTAATAACAGTACCTAACTGTTTATTAAACAATGATAAATCGAAATCATCTTTCATATATTCAGTTACAATATAACCATTATCATTTTGACATTTTACATATTTAACTTCAGCACCATATGTATCATTCACTATAAAATTATTTGCATCAGTTAGATCAAAGAAAGTTTCGAATATTTCTGTGTAATAACTTTTGGGTTGTAATGGCTTTATAAAAGTTCCGAAAGAATCATTAATATTTTTTGTTGAATTTGATATCAAAGTATTCATTTGTTTTAAATTAACGGCCCCAGAGTAATCGTTTGTGTTATCTCCTAATCCAACGATTTTATTACCCTGCATGTTAATTTCTTCATTGAAATAGACGAAACCATTTTCAGTGAAATATAAAGCATCATATATACCAGGATCAACATCTGTTTGAAGGCTTTCAACACCATAAATGATGAAATAAGTTTGAAATTTGGATGGGTATGATACACCGGCATTCAATTTGATTTCGATATCTATGAACAAGTAATTGTTATAAGCATTTTGACTTTTGGTGAACTGACAAATCAATCTTGAATACTTACGTGAAAGCAATGTTTTTTTCTTGACGTTATGAACTGTTTCAATGGAAGAAACACCATTCAAGAAGATGCTTTTTACATCGGAACTTGACCACATCAATTCAAAACATAAAGTATAATCATCATTGTAAAGCGGATACAGATTTATACCAATTCTCGAGCTATAATACCCTTTTGAAGAATCAAGGAGAAGATTCATTTCAATGGTATTTTTATCGATCTGATGTGGAGATGAATTATATTTTTTAATGTCTCCTAATTCGACATCATTCTCTTCAGTTAAGGACGGTGCCTACTTTTGTTACTGCGCATATCCTCTGCGCATCACGCAAGGCATCGATCGCACTAGACGCGCGCGCTAAGGGAATTTGCTCGCTCAAAATGACGAATTCAACTTCGCGACCAAGCGCGCGACTAAAATGCAAGAAAATTTCGGTTGCAACGAAATCCAGTTAATGGACGTACTAAACCAGGAACAGTGAAAGAGTAACATATCAGTAAGCCCTAAACGCTTATCGATAAAAATGGCTCACATTTAACAGTCTGAAATACATCGCTAATCGCTCAAACGTAATCAGCAAACTGCTAACTACATATGGCATGGTGCACGCTTGAAAAATTGCGCGAGAAGCAAATATTTAACTCGCTAGGGAGGGGATAGGAAAAGTGTAACTGACCTCAAAAGCGATTCCATACAACTCGTATAACTTTTAAAAATGCGTGGTGACCCATACTTTTTATTTTATAAAATGGAAGTGGTAAGTCTATAGAACACATGATTAATTTTTCGTTCAGTGCAAAAATTGTTTAGGCTGTTTTTCTGGCCTTGCAAGAGAGAGCTGTTAGGGTCAAAAATAGCTCAAGTGCAATCGTTTTGTCAATAAAAATGTGGTTCACGCAGATTCAAAGATAGCATTTGTTAGTTACTTTTAAGATCGTTATATTTAGTGTTGATTTTGTTCATGAAAAACCAAATTCAAAGGTAATTTGTAAGGAAATTTTATTTCCTTTTACTTTCTTTGAAAATGCCACGTCAGCACTTTTTTCAAGATTTCAAACGTAATTATCTCGAAAATTTGCGTGGCTACCCCTAATTTTCTTTTTGGATTTTAATAGCCCTTGGTAATATCTACTTCCCTTGCATAGTCATCGGCCGGGCAAAAATACCTCGCTATTAGTAGGCACCGTCCTTAATTGACTGTTATGGTATTCCATAACATACCTGAATGCATTTTCGTCATTTGCTGTTCCAACAGTTTTGCTTGTAGTGTTTGTTACTTAAGCCTTACCCTCCCCACCCCCCATGTATGAATTACCCAGCATGACACTGGAGTGGTGATGATTAAAAGTGCACGAGTCTGTAATGGCGTCGTTCGTTGTTGTCCTGGTTTAATCCGAATCATCCATGGTTCAATCCGAGAATCTCACATTTTTGGCAACGAGGACGGTCGTTGGTAGAGTTCCTCTAAGATGGCAAGTGTATATTTGAGCGATACACATGGTTTAAAGCCATTTGACTGTACCGAAACTGCAGGTATTTCTGCACGCTGGGAAAGATGGCTGCGAGCTTTTGAATTGTTTGCTGTGGGAAAAGGAGTCAAGAATGTCGATCAGAAGAAAGCTTTATTGCTGCATACTGCTGGTTTAAGTGTTCAAGATATTTATTTTACGTTGAACGAAAAAGGAGGAACAGATAGTTACCAGAGAGTGAAGGCGACCTTGAATAAATATTTCAAACCGCAAGCGAATGTTCCATATGAAAGGCTTTGTTTTCGTGAGACGAGTCAACTGGCCAACGAAACCATCGAGCAGTTTGTGACCAGATTGAGACAAAAAGCCCAAACCTGTGAATTTGGAGACGCTGCTGCTGTGGATGAGCAAATTCGTGATCAAGTTATTAGCAAGTGTTTTTGTCACACGAACTCCGTCGAAAATTACTCCAGAAGGGTCGAGCCTTGACACTGCCGCAATTAAGAGAAATTGCCCGGTCTATGGAAGAATCAGAGAAACAGGCACGTTCAATCGAAGGAGCAAGTGGTGAGGTCAGTAGTGAGGTGAATAGTGTGAGTGGAAGGCCTGATTACAAAGGAGATGCGAGCACGAGGAATGTCAAATGTTTTTGTTGTGGAAATGTGGGACATAAAGCTAATGATCACCGATGCCCAGCGAGAGGGAAACAGTGCAGATGGTGTAAGGGAACTGGACATTTTGAGGCTGCGTGTAAATCTAAGAAGAAGCAAAACACTGGTCGTGGAAGTGGAGGAGCTAGAAGACCACGAAGACCAGATGCCAGAAGAAAGGATGGTCCTCCTCACCATGTAAGGCAAGTAGAAGCTGAAGATAAGCAGAGTGATGACTGTGAATATGCCTTTGGCATTTCAGACGATTGTATTGTTTCGAGTGATGGCAAAATTTCTGTGAAAATAGGAGGTTTGCCAGTAACAATGATTATTGATTCGGGTGCTAGTTGCAATGTCATAGGTCGTAATGTGTGGGAGTATCTGAAAGCAAATAAGGTTGAATGTGTGTCGAACAAGGTGTCCAAGAAGTTATACACATATGGTAGTAATCAGCCATTACAAGTTGCAGGCGTTTTTACTGCAGAAGTGTCTGTTGGAGAGAGAGTGTTGAGTGGGGTCGAATTTGTTGTTATTGAAAATGAGGGACACGCCCTCCTTGGGCGAGAAACTGCCATTGCCTTAGAAGTTTTGAAGCTGGGTCCTCAAGTTAACTCACTTAAGGTATCCATGGATGGAGCAGAAGGGGTACCAAGGATTTTTGAAAAATTTCCCGGATGTTGTGAAGGTATTGGCAAATTGAAGGATTTTCAGCTAAAAGTCCCAATTGATTCAGAGGTACAACCCATTGCACAATCAATTAGACGAGTTCCATACCACCTTCGTGATAAGCTGAGTGACAAACTGGATGAACTTGTTAAGCTAGACATAATTGAGAAAGTAAGTGGCCCAAGTTCGTGGGTATCACCAGTGGTAGTCGTACCCAAGCCCTCAGGTGACATCCGTTTGTGTGTCGATATGCGTCAAGCCAACATGGCAGTAAAGCGGGAACATTACCCAATACCTACCATCGATGAAGTTTTACAGGATTTGAATCAGAGCAAGTTTTTCAGCAAATTGGATCTCAACTCTGCCTACCATCAGATAGAGCTGTCACCTGAATCAAGAGATATTACTACATTTTGCACACACAGGGGACTGTACCGATACAAGCGACTCATGTTCGGTATAAGCTGTGCGCCAGAGATGTACCAGAAAGTTCTCCAGCAAGTTCTGCAAGATTGTGATGGTGCCCATAACATCCTTGATGATGTGATAGTGCATGCAGCCACTGAGGAGGAACATGACAGAAGATTCGAGAATGTGGTCCGAGTATTGAGCAGCAAGGGGTTAACATTAAATCGCGACAAGTGTCAATTTAAGATGTCGCATTTGGAATTCATGGGCCATGTTTTGTCAGCACGTGGAATTGGTCCAGCGGATGTTAAAGTAAAGGCAGTTGTTGACGCCCGAGAACCGACAAGTGCTGCGGAAGTGAGGAGCTTCCTGGGACTGGTCAATTTTACTGCACGTTTTATTCCTGACCTGGCAACGGTATCTGCGCCTCTCCGCCAGCTTACAAAGGATGGTGAACCCTTCGTGTGGGGACTGGAACAACAGAAATCATTTGAAGAGTTAAAGACGCGACTGTCCAGTGCAGAGACACTTGGATACTTTGATAAGAATGCCCCGACTAGGGTGATTGCTGACGCAAGCCCTGTAGGATTAGGAGCTGTATTAGTCCAACAGCAAGGGGAAGAGCAACGAGTTATTAGCTATGCAAGCCGAAGCTTGTCCGATACAGAACGCCGGTATTCTCAAACGGAGAAAGAGGCGTTGGCAATAGTGTGGTCCTGCGAAAGATTCCATGCCTATTTGTATGGTGCTGAATTTGAACTAATGACTGACCACAAACCTCTGGAATGTATTTTCTCGCCTAAATCCAAGACCTGTGCTAGGATCGAGCGATGGCTTCTCAGAATGCAACCTTACAGATTTACCGTGAAATACGTCCCAGGCCCCCAGAATATTGCAGATTCTTTGTCACGCCTCCTGCATTCAGTGCCGCCGTCAAGAGACGAAGACCAAACGGAGGAGTATGTGAAGTGGGTAGCTCAAGAATCAACGCCTGTTGCCTTGACAACTCGTGAAATTGAGAGAGCATCAGAACATGACCCAGAGCTGAGAAGTATACGAGAATGTCTCTTGAATGGAAAGTGGCATGCCATAGAATTCAAAGAGTACCTACCTGTGCGAGGCGAATTAAGTGCCATTGGAAAGCTAGTTCTTCGTGGAACTCGAATTGTGGTACCAAAGCAACTTCGTTGTCAAGTACTGAAGTTGGCACATGAAGGTCATCCTGGAATTGTATCAATGAAGCAACGTTTGCGAACCAAAGTGTGGTGGCCAGGCATCGACAAAGAAGCGGAGAAAACTTGTAAGACCTGTCATGGTTGTCAGTTAGTTTCACAACCATCTAAACCTGAGCCGATGTCACGTACAGAATTGCCTTCTGCACCATGGCAACACCTAGCGGCTGACTTGTTGGGTCCACTGCCTTCCGGTGATTATGTCTTTGTCGTGGTGGATTACTACAGCCGATTCTTCGAGATAGAATTTACCAAATCGACTACCTCTGAGAAGATTGTATCAATGCTGTCCAAGATTTTCGTCACTCACGGTCTTCCTTTGTCTCTAAGGACTGACAATGGGCCGCAGTTTGTCAGTGACTATTTCGAGAAATACTTGGAGGAGAACGGAATTGAACACAGGAGAACCACACCCTTATGGCCACAGGCCAACGGTGAAATCGAAAGACAGAACCGCAGTATCCTGAAGCGCCTGCGTATTGCTCAAGCAGAGGGTCGAAACTGGAAATCAGAGATGGACAACTTCTTAGTGATGTATCGTAGTACACCACATTCTACAACGGGTGTAAGCCCAGCAGAATTGTTGTTTGGAAGACGCATCAGGACCAAACTACCCCACCTCCAAGAGTTCAGTATTGATGATGAAGTCAGAGATCGTGACAGTGAGCGGAAAAAGAAAGGGAAGGTGTATGCAGACTGCCGAAGAAATGCATGTGAAAGCGAGATTCAAGAAGGTGATAAGGTGTTGCTGAGACAGGAGAAAGAAAACAAACTGTCAACACCATTCAAACAGTCTCCCTTTACAGCTGTTCAGAAAAACGGCAATAGTGTTCTTGTCGAGGCTGATGGTGTACAGTACCGTCGGAATGTGACCCATGTGAAAAAGTATCTAGAGCGTGATGATGATGTATTACCAGCCACCAGTAAGTCATCAGATGTTTCAGAGGCTCAGAGAGCAACACAAACTTCACCAAGCCGAGAGTTTAGTGAACCTGCTCATTCTGGAACACCAAGTGAAGACAAACCAGTGGAACACAAACATGTCATGGAACAAAGTGATGACACTACCTTACGGCCATCAAGAGTCAAGAGAGTGCCTTCTAGATTCCAAGATTATGTTCTAGGCTGCATTCAGTTGGCCCCAGGGTAGAACTCTTAGATCCAGATGTGAACCGGAACTTTGAACTGAACTGGAACTATTAGTTGTTGTGTTACATTTGTATCTATGCCAGTTTAAAATGTTCAGCAATTGTTAGTTTTGGAAAAGACATTCAAAAACATTTGCATGCATATAAAGTTGGTTAGGTTTTATTCTGTTTTGTTGCCTTCCAACACAACGAGTAATTCGAAGAAGGGAGGAATGTAGTGTTTGTTACTTAAGCCTTACCCTCCCCACCCCCCATGTATAAATTACCCAGCATGACACTGGAGTGGTGATGATTAAAAGTGCACGAGTCTGTAATGGCGTCGTTCGTTGTTGTCCTGGTTTAATCCGAATCATCCATGGTTCAATCCGAGAATCTCACATTGCTGATTTGAAAATCGATATATTCTTTGTTGACAGCATCAGTATCATTTGTGGGAGCTTTCAGATTGGTTATTTTATAATCGTTCAAGTTAAGATTTGCATTCATATGATTTCTCCCGTCGAGAGTCATAACATCGTCAATATCAGCCTTTTTTTGAATGGAATTAGCTAACACGGCGCCTGTGGTCTTAGTTAAATAAGTGCTATCGGCGTACGATTTGTCTGCTTTAAGCGCGTCTCTGGAGTCAATATACCCCTTATTCATTACGTTCGTCATATTACTATACCCTGGATCGAAATCAGGAACATTTATGATGCTTTTGAATGTTTGCTCGTTATTTATGGTTAAGTCAGCCTTATTAGCAAGTTTCAAGTCAACTTCAGCTTTTACAGTTTCAATATGGTCTCTATTCATTGTATTGGCATGGTGGATAGAGCTATCAACATACCCTTTATTTATTAGCGTTTTATTGTTCGAAGAATTTTGGTCAAAATCCTCGCTATTTTGTATTGATAAACCACGCAAATCGTAAAATACTCCAGTCTTATCTCTTTTTAAAAAATGATTGTTAAGGTATTCTTTATTAGGCACTGATTGATAGTTTTTTTTGATTGTATCGTAAGCGTCATCTTCATTCGCATCCACATTAGTTCTTGCATTGAATAAAATTTTACCGTCCATATCATAATCACCCGAAGATGTTAGTAAAAAACCGACACCATCATCGCCTTTTGGTCCTTTAACAGTTGATATATTGTTGATATTTGATGGTAATAATCCATTCGAGTAACTCATTTAAATATATGTAAGTTATATTTTTTCATTGAAATTCTTAGTTACGAATTTACGTGGTTTATCAATATATAAAAAGCTAAATGGGTCTGCAGTTGCTTTTAGATAGTCCTTTTTGTTGATTCCAAGCTCTCTGCAAATCATAGATTGTTCATTATTAGACGGAAATTCAAAAATACAATGATGAGTGCTATTTAGACGGATAGTTTTATCTGTATTGTAAAAGGATTGGCTTATATATATACAAGAACAATTTTTATTTCTTGAATTCGTAAAATAGTTGCGTATTTCGCTATCATTTTTTGATCCCGTATTGAGATAATCGTCAAAGATAGCTATTTTTTGCCCTTGATCTGAGATTTCATCGAGTGGTATAATCCCATCATTACTGATCTCAATAATATCATAACCAACTTCTTCATTGATAGGTGCAAAGGTTTTTAACAAGTGCTCAATTTTTGACTGTTGTGTATTTTTAGTATAGAGATAGATCTTGTCGAAATACAATAATCTATATATCATGTCTAGCAAGAGATTGGTCTTTCCCGATCCGCTTGGGCCTGTCAATAATAAGCGATAGCATTTATTAGGCATAAAATCATATAACTGCTTAAATTTTGATTGCTCATCGTCTTCGATATCGTAATTAAATATTTTCATTATAAATATGATGGATAAATTTTAGTTCAACTATGTGTTGTACACTGTGTTGTACACAGTGTTAAATTGTATTTTTTATATATGATTTTCATTTTTTATATAACGTAGTAATATAACAATAATGAGCTTACTTAAATGGCAACAACTTGCTAAAAGCAAATCTAAAATAGGTGATAAGATTAATTATACTCGGGATGTTATCACAAAGCATAAAATAGGGCAACAGACTGACCAAGAGACATTTGGACGGTTATTCAAACCCGTTACTACTAAATTAGATGATGTGATTGATAGCAATCTTAATAGGATGCTTCCAAGGAGAAAGCAACCGATTAAAAAGGGTGAAGTTCCAGATTATGGTATTCGTGTTGAAGATGATGTTGAAGACATGAATTTGGGTGATATATTTGATGAACAACCAGTCTTACCAGAATCGGAAAAACAGATTGCATTAAAACCTCCGACATATGACGAATCTATGAAGGATCTTTTGGACGGTAAAAAAGAGATATATGTCGATCCCCAATATTTTCCACAGGATCAGGAGCTTCCACCTGAATATGATGACGATAAAGGGATCGATTATACAATGACTGATTATGACGAAACACAGAGTCAGTTAGATGATCTCGGCTTACCCAATTATGAGAGCATTGGGATGGTATTAAATCAACCTGAAATGACATCACAAAAAAAAAGAGTTATCTTAAAAATGTTTTAAAAAATGCTTCAATCAAGAGAAACCAACTAAAAGGATACAAAGCTACCATCACAAAAAAATTCAATAATGGTGAAATTTCTGAAGCCGTACGGCAGGAAAACAACAAACGTATTGAAAATGCACGGAGGGTTCTGAATGAATATATTGGTTATTACGATAGCAAGGTCAAATCAATGAAAGGGTCGGGAATCAATAGCCGTAAACATCGTGGCGGTAATATCATGTTTTTCAATAATCCTAATGAACTTCTTAAGAAATTAGAAGTGGTCATCAGTTCAAAAATTGCAGGAAACACATCGATTGATTTACGAAACACCGGGGTCAATATTTTGAATACACTATTAAAACTTGCAACAATCAATCGATCTCAATATAATAAACTGTATAAAAAATACTTCAATATTTGATTTATGTAACGATATAATATATGGAACGAGAAATTGTTTTATCATCTTATAGTGTTAAAGACCAGGGGAACAATAAACCGGAGAATTTTGTGACACGGTTTAATAAACCAATCGTGCTTGATAGCAACCATGAGTATGAAATCGGGCTCAATCGCATTATAAATATGAGTTTCACATGGTTTAATGTCAACCCTGGTTATGGGAACCAACTAATTAAATATAGCGATGACAATGGATCATCATTTCAAAATATAAATTTTCCTTCCGGAGTATGGAATTATTCAGAATTTGATGAACATATCAAAGAAATCACCAAAACAGGAGATGATGACGACCCTACTTATCCAATCACTCTTGAATTTAATTCAACAACATTTAGGGTCACGGTTACATTGGAAACAAATTACCAACTTGATTTGACGCATAGCAATTTCAACAACCTTATAGGGTTTGATAAAAAAGTATTAAAGGATGAGGTTAATATTGGACCCAGAGTCCCAAATCTAAGCCAAGATACTGATATATTAAATGTACATTGCGATCTCGTCAACACTTCATTAGTTGATGGTGAAGATTCAGATATCATTTATACCTTTTCAACAAGTGTTTTACAACCAAGTTATTCATTCACAATAGAGCCTCGTCGCGTCACATATAACCCGATTAATAAGCAACAGATAAGTAGCATTCGGATATACATTTCTGATGGTAAGCGACGTTTAATCAACCTTAATGGTGCCGATACGTCTTTTTCATTAATTCTGAAAAGGGCAGAATAATATAACTTAATAGTATATAATGAAACCATATGAATTCAAAAGGTTTTACCAACCAAAACTTGGTAAATTTGTATTGGTGGTTTTCACTGTCACGCAATAAAAAAATAAAATCGAAACCATTCAACGACAGAAGCTATGAATTTGAGTTATTATTGAAGATAAATAGATAAACAATTTGTCCAAGTCTCAGGTCTGTGCGGTGCACCGTTTGCGAGTTATTTGCCGAAACTTTCCACGCAAATTTATAAGGCTCAGTATGGAGACGCCATGTTTGTGTCCTTCTGAGGGGCACAGATATGGCCGCCGTGATGTCAGAGAAACCATCTGGAACTTAATTTTGCTATTAATAGCGACTTCTTTTGGCTCATGATCTATTATATTTTTACATAAACAGCAGTTAGTACATTGGGAATGTTTAATCTGCAAAAATGGAAAGGAAAGGCCTTTTTTTGAATCAAAACAACTTTGTCACGGCACTCAGCTTGATATCACACACGGCGGAGAAATCAAATATTCAAAATTCTCTGTTTTAAAAACGAAGGGCACAACCAAGCTGGAAATTTGCAAAAAGATATCTTTTTAGTTCATCTTACACCTAGTGGCATCGAAAGTGTAGCAGACCTATTGAATTTTGATTTCAAAATTTTATGACGTAACGTGAAAACCAAGAATATAAGCATAAAGGGTCTGGCATTATCGTTGATAATATATTCAAACCACTGAAAAAAGTCGCTTCAAATGTTTTGAAAATGGCTAAACCTACTGCAAAAAAAGCAATACAATCAGGAATATCGAAAGCCGGAGAAAAGCTTAGCAAAAAAGCATCAGAAAGAGCAGGAGATATTATAATGAAAAGATTATCATCAATAAGAACCAATCCAATTAAAAATTCAACACCAAAACCAAAAACAACTAAACCTCATGTAAAAAAACGACAAGAGAGTACTAACATGATTATCAATCGTCTTATTTCTGGTGATGGATTGAGACGTTGATTTTATCTAAACTAATAATATATGTCTTTCAGAAGTAGTGATTTTTTACAAAGATATGAACTAACGAGATTTCAACTTGACGATGTGATTCGACCACCAGCTCCTACTCAGCATCAGACGAAAGGTGGATATAAGTTAATTAATGATCGGTCAAGTTTTTACGACTGGTACAATGCTTACATTGAGATCCAATTTCAGGTGCAAAAGACTGCTAATGGAGCAACAACCGGAGCTGATCGAGTGACAGTCATTAATGGAGCACATTCATTGATTGCTCATTTGATGATTAAGAGCTCTGGAAAAATCGTTTACGATACCGATAACCTGCATAAAGTCACTTTTGTTAAGAACCTCCTCGAATATAGCGACGATTACAGTCGATCAATAGCCAAGAATAGTCTTTGGTACCTGGATACTGATGCTACAACGGCTAATACAAATACAGGGTTTGAAGCAAGGCGACTTTTAACTACAGGTCTCAATGATGTCAATGTTATTATACCTTTGAATTGATACAGTTTCTTTGAAGAGCTTGAGGGTCGAATGTTAGTTCCAATGCAGTTACAGTTCAATATTCATCTGCACCCAAATTAATTCACCCAAATTAATCCCAAAGGACAGCCTATACGATAAGTTTGTCAGTTCCTTTTTGATGAAGGGCACTTGGACTTATAGAAGGGAAATGTATGAAGTTTCAGCACCAACACATAGCTCCGGATTCTTCCAAATTTCATCCAGTATTGACAATGTCAAGGCTATATTTGTGTATTTACAACGAGCAAAAACGAACAATGCCGTGGCGAATCCCTACTTATTTGATACGTATAATATCAATTTAGATGACGATGCAAGTTATTTAACAACCTGTCGCCTGGAGTATGGAAATGGAGTTTTTTATCCTGAAATAGAGTACGATAGTGAGTCAAAAATATGGATATTTAACGATTTAATGGCATATAGCATGCGTAAAAATGACTTCAATTCCGGTACGCAGTTGAATTTGTCCAATTACGAAACTCTATTTCCTCTTATATTTTTTGATCTGTCATACCAAGAAGAGAGTATAACAAGGGACCCTAAGCAGTTAATTTTTAGATATAAACTGAGTGCCAACAGTGCTAATAACAGTGCATTCAGCGTTCATGCTATAGTTCTTTATGAAGAAACAGTCGTTATTGACAAAGTCGGAAATGAACTTGTTATTGTGTAAACCTTTTTTTTTTCTTCCAAAAGTCAGTAATTAATAGTTAAAACAAATATGTTTTATAATGAAATTTATATAACATATAATATATATGACTACTTATCATTCACATAAAGTAAATCTTTCAGAAGGACAAAGAAAGAAGCTTTTGACTGCTCACAACAATAAAAGTGGAATCACTATTCGTTTAAGCAAATCAGATATCACAGGAAATGACAGTTTGATGCTTACCAAACGGCAAATAAATCAATTGAATAAAGCCAAGAAATCAGGTGTCGGCTCTGATTTGAAAATCTCACAGGCACAAATTCAAAAAGTCATTGGTGGAGGAGCACCACGAATTGGTCTTTTTCCATCAATAGGAGTCAGCGTTCCAAGACAAAGATCGAGAAGATCAACGACTACAAATCAACCCACAAAAACGAAAAAAGATGGTGGAAAGCTACTTAGTATGAAGGATATGTCATCTTTTAAAAGCCCTCCGATAATAGGACGATGGTCTGATTATGACAAGTTCATACAAAGTGGTGGTTTGATTCTCCCATCAAAAAAAAAGATCTTAAAACCAAAAAAGTGAATAAGCCTAAATTCCATAACAATAAACCAATGAGTAATTATGATTTATTAAAGGTCAAATGCAACGAAATTTGGCCAAATTTTATTTTAGACCCATTTTAAGTTAAAATGAAAGAAAATACCTAGAATAATCATAATCCGAAGTTTTAAACGATTTGGTTAAAACGTCGCCGAGATTTTCGACGTTGAAAACAGCTCTTTTTCTTCGCTTCACAAACGGAACGGTTCGGTGAAACTTCGGAAAATTGTCGTAAATGGCTCTTGTGACGTCATATGTGGCGAGCTTCCCTGCGCAATAAGAACGAAAGCATAACAAAGTGTTGTTGTTTTGACTTTCTATTGGGTTGTTTCAATATTTAAAATCCCGATTAAGCCATTGTAACATTCGAAAAGTCCTCTAAAAGACGAGGAGCGATGTAAGGATGGTTTAGAAAGAAAAAAGGAGAGGATTTTACTGGGGATTTTACGCCAACTGCATGTCATTATCATCCGCCATATTTTTCTCTGAAAGCTTCGAGCAGAATTCTGCACTGTTGTCCGAGTTTGAGTTCCAAAAACTTCGAACGACACCTGGCACTGCATCAACTATTGCCAACTTTGAAACAAAGCCGTTTAGCAAGGCACTAATGCGAAATCCTTTGGGAGAAAGCTACACTGGAGCTAGAGGTAAAGTCGCTTATAAAATAAACGCTGTACAGGTGTATTGCCTCGGACTTATATCAGATTCAACTTTACAGATGTACAGACTACTTTCTTAATATAACCCTAGTCACTTCATAAACGTCTACCAAAATTATAACTTAAACTGTAAATCATGAGACCTGTATAATCATGATAATATTGGAAGTACAGCAAGGAAATATTGAATAAATTTACAGAAATTTAATTTACTTGTAGCATGCACTATGTGTTGTGACTGGTCGAATGTTTCTACATTCTTCTACATTATCTTGATCGTCTAAAAAAACTAAATAGTGTAGATATTGAATAATAATAATGGTTTTAATGTACAGAACAATAAAACATTTAATAAAACTGCTTCTTGATCTCGAGGGAGGCTTGAATTGTTTGCTATTTGAAATTTATTATGAATGCAAAATACAATAACAGAAGTCCTCCTGGCCTAATGTAAGGGACCTTCAGATCATTGTGCGAGTACAAGTACGACTGCAAACCTAGTGCTTATACATCAGATTGTCACATTTCACTCCAATCTCTTCCCAGTAGTCTTCTTCGCAACTGGTCAGCAACAGGGAGGAGTGAGGGCTTTGGGAACATAACTGGATTGAAATTCGAAAGTCGTACTCATACTCCAATCTGAAGGTCCCTATTCTTGGCGCCCAAGGCAAATGTACATACAACGATTTTTCTGGCAATATGATGCGTTAATTCATTTGTGGAGGAGTTGAAGGCCAATTCTTGGTTTTCACCCACGTGACCTGTAAATTGATCACATGTTGCGGCGGCCATCTTGGTGCCCCTCAGATGTAAACACAGCTTATTCAAAGAGACGCTTGACTGAAGAAGTAACAATGGTTATGTGCATTATTGTCGGCTGTGGAAGCAAAAGTGATACAGCAAAAGGAATTGGCATGTTTCGTATACCTTCCGTTATTTATAATCAAGGGGAAGAAACGGAAGAACTTACGAGATTGAGGCGCGAGAAGTGGATTTCGGCGATAAGCAGAGACGATGTCAAATACAAGGACATCTTGAAAAGTGAAAGAGTTTGTGGCCGCCACTTCGTGTCTGGGAAACCTTCCCAGCCCTGGGACAAACACAATGTCGACTGGATTCCAAGTTTAAACCTTGGGAAAAAAAGATACAGGGAGGAGAGCTCCAAGGCGGCGACCGAACGGGCTGAAAGAGCAAAAGCTCGAAGAAAGAGTGCCTTAGAACAGCAGGAACTCGAGGCTGCGAAGAAGATGGCACTTGTCAATGAAAGCGGTCCACGTGTTGTGGATATTGATTTTTCCAGCGCTTCAGCAAGTACCTCGGGAGTTGATGAAGCGATGGAGCTCCCGCATGAAGATACACGAAGCGAAGCGGAACAACAAGAAGAAAGTATGGCAACTGGCGTACATGTAGAAACACAAACAGAAGCATTCGATTATTTATATCGTAACATTGGCGGATGTGAAGCGCCCGACAAGGACGCTGAAACCCAAACAGAGGCATTCGATTATTTATATCGAAAAACTGACTGTTTTGACGCGCCTAACAAGGACGCTGAAACCCAGACCGAAGAATTTGACTATCTTGTCCCTAAAAGTAGCGGCTATCAAGCACCAGACAGGGAATTTTTCAAAGCTGATGAGAAGGTGCGTTTTTACACAGGTCTGCCTTCATACGAAGTACTCAATGTGGTATTTGAACATGTTTCTCCTCATGTCACTCGCCGTACTCAATCATTAGACAGATTTCAAGAATTTGTGCTTGTTTTGATTAAACTTAGGCTAAATGTGCCATTTCAGGACTTGGCATACCGATTTAACATATCTTTGACCACAGTCTATAGAATTTTTTCATCTTGGATGGTGGTGATGGATGCCAAGTTGTCTACTCTTGTTTTTTGGCCTGAAAGGGAACAGCTATGGAACACAATGCCAATTTGTTTTCAGTATGCTTTCGGAAAGAAAGTCACTGTGGTTATTGATTGTTTTGAGGTGTTTATAGAACGGCCATCAAACTTACTTGCTAGGGCCCAAACATTCTCCTCATATAAGCACCACAACACCATAAAAATACTCATTGGTATTACCCCTCAAGGAAGCATATGTTTTGTATCAGAAGCGTGGGGAGGCCGCACTTCTGATAAATATTTGACCGAAAATTGTGGCTTTTTGGAACATTTATTACCTGGGGACATGGTAATGGCGGATAGAGGATTCACCATTGCAGAGAGTGTCGGCTTAAAACAAGCAAAGTTGGTGATTCCAGCATTTACGAAAGGAAAATCCCAGCTCGACCCTGTGGATGTTGAAAAAACAAGAGGAATTGCGAATGTGCGTATCCATGTGGAGCGAGTGATTGGATTGTTACGACGCAAGTACACTATTTTAGAAGGAACACTACCAACTGACTTTCTTAATTGTGCAAATGGGGAGGTTCCAATGATTGACCGTATTCTGAGGGTTTGTGCTGCACTTGTTAATTTATGCCCCCCTATAATACCATTTGACTAGTGGTTTATTTGATGCTTTTTAATTGTTGTGTTTCTCAGTTTAGTGGTTAGTTTATTCAACTCTGGTCTTAAAATTTAAGTGGTACACAGAATCCAAGGTACCATTTTTATTCAATTAAGCACCCAACCTAGAATAAGTGCCCCCCCTTGATGCAAGTAAAAATTAAAATTCGCCCAACCTCAAACAAGTGCCTTGCCCTTCACCCCTCCCAAAAAAATGGAGTGTAGAAGGAAAGTATTGGGAGGGTTCACTAATTGACATTAGTGATGCCTGATTAGTGTCAATGAGATTAAATATGACTAAGTAGTACTAAGAGACTTCCCGTATTTTACATAAACTGTCAGTGAACAGTTAAAATTCTGCTTCGGTACATCTTTACATCCTGTTATTTATTGTTTGGTTGCAAGTTACACTCACTTCTTGCAGAAAATGGGAAATTTTAATAAGCGTCCAGCCTCCTAAAAGCAGCCATCTTGAATAAGCTGGGAAACTCAGTGGAGATGAATTATCAAATTTCCAATCCATAAGCTTTGTATAAACCTTAACTTTCCAGGGGCACCATTAACTTTTGGCTTTAAAGCGAAAGCTTTCGGGAAATTTAAGACTTAGTATGGAGAATTTTGGTGGGAATTGCACAGGAACTGCGCAGGCGCACGTTGTTTTACCACTGTGTAGGTCTTAAGTGACTTATTTGCTAAATATCAAATCTTGTTTCACAAGCAAATACAAACTTAAGCAACTTTTGCCCATTGCTTGTATGAAAACCAAGAATAGAGAGATTCCTGCAGGCGGGATGAGGGGCCTGGCTTTTCGTCAATTTCCAAAGGGCCCCCTTTAATGTATGGTATTATGTAACCTTGTAAATATATTAATCATCATCATTCATCATCATCATAATTATTATTTTTAATTCTTATTAGTATTATTAATATTAAATTTTCACCAATGTATGTTATCTGTGAAGCCAAATGTTGTTCTCTCTTGTCAAGATTTTAATGCAAGCACATTGAAATAAATAACTTCAGTTCTTGTTTGACCATGAAAGCATTCCATATTTGAATATATATACTGTAAAAGAATTCATTTGGTGATATGATTCAGTTAAAAATGGCGGATTATATAAAAATTATAACCCTTTTAAGCCCTGGCACCAACATTAATCAGCTCCCCACTGTTTGTTGTGCATTTCCTATGATCCATTAAAGGAGAATTTGCCTAACAATCAACACCTTTCTTACAATACTTAGGGTGCTTTCCATTTGTCAGAACTGGCTGGTCAGACCAGTAAATTTGAGAACAGAATCCTGTTGTCAGTCCGATTTGTCCTATCATATCAGTCAATGCATTTGTTGTTTACACTGTTTTGGTGGATTTGGGTACAAATAAAAAAAAGGCATGTTTTACATTCAAAAGTACAGACTGGCCAGCCAGTTCTGACAATGAAGTGCCCTTAGTTTTCATTTCCTTTAATCCTGTGGTCTTTCCTACTGCCTTATGTTAAGCAGTGATCATAAAATGGAGAATGGAGAAACTGGATCTTGACCTTTAATGGATTAGGGGGCTTTCTTTTCGTAGGGGTGGGTTAGCAAGATTGTGGGGGGATTACACTATTTTGGGCAGTTAAATGGAGGGATTACAGCACATTATGAACAAAAATATATAAACAGAAAGCCTAACTGGGGGATTGTGACATTTTTGTCTACCAAGAGGGGTTGAGTAATTATAGAAGCCACTTCAAGTGGTTTTCCCCCCCCCCCCCCCTATACATTAATAAATGAGAGCCCCCTTGATGGGTTTACAAGGTGATGCCAATTACATGAATATGTAACAAAAAGATGTTACATCTTTATAAATCATTCTCAAAAGGCTCTCAGTTATCCTTGTACTGTAGCCATTGTCTTGTTATTACACTGTTTTGCTTTGGATATGCGACTGTTGCAAAGAATCTAAAAACACGGAAACATGCTTATTGCCCTGTTTCTTAAACATGAAGCTAAATGTTGTCTCATTCCATTGACATCAAAAGTTACTTGCCTAGGGTCTGTTTCCAGAGCAAGGCAAGTGGCAAAAGCTATGGCAAAAACACCACAGTCACTTCCATTGGATTGTTGTTGAACAGGAACAAAATTAAGTCCCACTAAACTGCCACCCAACAAGTCACTTGTCTGATCTTCAACCTCTTCACTAATAATGTCATTGAAGAGACTATCATACAAATTTACATAGCCAGGTACACATCCTATGGAGCTGATGCAGACCCAATGATCATTCCCTGTATGCAGGATTTGAATGAACTCGGCAGATACCACATCAAAATTTCTTGCAGGGCCCAGTGTAGGTCGTTGAAGACCTTCAATGGAAGGCTTTGCCTCATGCAAAAGTACTTGAGCCATGTGTATTATGTCACAATTAAGCCATCCAAGGGGATCAAGAATGATCTGATAATCAGACTCTTCTAAATTAGCCAGAGGACTTTGTTTGTTGGTTTTTCCTTTCTTCTCTTTAACAAATGTAACATCATCCTCATTACTGAAAGCACTTGCACTGTCAACTGATTTTGAAGATTCAGGAGACAAGACTGCAGAAGAAGCACATGTGGTAGTAGCTGGAGCAGTTGCATTAGCTTTCTTACATCCAGCACATTTCCAGGTAGTCTTTGCATTGTTTGGCATCCTTTTAAGATTTAAACAATGAAGATGAAAATATTTGCCACTCTTACATGTTGCACCATGACATTCTAACAATTTCTCTGTTGAATTTGGTTTGGATTGACAACTGCAAATAGTGTCACAATTCAAGGCACCTTGTACTACTGAAGTTGACTGGGCAGATTTCTTTGCTTTCTTTCCACGCTTAAACTGTGGCAGTCTGCTGCAGTGGGGACAGTACCATTTTTTGGAAATTTTCACTGAATCTAGAGCTAAACATGAGCGATGGAATTGGACATAAGGGCAATCGTTATTGCTGCACGAGATAACTTCTTCATCCTGCTGAACTCGACAAAAACAGATGCCATTAACATCAGCTTTAGGCACTGGTAAAGTGCACCTCCTTGTGTACCAACGACCAAGAATCTCTGGCAGAATGCAGATCCTCCAGAAAGACTCCAGCTTGGGTAAAGCAGTTTCCCAGTGTTTAACATCAGGATAAATACGCTCCTTTACTATGTGGGCCTTCTTTTCACTGTCAATTCCGCAAACTACAAAGTCACAGAACTTTCTTTCCTTTAAAGTAAAGAGCTGCTGCTGTACTTGAAAATAGTAATGGTGGCTTCGTACCAGCTGAAAATTGCCATTTACCTTTTCTAGGCATGTGTTCTTTTTTGTAACATACTTGTCAAAGTCACAGTCCTCACCAATGCAAATTGGGCATTTCACCTCTCCACAACCCAAGCCACAGCAATCACAGGAGGTCAGGAAGTCAGGTGTTGCATGAAGAAATGGGTGCTGTTCATTGATAAACAGTCCACACCTTGTCAGCTGGAAATTTACATGACTTTTTTTCATTTCAGCTTCATATGCTTTGATGGCATCACCTTCATGAGTGCAGCCATGCCGTGTTGCCTTAGTACTAACTTTAAACAAGTGAGGATAGCAAATACTCTTTATAAGGGACTGTGGAGGCTGTGCTAGATTACAATGACAAACAGCGCCACTCACAGAAGCTCCAATTCTGCCTGCGCGGTGTCTAAAAAATCCTGACCCTTTTGCTTGGGACCTTGTGTCAAGTTCTACCTTCTTAATGTCTTCAGTTGAAATGTCTAGCTGCACATTTACACATTTCCTCAAGAGATCTGGGTACTGCAGTTCAAGATTAACAGTTTCAAATAAGTCTGAAACAACAGGTACACTCCTACTTTTAGCTACAAACTGATCAGCATAATCTTTGGTAAGGCTCAATGCCACAGTTTTTACATTACACCGACTAAGTTTTTCGAAGAGGGCTGACATTTCTGCAGTTTCTGCGGTTGAAGAAGGTCTAGCATCAAAATTCAGAGGGGCTCTCCTTCCCTGTTCAGTAGCATGCTGTTGCGGTGGCGTAGTGGCATTTGATAATGAGTCGATTTTCTCGTCGAGGCTTTGTTTCAGTTTTTTAGCAGATCTGAAATCAATGTCTCTCACCCTTTTATATTCGACTTCATTTACATATGTCGGCAACAACCACGAACATTTAACTTGGGTGCAAGCTAATTTGCCGTGTATTCGGTTCCACGCTTCGATGTAAAAAAGGACACTAGCAACGTGAGAGCACGATTCAGCGAGGCCTGCTTTACAATTTAGACAGTGCGCTGAAAGAATCGTCCCATCTTCCTCGGCTATGATCCAGATGTTCACCAGTGGGTCATTCATTCGTTGTGAATGACGAACTTTGGCGACAACAACAAATTTCCCGGAAATCACTAGTCCTCGCACCGACGTTACAAATCCGGATACCATCTGATTGTAAGCTTCCAAACTTTTGTAAGCTTTGAACTGCTCTTTTGTGTAGTGACTGGTCTCCAACACTAAATATGACAGCAAATCAGTGGATTCTATCGGGGGGAAACACTCCGGGTCGAACTGATCACTTGGAATGCTCGCCGGATCCACTCCAACGAGGGTTATCTTCTGGAGATATCGCGACTTTACGTGGCTTTCAAGGCCTTTCACGTACTCAGAAAGCACGCGAATATTAGCAGCAAGACTTTCCAAGTCATCACAAGCTTCTTCTTCGGCTAATTCCATGTCCTAACCGATTTATTGCGCAGAAAACTAAGCAGCTATACAGAATTGGCCTTCTACTTAACATAAATTTCACGCACGAGGGGCACCAACATGGCCGATGCCCAAATATGGAAATTCCAATGACGTCAGGTGAAAACCAAGAATAGACCATTTTCGTATCCTTGGTATTGGACTGAAACTAGCTTACAAGGGAGGCTTATATGGGGAATTCTCCCACATGTAAATGATATTAAGCCTTTTTTCATGACATTCCCTGCACTTAGCCTCCATTGCAAGCTAGTTCCAGTCCAATACCGAATAAGAAAATGATCTATTTACCTGCTTAAATTTTGGCCAGCATTCGTTTTACAATGTAAATCAGCCCCTTACATATTCAGGCCCGTAGCCAGGATTTTGCATGGGGGGGGAGGGTGCACATGAGCACCTCTGGCACTTAATCCCGAGTGCCGCAGGCACGAGAACTTAGGGGGGTGTGGCAGTATCCTCCCCCAGGGAATTTTGAAAACATAGGTTATCTCAGCATTTTGTGCATTTTGAAGACAGTTTGTTAGGAAACAAGGCAGGTAAAAGTGAAGGACACAATTTGGTCCAAAATATACCACACGAATCTACAAATGGTGGACTTTCAACCCAAAGGACCATATTGAATGCAAATAGTAGAAGCACAGAAATACCATTTCCTTTTACATATTTATTTTGATAATTGTTTTTTCACGTAAGCAAACTTCCAAGGCTCGTGGGCCCTACAGGCCTGACATTTTACACCATCTGTTACATTGCAAATTCTTTATTTGGTGTACTTCCTAGCTCTCATTATCAGCTGCAAATCAGGCCTAATCTGGCCTTTTAACTGGTTTGTAAAACTGAATGGTAATTCAGTTTTAATTCCTGGTATTTATTTTGGAGAAATCAAAGGCAAAAACCTGACAAGGCTAGCTCACTTTTTTGTTGTTGTTAAGTACTTTTATCAAGACCCACTGGCTCAGGAGAATCAGCAACCACTCCAGTACATGTGTCATGACATTAAATAAATAGTATTACTGTAACTAATACTCTTCATAATTTTGTCAGCTTCACAGCTATTGACCTATTAAAAAAAATTAAAATTTCCTCATTGACAGCTTTGAGGGTACACCCTTATTAAGCTATATGGGTGTGTTTGGTACCACAGGGTATGGTTTTTGAGCAATTCTGAAATAGGGTATTAAAAATATTGACCATTTTTTGTGAGTTTTGGCCTAGAATTGGGAATACTTTTAGAAGAAACCTCTATTTGTATTTCATCCCTTGACAAGCAAGATCTGTTCTGGTTTAAGGTAGAAAATGGAAAATGCATCCTCAGATACTATTCGATCATTGTCTGTGCTAGGTCTGAAATATGGAGGGGAAATACTTTGTTTAGCCTGAAATAGGGTACAGGTTTGAAAGGTCTTGAAGCATACTTCCAGCCAAATTCTTGAGAGTTCCCTCTCTCCTGTCCTGGGTAAGCATCCCTTATCGTGCAGTATTTGAAACGGATTTGACCTCAAAAATCAATATTATGATCAATATGCCCAGGCCTTCTAAAAGTAACTGTACACCACTTATACCTGTTAACAAAGACCTCTTGATTAAATTTTGTTCACAATGCCAAATTGCAGGATCAACATCTCACAGCAACATGCAGCATGGACAAAAACAGATATACATACAAGGATATGCGCAGCAGGGACTTCGTGGTACATATCATGTGTGTACATTGTGAATTTATCCCTGCTACATGCTGCTGTGATGTGTCCTGTGTCAGCACCATAGGAACATACATATTTTGCAGATATTTAAACTTCATCCTAAACGTCTATCCCATCCCATTAAAACAATTGAGATATTTTAACAATATATATTTAGGAAATTAAATAGTGCTAAAACAAAATCTTTGTAAAGGATAAAAAAAGCAGTTACAGAGGATCAAATACATGACATGCATCAGATCGTTCCCCACTTTATTGAAGAAGTAATTTCAAAACTCATCTAGTATATAAATATATAAAAGCCAGTTTACATGGAAGTATAAATTCCCTGCATAGTCCCGGGGTTGGGAGGGGGGGGGGGGGAGTTACATTGACTGGTGAATAAAGGATGCTGCTGACCTACTTAATCACCTACATGATGCATAAAGAACACACAACACAAGCAGAACTCTGATGCTTAAAGCTGATTTTTTTCAGATATTTCAAGCTGTGTTAAATTAATCTAGCGAGCAAACTGCATGGCTTTCAGTAAAATATCATGACATGACAGCTGTCCGGTTGGCCATTATTTCCAGAAACGCAAACACACATCCATAACATACTTTACTGACGAATAAGTAATTGCATAGAAGCATAAAATCAAGACATAGACGTAACAGCAGTTGTTATTGTATTTATTAGGCTCACCAATCTACCTGGCCAATTTCTTCGTTCTTGATATCATATAAACCGCCATCTTGTTCACTCGCCGAGTCGGATTCACCCGAAAAATTGATTTATATACATTGCCCGATAACTGTGATTCGAACAGATATGGCTGTATTTGGACATTTTGAAAGCTCGAATGAAGGTCATCATCGGCTTCAACCAACGGTTAGTCCATAAACTCTGGAAATACATCGAACAAACCCGAGGATTCTGAAGGATTCAGGGGAATTTATGGGGTTCAAGGAAACATGTGAAAACAAGCTCACCACACGTGACGTCACAAATACCTTTATTCGTTACCATTCCAAGTGCGGCCATTTCTGGTTCGTTTTCGTAAAGCCGTCGGAAATCGTCGGATTTTCATCTCCTGAGCGCCACAATTCGCACAAAAACCAATTCTGAGAGTTGGTTATGATTAATGTTGCCATATAGGACAGGTTTTTGGACAAAAGAAAAATTTCCCAATTTCGTTGCATTTGACCTTTAAATTGGTGTTCATTTTTGAATATACCAATAAAAGATGTACTTTCTCGAGATGAAACTGTACCACATAATCATAGGCAGTCATTATTCATATACAATCTCGAACCCTCATATATGAGCGGAAGCCATTGGGTTGCAACATATGTAAAATATGGCGTTATTAGCTATTTCGATAGTTTCGGTATGCCCCCATTTCAAGCCATAGTCAATCATGCGCGTAAGAAGAATTTAACATTACTACATCAAAACAACCAGATCCAGAATATAAAAACTACTACATGCGGGTACTTCGTTTTATACTTTCTGAATGAAATGAATATTGGGAATTCGTATTCCGATTTATTAGAAGTGTTCGACATACATGATACAATGTATAATGAGAGATTCATTGAGCATTATTTCAGAAATATATAACTTATATATATAATGGTAAAATCATATTGCGTTAAACAAAAGAAACAGACTGAATGTGTTCCGAACAGCGAGAGATATATACGAACAAAGAATAACAGAACTTTGATGCTTTGTGTATGCTCTGAATGCAAAATCACTAAAAGCCGTTTCGTCAGCGGTCAAAAAAAGACAAAAGGTGGTGGAGTAGGACAAACCATCAACAAGAAAATCGGTGAAAAAATACCGGGCTTTCAACAGTCTCAAGATGTTGCATCCTTTATAATGGGCCTTACAGGAGGTGATAAGAAGCTTTTTGATAAGTACTGGAGTGGTCACATTGCTGAGGGGGCTTTTAATAAGAAGACTGGATTATTTTCAAAGAAATTCTGGACCCATCCCAAGGATACAACCAGCCCATGTAATCGAGTTGTATACAAAAACGGTAAATGGCATAACCAATATTGTGATTAATATCTAATCTATTAGTATATAGATGTGTAAATCATATTGTGTTTCATGTAAAAAAAATACTGATTTAATAAATCCTAAAAAAGTCAAAGCAAAAAATGGTCGCCTTATGGAGAAATCAAAATGTGTCATTTGTGGAAAAAACAAGAGTAAATTCATTAAAAATCAAGCTGGTGAAGGCATTGATATTCAAAAACACTTATCAAAACTCGGAGAATTACATATGAGAACACCCACAGGAAAAAAGTACAATTATTGCGGACCCGGTACTAAATTAGCAGATAGATTAGCTTCTAACGATTCTAAATATAGGGATCCAATAAACAATCTTGATAAAATATGCCAATCTCATGATATCGCATACAGTAAATCAAAATCACTATCCGATAAACATCAGGCCGATGATATTATGCTTAAGAGAATATCAGAAATACCATTCAAAGATCGTCCATGGGGGACTACAGCAGTACAAGCTTTAATAGCTGGTAAAAAGAAATTTGGTCTCGGTGTTAAAAAAAAAGCCAAAAAACGGAAAACGGCGTTGAGTAAAAATGATTGGTCTCAACAATTAGCCGATGAGTTACATAAACCAATCAGACGAAAATTTAAAACTAGAAGAGTAATATCAAATGGAATTGACAAAATATGGTGCTCTGATCTAGTTGAAATGCAACAGTTCAGCAAATGGAATAAAGGTTATAGATATCTTATCATGGTTTTGGATGTATTCTCTAAATACGGTTGGATAGTACCATTAAAAGATAAAAAAGGTGAAACAGTAACTGAAGCATTCAAAATGATAATCAAGGAAGGTAGAAAACCTGAATATCTATGGACAGACAAGGGTAAAGAGTATTATAACAAACACTTGAAAGACCTCTTAGAAAAGAATAAAATAACATTGTACTCAACTGAAAATGAGGAAAAATCCAGTGTTTGTGAACGATGGAATAGGACAATTAAAACCTGAATGTGGAAGCATTTCACTGTTCAAGGTAATACGCAGTATTTAGATATGTTACCAAAATTAGTTAAACAGTATAACAACACTAAACATAGCTCTATCAAAATGACGCCCATAGAAGCAAGTAAAAAGAAGAATGAAGGTACAGTTTACTTCAATCTATATGGTGATATGAAGCCATTATCAGCTAAACCTAAATTCAAAGTCGGTGATAAGGTTCGAATATCTAAGTATAAATGGAAGGTGTTTGACAAGGGTTATACACCAAACTGGACAGAGGAAGTATTCATAGTTGACAAGATCAAATACAGTAATCCAATCAATTATAAATTAAAAGATTTGAATAATGAAGAAATACAAGGTAGTTTTTATGAACCTGAACTATTGAAAGCAAAACAAGAGGTTTTCAGAATTGATAAAGTGATCCGCAGAGACTACAAAAAGAAACAAGCTTTAGTTAAATGGAAGGGATATAGTGATGATTTCAACAGTTGGATTCCTATGAAGGATTTACAATATATTTAAACTCACTAAGATCAAGTATTTGAAAAAGACTATAAGAGCTTTTGAATAATGGAGTTTTAATTAAAAAATTAAAACATCATAAAATTAGCTTCGCTTGTTTTTAAGATTTTACTATAAGAGTATAATCAGGATTTGGTTGTAAGATTTTAATATAGATTTGAAACAAATGCAAAATGACAGTTCTGATTTCCAAGAAGTGAAACCAGCACATTTTTCCAAGAATTGAATATAGTATATTTTTCCAAGAATTGAAACCGATATTTTACTATTGATTTCAAATCAGTATTTTACTATAAGAGCATTTAAAACCGAGCGCAAAATACGAGCACAAAAAGAGTATAGAATTTTTATGCATTGTTAAAACACTCTGAAAATAAACGCACTAATTTTTTAAAAAAGAGTATAGATTTGTTTTTTCAGTATTGGACCAGATATTCATATTTAAACGAACGCACTAATTTTTAAAAAAGAGTATAGATTTGTTTTTTCAGTATTGGACCAGATATTCATATTTAAACGAACGCACTAATTTTTAAAAAAGAGTATAGATTTGTTTTTTCAGTATTGGATATAGTATTTGATTCAGTATTGGATTTCTGAGTACTTTGCCAAAAAAAACCAGGCTCATTTTTAAAGATATAATTCCAGCGCAATTTTCCAAAAACAGAGATATAATTTTATTCGAGCGCATTTTTTCCAAATCTATTTTTTGCGCCTGTACCCCCAACTACTATACTACTGAAGGACCTAAAGGGCATCAAGTTCCCTCAGGTTGGACCAAGACCGATTGTTGATCTCCTTATTGGTGTGGACCAGGCAGACTTGTTGTACTCGCGGGAGGATGTCAAGGGAAAGGCGTGAGAGCCCATAGCAAGACTGATTCCACTTGGCTGGACGTGTATTGGGAACCCAGAAATCTCCACGGAAGTAGTTCAGACAAATTTTACATTTTCTCTGAATGACATGCATGAATTGAACAGTCTTGTTCGCCGCTACTGGGACATTGATGAACCTAAAGAAACTCTGGTTGTCAGACCGGATGAGAAGTTTGCAAGGGACACTGTTGCTAAGTCCTTGACCTTCACTGATGGCCACTATGTTGTAGGCATGCCTTGGAAACAGGATCGACCATTGTTGCCTGACAATTACAGCATGGCATTGAGTCGCCTGAAGTGTACTGAGAAGAAATTGAAGCGGTTCCCAGAACTTGGTGAAGCCTACAAAGAAGTATTGCAGACCTATCAAGAGAAAGGATACATCCATAAAGTCCCACATGAAGAGATCAAGCCTGACCAACTTTGGTACCTGCCCCATTTCCCAGTCTTGAGGCCTGACAAACCGACCACCAAGACTCGCATTGTTTTTGATGCGTCAGCGAAATTCAGTGACGTATCTCTGAATGACATTGTACTTCAAGGGCCTAAACTCCAGAAAGACTTGTTTGCAGTACTGTTGAGATTTTGCCGCAATCCTGTGGCCCTAATGTGTGACGTTCAGGAAATGTACCTGCAGATTAAGCTAAGACCTGAAGATCAGCCTTATCATCGCTTCTTATGACGAGACTTGCAGTCTGACCGAGAACCTGACATCTTTGAGTTTGACAGGGTTGTATTCGGAGTGAACTCATCCCCATTCCAAGCACAGTTTGTTGCTCAAGAACATGCCAAACAACGCCAATCAGAACTTCCCCTAGCGGCGGAAACTGTTTTGGAAAGTACGTACATGGATGACAGCATGGACTCTGTTCCTGATGTCAAGACCGGTGTAGAATTGTACAGCCAGCTGTCAAGGTTATGGGAATCTGCTGGGATGCATGCCCGGAAATGGCTATCAAACGTGCCAGAAGTTTTACAGTCCATTCCAGCTTCAGATTGTGCGACCGAAGTTGACCTCGACCGTGGAGAACTACCCACTGTTAAGACACTGGGTGTTTTGTGGTGTCCCATGGAGGATGTGTTCAAATTTCAAGTTAACCTGCCTACCAAGAACACTGATCATACGAAACGCAGTTTCCTAAGGAAGATAGTCACGTTGTTTGACCCTCTTGGTTTGCTGTCCCCGTACACAATGCGTGCCAAGGTCCTGATTCAAGAGATGTGGGCAAGTGGTGTGGGATGGGATGAGCCGGTGGATAGAAGACTGTCATGGAAGGCTACACAGTGGTTTGATGAGCTATCAGTGCTACCCACCCTTCACATTCCACGATGCCTAAGAACCACCACTGCAGTAAAAAGCATAACTTTACACACGTTTGTTGATGCATCTCAAGAAGCAAACGGCGCAGCCTGTTACACTAGACATCTGTATGAAGACGAATCTGTTAGTTGTTGTCTTGTGGCTTCAAAGTCTCGTGTTGCACCACTCCAAGCTGTAAGCATACCACGTTTAGAACTGATGGCGGCTGTAGTAGGGCTTAAGCTCAGCGAGACAGTTGGAAAAGTCCTTGCCATTGAGAGTAGTCACCGGGACTTTTGGTCTGACAGCATGGATGTGCTTTACTGGATTCGCGGATGCAGTCGAAAGTTCAAGCCATTTGTAGCTAATCGCGTTGGAGAGATCCAAGCCTTGACGAGTCCAAATCGGTGGAGGTATGTGCCCACTGGACAGAACCCAGCTGATCTACTGACCAGAGGAGAAAGCGTCTCTAAGCTGTTGACAGAAGAGAAATGGTGGAACGGACCAGCTTTCCTAAAGCAAGATTCAACTGAGTGGCCTGAGACTAAAATTGAGGTCAAGAAAGGACCAGACATTGAAGTTCGTAAGCAGTACCAAGAAGCAGAACAAACAGAGGAGCAGACATTCCGTTCTTTGACCAGTGAAGACTGCCTGCAGCCACAAAGATACTCAAGTTGGAGTAAGCTCACCAGAGTTGCCGCGAGTGTAGACCGTTTCCTAGAGAACTGTCGTTTACCAACAACTCTTAGAAGAGAAGGAGCCTTAAAGCCTAATGAAGTGGCCGCTGTAGGAATGAGATATATCAGGCAGGCACAACAAGATGTTTTTGCCGAGGAAATTCGAGCATTGAAGGCTGGAAAGGAAATTCCAGATGGAAGTAAACTGCTGCCACTGCGACCTGTACTAGACGAGGAAGGAGTCCTTAGATGTGATGGGAGACTTCGTTATGCAGAGTGTCTGCCATGGGAAACCCGTTACCCCATCATCTTGCCTCGTAGCCATTGTGTCACAAAGCTCATAGTCAAGCATGCACACGAACAAGATCATCATGCAGGGACCAACCAAGTACTAGCACAGCTATCAGCCCAGTATTGGATAATTTCTGCAAGAGAAGCAATTAGAGAGTGGGAAAGAGAATGCATGCAGTGTAGAAGAAGGAAGGCTTCTCCAGCTAAGCAGATCATGGCCCCTTTGCCAGAGTTACGCACACGAAAGTCCCTTCGAGCATTCAGCCACATATCTGTTGACTTTGGTGGGCCTTTCATGACCAAACAGGGAAGAGGAAAGATATGTCAGAAGAGGTACCTGTGTCTGTTTACTTGCCTGGAGACTAGGGCTGTGCATCTTGAAGTAGCATACAGCCTTGACACTGATTCATTCCTAAATGCATTCTTTCGAATAACGTCACGACGTGGTGTTCCTAAAGATGTTGTTTGTGACAATGGAACTAACTTTGTTGGTGGAAGTAATGAGTTGAAAGAATTAGAAGCCTTGGACCAGAACAAGATCCAAGATACGACATCGAGCCACAGAATCAACTGGCACTTTAACCCGCCTGCTGGGCCACACTTCAGTGGTGTACATGAAATCATGATCAAAGCGGCAAAGAAAGCAATTTACGCAATTTTGGGATCTGCGGATATCACCGATGAGGAACTGTTAAGTGCAATTGTTGGCGCAGAAGGCTTAATTAACTCTCGGCCACTAACCTATCAATCAGCTGACCCATCAGACCTTATTCCTCTTACCCCAAACCACTTCCTTCATGGACAAGTAGGAGGAAGATTCGCACCGGAAAGTGTTGACATTGACGATTTCAACCCAAGAAAGAGGTGGCGTCGGGTTCAGGAACTTGTTCGCCACTTTTGGCATAGGTGGTTGCGAGAATAAATTCCGAGTTTGAGTGCAAGAAAGAAGTGGCACAGAGATCAACCGAACTTCAAAGTTGGCGATGTGGTGATTGTAATGTCTACAGAGACTCCTAGAGGAAAATGGCCCCTTGGACGCATCGTCAAAGTACTTCCTGGAAAGGACGACCGGGTCCGAGTCGTCGATGTTCAAGTGGGAAAGTCGGTGTACAGGAGACCAGTTGTGAAACTTTGCCCATTGGAACAATGTTGAACATTAAGTGACTCACTAGTGAACTGTGAACTTTAGCTTGAGAAGTTTTGAAACCGAAACATTTTTTGATAGTGTTTCTTTTGTGCAATTTTGTTGATATTGTCTAATCAAGGAAGGGGAGGATGTTCTGCAGAAAGCTTTGTATAAGCAATCCCCTGGGTCCCCCTCCTAAGTAGGAGTTTTTTGCACGCATGCGCAATAGTTGTTGTTACCACGAGGGAGTTGTCGGCCATGTTGACTGAATGTTTTTTACTGAACCCCGAACCTTGGACATACGGAACAATTGGCCTTTCGAAGGATTTAATGCTAATCGGTAAGTTATACACTTGGTTTTCCACTTAGAAAGGGGCGGGAATTGTTCACGTTTTATAGAAGGACGGGCAATTTTCATGTGCAGCCGATTTCCTATTTCCGGTACAAAATCAACCTCTTCGTGCCTTACTGTGTAATTTGGCATTGGCGGCAATATCTCTATGCCACTCCCCCGCTGAGGTCGACTTTGTCAATATGACGCCATCTTGTGTGTGGTTCAACGGGTTACGCATAACAAGAAAAGCAATGGCCGCACTTTGGAGGACTTTTTTTACACTTCAGTCCAGCCCACGGAACCCAAGAAACGACGAAAAAAATCTGTAGCGATTCGACCAATTTCGTGGAAGATAACGAGCTTCGAGTGAGGTGAAGTCAATAATTGTTTCTAGTGTTAGAAATATAGAACACTTGTTTGACTTTTTTCGCAAAGCAATGACTCACCGGAATCACAACAGAAAACACAACACAGCAGGAAAGTAAGTAAATTTTATTCATAACACATTCGAATATGAACCTTTTAAAACAAAATTCCTTCGCTCCCATACAAACCTTTATAACTTGAGTCCTCCTAGTGTACTCTGGTTCTTGTCATTAGCTTGGGCTGCCTGTGACAAAATGAAACTCGTGCGTTATTTATTACTTTCCAAAGATACTTACTTTTATTTCCCACAGGGGGGACGGGTGGTTTCAATATATGTCCTTGTCCTTTTGTCTTCTTATCGTCAACACACTCCCCCACTGTAATATATGTCATCCTCGACATTCCATGTGCACTATGGTGCTATGGAGACCATTGCCTCTTACAATATCATACTAGTCTTCCCTTCACGTAAAGGGGCGACCCAGGGCCCGGTTGCACCTACGTATAGGCGTGGGGGTATACGTCGGTGTACTCGTAACTTAAGTGAGTTGCATTAAATCTGGGGGGCAGTATTACGAGATGTCTTCTATGTTTTTTGTGTAGACTATGCTAGAACTGTAAAGGTACAATGACTGATCAACAAAATAACCTTTAAACGACAAAAATGGCAGAGACTCCCTCAATTAAATGTGAACAAACCATAAACAATGGTTATTTTTAGTGATTTTCCTCCAAGTAACACTGGCAAACTTGAAAGCGTCGGCCCGACGTTTTCAAATTTTAGACCATTTCTTTCCTACCCGTCCATAGCCACACCAGTTTTGAACAACTTTTGTGACCACAACAGTGCGTGTTAGCAAGGTTAGGCAACTATTAGTGAACTTTTCAATTAACTGCAATACCTTCCTTGGATTTTCAAGTAGCAATATATCTTGGTGAGACTGCCCCTTTAAGTGGTCCACTTAAAGAGCACACGCAAGTTGCTGCACTTACGATTTTCATAAGTGTGCACGTTAAGTGTCGTTTATGCAACAGAAATTGCGGGTGTTGGATGAAACGGTTTTTACGTGAAAAATAGCACGGAACTTTACGGGACCTATAGGTCCCGTATCTTCACTGAAGTAAACGAGTACTAAGAGGTGAGCGGAAAAGTTTTTTTCTTTAATTACACTTTAAACTTTTCTTTGTTATAAACTAATTAAATTTTAAACTCTTCAGCGAAAACAAAATAGAAACAACACAGATTCTCGAAAAACATCAAGGAAAAATAACGGTCACTTATCATTTCCACTCATTTGTTTTTCAGTTTATGTCGAATGTATGAAGCCTTTATATGCATATCGTAGATAAACAAAAGATGTCATCAGTTTGAATGAATCACAAAAATTATGAAAAAAAAAACGATCTCACAAATTCATCACGCGTTTGCCTGCCTTCTTCAGTTTCATTGCAGCCGTCCGTGTCATCGGCATCGATGTTATTGCCGGTAGCTTCTTCTTCATCATCCTCGTTAAGGGGCACCTTTCTACAAAAATTATGCAACATTCAGCATACAGCAATAACTTTGCAACATTTCCCTGGATTGAATCTGAGTTCTTTTAGGCACGCCCATCTTCTTTTTAGAATGCCGATTATTCTCTCGACAACAGCACGAGCGTTATTGTAGCGCTTTTGCGCTGCAGTCATGCCAGGATACTCAACGAAGGGAACAAGCAGCCACTCCAATAGGGCGTAACCACTATCGCCAAGAATAACGCCGTTAGGTAAACACGGTAGTTCTCTCTCTCTGAATTTCTCATATAGCGTCGAGTTTTGGAGGATCCCCGAGTCATGCACTGATCCCGGCCACTTTGCCACGACATCCATGATTTGCAGATCACCGTTTCCACAAATATGCACATTAATCGAATGAAAATCTTTCCTTTTGACATATGCTTCCTCGTGAATATTTGGCCTCGATATTCGTACATGTGTACAATCTACCATACCTTCAACGCAAGGAAAGTTGAACTCTTCGTGTAATATTAAGGCAGTTCTGGCGCATTCCTCCTGCGTCGGCCAAAAGATGCTTCTTTTTTGCTGTTTTAGTAATGCTTTGGTAACTCTTGTTATTGTTCGGCATACAGTGCTTTTATTTACGTTCATCGTGTCGCCAATAACCTGTTGAAACGAGCCACTGGCAAAGAAGCGAAGCGCTATCATCAGTTGCTGTGCAGCTGTAAGGGCGTTCCATACTCTAGGTCAATACTCACCCTGTTTAAAAACTCATAAAACTTGGGTCTTGTCATTCTAAATCTTTGCCGAAAATCTTCATCATTCAACGTATCAAGCACGTTCCCTCTGTCCCTCAAAATTCTTTGACGTCTTGCATTTTGATTGTCGTTTAGTCGCTCACGGAGGTCAGCTATTTGACGACGATGCTAAAGAGCTGTTTGGGACTTTAGAGGTGTTACAGAAAGGCCGAACTGAGAAGCTCTACCCACCTTGTAGTTCTACCGAAGAACTACCAAACAGATTTGCTGATTATTTTGAACAGAAGATAAGCACAATAAGAGCAGAACTAGATTGCAAGAGGATGGAACAGCAGAATCCTTTCCCTGATACGTGCCTACGACAAAGTGATGTTCTACTTCGTCAGTTTACACCTGTTACTGAGGTACAGTTAGCGAAGCTTATAAGTAGATCTGTGCGCAAGTCCTGTGATCTGGTTTCTATTCCAGCAACAGTACTGAAAGAGTGTCTCACTGATTTGTTGCCAGTCATCACTAAGATAGTCAATGTGTCTGTAACTGACGCCGTGGTGCCTTCTAGTCTGAAAAATGCGTCATTGCATCCACTTCTTAAGAAGCAAACTCTGCCTTATGAAGAATTTAGTAGCTTTCGCCCAGTTTTGAACCTGGCCTTCATTTCCAAATGTGTTGAAAAAGTTGTTGCAGCTCAGACATGTCAACACGTTGAGGGTAACAACTTAAACGAACTTTATCAGTCAGCGTATAAACAATACAACAATACTAAAACGGCGATGATCAAAGTTCAAGATGATATTCTTAGGGCAATTGATAACAACTGTTGTGTAATTCTGGTGCTACTTGACCTTTCAGCAGCATTTGATACTGTTGATCATCGTATCCTACTAGATCGTCTATCACAACGATTTGGTATCGTGGACAACGCTTTGGAGTGGTTCCGATCATATCTGTCTGACCGAGATCAGGTCGTCAAAGTAAATGGAAGTCAGCCTTCTCGTCGTGAGCTCCGCTGTGGTGTACCTCAGGGCAGTGTCCTCGGACCCATTCTATTCCTGCACTACACGTCCCCATTAGGCAATATCATGAGGTATCATCAGGTCAAGTTCCATCTTTACGCTGATGATACGCAGCTGTGTCTGACCTTTAAATCGTCCCCTGAGATGGCTAAAGCGGCGATGGAAGGTTGTGTGCGTCACATTGATACTTGGATGACGGCAAACATGTTAAAGATGAACAGGATGAACAGAAAGCACTTAAGTTGATTTTATGAAACCGGGCAGGCCCGGTTACATAAAACGTCCATTTAAGTATGACACTTACGATTCCGTTATGGGTACACTTACGGGTGTTGCATGGAACATACTAAGCGCAATCTTAAGTGTCTGCCTTACGGGGTAACTTACGGGTTCACTTTAGGGAACATCTAACTTTGTATATGCATGGTTACTTTATTAATGTCCCCAACTCTGTGTTACAACTGATAAGTGTAAAGAAAGTAGTTTCTAGTAGTCTGGAACACTTTTAATTTAAGTGAGTAAGGAAAAGATTGTTTCAAGATATTAATATCAACAAAATAAAGATTTTTCATCATTTCATTTTGAAAAACTTAACATAACAAAACATGCAGTTTTCTTTTTTCAATAACTTCTGTATTGAGCTACTCTTTATCATAGTTTCGTTTGACGCTAACTGAGCTGTCGGAAGACATACGGCACATACGGTCAAAGATCCTTCTCTTTTTACGCCACGAAACTTTGGAACGACCTACCTTTTTATATCAAACAGTCTGAGAGCATAGCGATTTTTAAAAAGAACCTTAAAACATTTCTTTTTTGTAATAGTTTTTAACCTAGTCATAGATTTTAATAATTGCATGTTTTAGTTAGATTTTTTAGCTAGTTTAATATTTTAACTCTTTTTATCTTAATACTGAATTTCTGTATTTAACAGCACTTTTACTTTTATCGTTTTTTAAATTCTTTTTAATCATGTGCAATTGTCAGCGCATTGAGAATTTTAAATGCGCAATAAGAACCTTTTATTATTATTATTTGGAGTGACAACATCAATAATTTATATGAGGGGGTTATCCTCGGCAGAGTTGTTTTTTCATTTTAAAGTAGTGTTTTTCTTTTTATTGTAGCAGCTGTCATTTCGCTTTAGTCGTTTCTCTTCCGCGAAAGGCACATTTTGTGAAATTACGCATCAAGTTCCATCAAATACGGTTATGTCGAATTTAGAATGCCCCCTTTGGAAAATTCTTGGTGCTCAATTTGAGCAGAATTCAGGAAGCCAAATTTGACAGAATTTGGTCCCTCTAATTCAACTCACTAAGCTCTCAACATACTTGTCAGCGGTTTTGCTTAAAAAGCAAAAGGGGCGGTCACTCAGCATAATGCGAAAGCACGCGAATGTGTGGGTGTGTTGTTGTTCGTGTTTTGGAAATTGTGGCCGGATGATGTTTGTGAACGATAATACAGATAAGGCTGTAAGTCTTCTTAGAGAAGCGGTGAATTTGCTTGCAGGAGGTCGAGAGGCAGCTGATGGTAATCAAGACACAACTTCTTCAACTGTAGGAAGATCTCTAACTTCGACTGAAACAGTGGTGACCAACTCTGTGTCTAGTTCAAATCACGATAAAAACTGCGTGATACAGAATTTCAGGTCACTCTGTGCTGGCTACTGATCAACTAACCCTGGTTCGTCAACTTACCCTAAAAGGTCAGAGACGAAATCACCCTTCCTCCAGCGAAAAGAAGCCGGCCATCTAGGGGAGGATACTATCGGGTTCGAGAAACGTGGACGCGGGAATTCCTATGCATGGCGAACAAAGATGTTGAAGTAGTACCGACTAAACCAGACAAGTTAACCCTGCTTACAGTAGGTTTGGGCCGCAAGAAACTTACTTTTGGGAACAGAGACGACGCGCCAACCTTCAAAAGAAAAATGGAAGATGCATACCAGAAACTCAAACTTTGTGGTGGGTTTGATCTACTAATTAAGAAGCGATCTTACTGCTTATTAAGCCTCCTACTTCAGGGTACACTGTTCTATTTCTCAGGGATGGCGCTGTCTTGGGTCGGGCTATTATTTATGTAAGACCGATTCAACAAAACCTTGACATGTCTGAGGTGAAACAAGAAGTGGTGAGTTATGCATTCAACTACAAATAACAAAGCAGTAGCTATCTTTTCCCAAGGGTATTTTCAACTCCTGCGGGTGTGATGTGGAAATATAGTTGGATTTTCTCCTAACAGTCTACAGTATTTTATGGTTGACTGGAGTTATAATAAACAAGTAAACATTGGCTGTGTTAATATTTTTCCTCATGAATTTCAATCCCAGTCAGATTTTTTTTGTTCAACAGTTCAAGGAGGACTCTTCACATGGAAAATAATCTATGTGATATTTTACTCTACAAAGATATCGGCCTGTTTTAATGAAAGAGGAATGATTGATGATAATTAAGTTTTTACTTGGAGCTAGATTCCTTTGACAAATGAATTAAGTTTCTATTCTGTCTCAGATGATCCTACGGCAGCATTCATTTTCCTTCTATGTAAACAAACTCTAATTACCCATGTACCTCACCTAATGAGCTTATGGTTACCATCGATATGCCAAAGGGCTAGGGGTCCAGCAACCTGGTAACTATGCCGTCTAATGACATGAATTCCAAGAGCTCGCAGCAAAGTTCCTTCAGGATTTGCTCTCCTCATTGCTGCTCGAATGCAACTTTGTTGGACAATAATCCCTCTTGCTCTTAAAAAGCCTGTCATCCACTTGAAGCCCGGCTGAGGGAAATCGGTAAGGATGCTGTTGATAACTGCATCCAATTCTTGGTCACTTAAACTGCTATAAGAAGTACTGATATTCAAGTTAAATTCACGTAAACGTCTCAACTGTTCGTTGACTAACCACAGGTAGCCAAAGCTTAAGATACGACTGAAAATAAATAAAAATGATCTAAAATTGTCAAATGTTTTATCAATCTTATATTACATATTCATGTCAGCTTTTCTAAAATTGCTCCCAACTATCAAAGCGAAGCGAAAGGTAGCACACTCGAACCTCCAGCATGCCGACCTGTGTTCATGAAATGAGCTGCAATTCTCAAAGTTTGCTATCTTCCCCTCAAAACGCCTCAAATCCAAAGGCTTCGATAGTCATTCTATAAATACATACCGAAAAATTGCCCAATGTTACATCCTTTCCCCGGCAAAACGGCAATATTTCAGTGGTAAACCTCCACGAACCCTCCGCGGCCCGAGCGCCTCTGCAATTCTTCTCATTTAATCATATGCAATTTGGAACCACAAAAGCCACTTTCTAGGGGATGTGTATGTAATGTCGCGTGCGACACATGATTTGATTACACTTCATCATGTGTCATGCCATGCTTTTTTTTTTGCTGAGTGACCGCTCCTTTTGCTTATTAAGCAAAACCGCTGACAAGTATGTCTGAGACCTCAGTGAGATGAATTTCGCAAAATTCGAGGGACCAAATTCTGTCAAATTTGGCTTCCTGAATTCTGCTCAAATTGAGCACCAAGAATTTTCCAAATGGGGGCATTCTAAATTCGGCATAGCATTATTTGATGGAACTTGATGCGTAATTTCACAAAATGTGCCTTTCGCGGAAGAGAAACGACTAAAGCGAAATGACAGCTGCTACAATAAAATGAAAAACACTACTTTAAAATGAAAAAAAAAAACAATTATGACGGGGATAACCCCTCATAAATTTACGAGCTTGCAAATAGGGTTTGTATTGATCTAGACTATAGTACAACACGAAACCACGCCTAACAGCTGCACGGCAACTGATAATAGCGCTTCGCTTTTTTGCCAGTTGCCCATTTCAGTAGATTATTTTGGATGCAATGAATGTAAATAAACGAACTGCAACTTTCTGTCATGCAGTAACAAAGAAAGTATTTTTTGGCCAACATTGGAGGAATGAGCGAAAATTGTATCAAAATTACATGAAGATCAGTGCATGATTCGAAGATTCTCATGAACTCAAAGCTATACAAGAAATTCAGAGAAGAAGAATTATTGTGTTTACCGTATGACGTTATTCTTAGCGATGTGGCTACCCTTAATTTGTTGGCTGCTTCTTCCCTTCGTTGAATATCCTGGTATCAAGACAGCGCAAAACTGGGCTACAATGAGGCCAACAAATCGGCATTCTGAAAAGAAGACGGGGGTGCCTAAAGCCTGTTAAGCACATGCTGTATGTATGTTGCAAACGTTTTGTAGAAAGGTTGCCTTTAATGAAAATGACAAGCTGGGGGAATTTGACTATTGATATTCGGGGCTTCATGGATTGATTTTCTAATTGATTCCAAACATGAGGAAGTTGAAAATTGTTACCGAGGACAATGATGCCGATGGCATGTACCAAGACGGAAATGAAACTGAACGGGGTCGGAAAAAAAAAATGTGTCAATATATATTTGTGACATCGTAATGTTTTTATAGATTTTGTAATTCATTTAAACTGAAATATCCTTAAACTTTGATGATTTGAGGTCAGTATACATTTGACCGCTACTTAAGAGTTTGATTAAACAAGTGAGTGGACTCATCAAGCCCGCTGAATTCCATTGACATAAAGTATGAATCGTGTTTTTACTTTGATATCCATTTGAAGTGAATGGTCTGCATGTTGTTCGCCGCACTGATATATTTTGGGCTGGTCTTTCAACTGATTTGGTAATTGAACAGACGCTGATGCGCAGCAAATCAACTGACGGCCTTACAAGAAAAAGAGGAATGAATGAGGTGCAAAGACTAGTGTGGGTTAAGTCTAAGCCTTTCTGTTGCGACGTGAACAGATCTGTGCAAGATTTCACTGTCGTTGCTTACAGCACTAGCGAGCACATTCTCGGAGACCCAGGGGCAGTTAGTCGGGGAAAAACGAAGTAAACCGGGCAGAAATCGTAGTGGCGAAAAGTTTTCTCTCCAGACCATTTCCAAGCCTTTGTGCAAATGCTGGTCCGTGATTGAGCAGAAAAAATCCTTTGTATTATTGTGCCCAATCGGTGAACAGTAACTTCAGAGTCACTTTCGTGTGTTCTTACACGGCGGTTATTATATCAGCCATATTTTATTGTAATTAAAATTAGATAGCCGAAAGTCATTTTGGATGTCAGAAAGAAAGATATCTCAACATCCACCGGTAATTTTCGTTTGGACCGATCAGAGGTATCGCAAATATAAATTGCATCTTGTTTACCTGTGCAATGCATTGGGGGCGGTTCGGCATACCACAGGCGTACCAGACTGTGTTTGTGAGGTCACAGCACGCCCCATATAAATATTCAAATTTTCTCGGTAATCGCTATTGTAAATATTTAAGCTTCCTAAAATCGGCTTTTACTGCTGTCTGTTTGCAATAAAATGAATTAGAAACATTTTCGCAATGTTGAAGTTTGTTTTTATGCAGTTTTTTTGACGATTTGAAGCGTGCGAGAGCAGTTCTATGAGTTTACGTTTTGACTCGTGTATAGAATACTAATATTTACAGAAGGCGTGCAACTTCCACATCCAAGAATCGGGTACCGCCTCTGGAATGTAGCCCAAAAAATATCTTTCCCCTACTCGCTTTAGTAAGAGCTCCCGGTCCTCAATAGAACAGTCTTTGAACTATAATCTGGCCAAATTTGAGTCCAACCAGCTCGCGAATAGTTTTTTTAAACCTTGCTGGAATATCAAATTAGGTCGTAAATTTGCCGATTTACCATGATATGTACCAGTTGTCGGGACAATTTATGCAATTTTCGCTAAAATTGGTCGAAATTACTGCCTATGCCCGCACTAGAAAGCAGAACGTGCCCCACTACAAAACCTCCTCTGGGACACCCCAAAGAAACACTTCGGAAATGTCGACAGCAAAGCCGAAGACAACCGGGCCTGGGAAATTAATTTATTTAAATATTCAGTGAATTTCCTGAATATGGAAATAAGCGCTCAATGTCAAACAATTTGGGAAAAGTATGCCCCATTGTGTTGCACGTTCTCGGAAATACGCATAATTTATCTTTGTTTTGCAGAGAAATGCGCCTGTAGTGTTTTCTTTGTAGCTCGTATTTACACATTTTATTTGGCGACATTTTCCTTCGGCCGGGTTTGACACTTCTTCTTTCGAGTGTTTGCTGATTACGATGTGACATCCTCAGCGGTAAAATGTCTGAAGAGCCCATTGGAATCAAACAACGATGGTGGTTAGTTCAGCGGTTTTCTTTCGGTAAAATAATACTGACATTTCTTATTATTTCTTGTTGTTAATGACATTACTTGCTATCTCTCTTATTTGTTATATTTTGTTGTTTTCATAGGCTAGCCTACAAATTTGAAGTAAAACTGGGAAAGGAAATATCTTTGGACGAAATAGTATACAAATTCCAGCAAGACAATGCAGACCTCACTCTTCAAAGAAATGAAGTGCATTACCTGCGCCATAGTTTGCATAGTTTCGCTCTATTGTTGTTATTCCCACTTCGCCGGTAATTAGGTCGTTACCTTAGTTACACGCTGGCTCAGCGTCGTTGTTCGTTGTACACCAGCCCTCGGTTAATAAAGTGTTTTCGCGAACGGAGTTTCGTCCCAACTTACTGGCATGGTTGCAGCGTAACGGTTCCAAAAGAACTCACAAAGGACTTCTCAGTGTTCCTACTTGCTGTTGGTCGTCTCTCCGAAAAGCCTAGCCTGATTTTTGAGTTTAACCGAAGCTATGACTTCCCACAGAGCGCCGAAGCAATGGTCGCTTACTTCGAACGAGACTATCACTTCGATCGAAGTTTGGGAAAACAACTTGAAGTATATCCTGTCTCTCGATGCTAACTTTGCCGACTTTCTTACCGATGGCTCGTCGTGGGGAAAGAAAACGAATGCTTCACCTCTTCGTGGTTTCTCCGATGACCCCGAATCTGTTCCCGCGGCGCGAAGGAGAACAGCTGCTCAAAAGTTAGCTCACCTGGAAATGATGCTCGGCCAAATAGCAAATCACGCTCCAATCATTTCCAGGAACTCTATCGTAAAGAATTCTACTTCTATTAATGGCGTTTGGCAGACTATCCGTCAACAGTATGGCTTACAATTGACGGGTTCCCGTTTTTTGGACCTTGCTTACATTGCTTTGAAGCCCGAACAACGTCCCGAGGACTTATTCCAATGTTTGATGGCCTTTATTGATGACAATCTCCTCTCCGCGTCTAGCGGTATCACTCATCATGGCGAGGCGCCCGTTTCTGATGAAGAGCTCTCCCCATCTCTCGAGAATTTCATCGTCTTAACATGGCTGCGTTTACTACATCCCAGTCTTCCTCGGCTCGTAAAACAGCGTTATGGAACTGAATTGTGGAGAAGAACTCTAGCCTCTGTCGAGCCCGAGATTTCTCAGGCACTCGAGTCTCTGCTTGACGAACTCAATGCCAGTGACGAGTCAAAGGTCCTACCCTCTGCACCGCCGGAACATCGCCCGCCCATCCCTGCCCGTCGCAGACCTCCACCTAAACCGCGCGTCGTTAGGTCTTGCCCTCTTTGCCAGCAAGCTGGTCGCCAGGATTTCCATTCTCATTTCCTGAGCAATTGCAAGTTCTTGCCTGAATCCGACCGCCTTTTCATGTCTCGGGCCCGTCATGTCGCTGGTCTTGACAGTGATGAAACCTCCTATGGTTACCATGACTACTGCTTTGACCAGTCGGACTCTCCAGCCCTTCAAGATTTTTCTCGCGTGCAGAGCTGTCCTGCTAGCATTCTTCCCACCTTGGAGCATCCTGTTTCTCGTCGTGTTAACGTCTCTCAGTCTCCGTTTCTTCATGCCTTTTATCATCACCATCCTTTACGTCTCACTATTGACACTGGCGCTGAGACTAACATGATGAGAGCTTCCCTTTCTAAGCATATTGGCGCCAAGATCTCTAAAAGCTCCCAGTACGCTTTGCAAGCTGACGGTCGTACTCCATTGTCTGTGATCGGTGAAACTCGCCTTCCCTTGGTTCGCCACGGCAGATCTCTCGCACTGGAAGCTCTTGCGGTGGAAGATCTTGATGTGGATATACTTGCCGGGACTCCCTTCAAGGCTGCCAACGACATTGCTGTCCGTCCCGCCAAACGTGAGATCATTATTGCTGGAACTGACGTGGCTTCGTATGGTTGTGTTCAAAGCCCCCAGACCCATCATGCCGTCAGGGCCTGCTATCTCATTTGTGCTCCAAGTGTGAACTGTACCGTTTGGCCTGGTGAATTTCTTGAAGTCGATGCCCCTGCGGAGTTACTTAAGGATTCTCTACTTGCCATCGAACCCCGTGTAGACTCTGTCTCCTCTGGCCACCTCAAGCACGCTCATGCCTGGCCCCACCCAGACATCATCCATACCCTTGGTGGTAAGTTGAGGCTCCTCAACGACACTGAGGAGCCCCTTCTTATACACAAGAATGACCATTTCTGCCAGGCTCATCTGACCGTTTCTGATCCAATCCCGGAGCCCTCTCTAGTAACTTCGTCCACGTCTCCTCAAAAGACACCAGTTCCACTCCATTCCCTGCAGAGTCTGTCCGTGTTGACCCTGATGGCATGTTGTCGTCTTCTGAAAAAGCCTCTTTCATCTCTCTCCTGAAAGAGTGAGGTTGTCCTCAACCCTCGCATCCCTGGTTACAATGGAGCTGCCGGCCCGATTGAAGGTGTTGTGAACATGGGTCCCATCGAGCCTCCGCAGCGCAAGGGCTGTGTTCCGCAGTACTCGCGCGACCAACTCGACCTGCTAATGCTAATGCAAATTCGACGAGCTCGAGGCCCAGGGCATCTTCCGTCGCCCCAAGGATATAAAGGTTGTCTTGTCGTTGAGTACTTAAACCCTTCATTCCTGGTGAAAAAGAGGAATGGCGAATTTCGTCTGGTAACAGCCTTTACTGACGTAGGTCGGTATAGTAAACCTCAACCCTCGCTAATGCCGGATGTCGACTCTACTCTCCTCAGATTGCTTGCTGGAGGTACATCATTGTTTCCGACCTGTCTCAAAGCCTTCTACCAGATCCCTCTTGCAAGGCGCTCCATGAAATATTGTGGCGTGGTAACCCCCTTCAAAGGGCTTCGTGTCTATACCTGTTGTGCCATGGGTATCCCTGGTTCGGAGACAGCCCTTGAAGAGTTAATGTGCCGTGTCCTCGGTGACCTCCTCCAGGAAGGATGCATCGCTAAGATACATGTAGCTGATGATCTATACTGTGGTGGGAACACTCCTCAAGAGCTCCTTTTGAACTGGTGGAGGACCCTCTCCGCTCTAGTGTAGCTACCATTGCGTGCACGTTGTACGGACCTACTATTACGTCACAAAATTGTATCACGTGATCAACCATGTGCGTTGTTCTTGCTGGGATTCGCCATGTTGTTTTATTTCTTAACTTTGTTGGACATTTGGACCTAACGAAACAGTCGGTAAGGGTCATATTATTTGCGAAATTTACCTACGTCGTTTCCTATGTTTACTAGTTCACGTTTATATTTATAGAAAACCTGAACCTGAACCTGGACTGTCAGTGTGTAATCTTTAAAAACCCTGGATCGTGTCATCTTGAACTTGTACTGGATTTATCGTAATTGAGTTTGTATTAAAAGTTCTGAGTTTTCGACGTTAGATTTGACTTTGATTCACAACGTAGCACTTGGGCTGCGTAACAGTTTTCGACTACTTCGTCTAATGTTTGAAATTTGGTGGAATTGTGGAAGCTCGATTTGTGTTTACGGAATTCGATATGTCAGATGAGCAACCTTCGCCAGAGGAAGCAAATGGAAACCTAGACACCGCAGTGGATGGTACGAGCGGCGAAATTGAAATGGAAGAAAGGAGAAGCACAAGGGATAGACAAGCTAGTGTTGTGCGAGACTTGGAAGGCGACTTAAATGAAAGAAAACTTGTTCTTCAAAAACCACGTGCTGGCCATATTGGAAATTTGACCAGACTTCATAATGAAATTGTTCACCTCACGGAAAGCGGCGCAAGTTCTGAAGGTATGTCAAAGGAGTGTGCGAAATTTGATCAAGCTTGGCGTAAATTTGTGGACGCCCATGAAAGTTATTTAAAGTTGTTGGATCCTCTTATGGACGCTCTTGTTTTGGGAAAAGCACAGAAGACCTATGAAGAGCAATTGCAACGAAAACTCGACCTCGACCTCACTGTGCGATTGTGGCATAAGGACAGAGAACCCGAACGAGGAGAAAATCACAGTATTGTTTCTGGTGGAACGCAAAAGAGTAGACACAGTGGGGTTTCCAGTTCAAGTTCTAGGTTGTCAACTGTGTCTAGAAGGAAGGAAAAACTGGATCTGGCACAACTGAACCTTCGGCAGCTGAAAATTAGACAACATTTGGATGAACAACAGCATGCAATCAAAGAAAGGCGGGAAAGGGAGGAGCAGGAAATTCGAAGAAAAAGGGAGTTACTAGAAGCTGAGATGGAGGCTGAGAAAGCAGCAGTTTCACTCCAGGTGTATGAAGAGGAAATCGAAAATGAATCCCAAAGAAACCCGTTCTTTGAATATTTGGAGCCTGCTTCACGGGAGAATAAAGTCCCAGACCGCACATCAAAGATCAGTGTGAATGAACAATCAGCTGTATTTTTAGAAAACACGACTGTGGTAACTTCAGCTCCTTCAAATGAAACATCAGCAATCCCAAGTAGCACTGAACAGGTAGAGTTAATTGTTCCTGTTTCTGTCGAGCCAACTGCTTCTATTCCGGCGTTGACTATGTCATTAACAAATAATTTGGCTGGAAACATGTTGACTGTGCCTACGCCCATGGTATGGAAACCATAGCACACATCTCCCCACCTCATGTCAAGTAAGAGTTCTGTACCCTATGTTGATCCTGTATTGCCAAAAATTGAACCCAAGCAGACATCCCTTGGACAGTACGTTAGAGAATCTTGGTCCAGTTCCTGGCAGAGATACCTCGGCCCTATGTGCCACAGGATGTGAAAGCAGAAACAGCAAATCAGCAGATTGATAGTGGTCAGGAAATGGTAAAGGCATTGAGACAGGTGGTGACATTGCCCAAAGTTGAGTACCACCGGTTCAATGGCGATCCATTAAAGTATGTCACCTTTATGCACAATTTAGAAACCTATTTGGAAAAGGATAACCCTGATGAGTCCAGGAGATTGCAGCTACTCATACAGCACTGCACAGGAAAGGCAAGGGAGGCTATTGAAAGTTGTGCAAATCTATCCAGTGATGGCTATCAAGTGGCAAAACAGGCCCTACGTGAGAACTTTGGAAAACCACATGTGATTGCAGAGGCTCATGTTAAGAAGTTGTTGAATCTGCCTTACTTGAAGAATGTTGATGGACCTTCCCTACTGGAATTTAGTAGACATTTGGACACTGCAGATCGAACTTTTCCTAGTATGGGTGCAGAATATGTGTCTGATCTGAATCACATGAACACTTTGCGAGAGCTCGCAAAGAAGTTACCAATGTTTTTAAGAGGAAGATGGACTGAGTGCGCTGGAAAGATTATTGGGCTGGACCGCAGACCCAAGTTTCAGGATTTTGTAACATTTGTCAAAGAAAGGGCAAAGTTGGTGGACAATGAGTTTGGTCGAGATATGACCTCTGGACCTTTGAAGGAGACACCTGCTAAAATCGATGCTAGGAGAAATAAAATGAATCAAAATCTGTCATCATTTGTTACTGGAGCTGGACCGACCGATCCAAGTGTTAGAGGGCCAAACTTAATGGAAGCAAGAGCAGCCTGTCTAGTTTGCTCAAAGCAGCACGACATCTGGAAGTGCAGCAAATTTAAAGGCCTCACTTATGAAGAGAAATGGAGAGTTGTGCGGAGTGGTGGACTTTAAAGGGACATATTTCTAAGGAGTGCCCGAGAGTGAATTTCAAGTGTCAAAAACTTGGCTGTGGAGGTAATCACCACACCCTTATGCACCGGCCAACCACTGGAATTGGAAGACACCTTGATGGTGAAAGCAGTCAAAGAAACAATGCAAGTCAGAACAGTAATGGCACAACCACTGCTATTGCGGAGCAACATTCACAACCAAGTCAGGTGACTGCTGGGTCGAGTAATGTTACTGGGGCCGGTGATGGTAATGGAATCGCTGTAGCGGCTACTGGGGCTGGAGAAACAAGAGTGTGTCTTGGAATTATCCCTGTTAAGGTTCGAGGGAAGAGCAGCAACCAGATCATTGAGACATATGCCCTTCTTGACAATGGGTCAGAGGTGACATTATGTCATGAACAGTTGGCTAAAAAACTTGAGCTGGAAGGAGAGAGGCTTAGCTTTACATTGACCGGAGTGACCGGTTCAACTCAGGTGGAGAGTCACGTCGTAGATTTGATTGTTTCGTCTATGGATGAATCAGTTGCGCTGGAGTTGCCGGGTGTTAGAACAGTAGCTCAGATGCCCATCTCTGGAAGTTGTATCCCAAAGAAAACAGATCTTGCTTGCTGGCCTCATTTACGTGGCATTGACATTCCCGCAGTTGAAAATAGAGAAGTTTTGTTGTTGATTGGGTTAAAGGAAAGCCTAGTCTTTTCCTTCCGTTGGAGTTTAAGGCAGGCAGAATTGACGAGCCAATAGCCATCCGATACAGTTTGGGGTGGACAGTGACAGGTCCGATGGGTGAGTGTAAAGAAGATGAACATTACTCTGTGAACCTCCTACAAGCTACACATGCGCACGATGCGAATTTGGATGGGTGCCACTTGAATGAGTATCTTCCCACTAAGGAAATTGGCTGAGAAGAAGTCAAGCTTGAACCTGCAAGGAGGCCAGAGAGTAACGAGAATGGGCTGCACAGGGAATCCATTGAGTATCTAGAGCAGCAAGCTCTTGTAAATTTCACTCTATCGAAGGAAGAACAAGTTGAGCATGGCATTGACAATGATACCCTGTACCAGCAACTTGAACGACTTTGGAAGACAGATTTTGGAGACTCAGTTGTTGGAACAAAGGTCTCACCTTCAGTTGAAGATAAGATGGCCTTGAACTAAATGGAGGAATCCCTACAAAGAGTGGGCAGTCATTTCCAAATCGCCTTGCCGTGGCGGCCAGGATCTCCTCATTTACCAAACAATAGAGCTATGTCAGAACAAAGGTTACAACTTCTAAAGAAGCGACTCCTCAAAGATGAAGATCTTCTTGCAAAGTACCGAACAACAATGCAAGAGTACATAGATAAAGGACATGCCCAGAGAGTTCCAACAGAAGAACTGAATTTGAAAGAGCAACCAGTTTGGTACCTTCCGCATCATCCAGTGACTCACCCATTGAAACCAGGGAAGGTTAGAGTGGTTTTTGATTGTGCTGCAAAGTATTGTGGAACTTCCCTGAATCAGCAGTTATTGCAAGGTCCTGATTTAACAAATCCACTGGTGGGGGTTTTGATCAGATTCTGCCAAGAGCCAGTAGCTATGGCAGCGGATATAGAAGCTATGTTCCACCAAGTCTATGTTGACCCTCAAGATTGTGATGTATTAAGATTTCTTTGGTGGCCTGATGGGGACCTGGAAAAGGAATCAAAAGAATACCGCATGGTGAAACACCTCTTTGGTGCGACCTCGTCACCCAGCTGTGCCAATTTCTGCCTACAGAAAACGGCGTCAATGTATCTAGAGAAATTTGACCCTGAAACAATTCAAGCTGTGATGAAAAATATGTATGTTGATGAGCTGATGAAATCAGTCCCTTCACCTGAAACCGCAGTAAAGTTATCAACACAGTTACGAGAGCTGCTGACGAAAGGAGGGTTTTGATTGACCAAGTGGCTAAGCAACGACCGCAACGTGCTGGTTGAGATTCCAGAGTGCGAGAGAGCAAGTTCAGTGGTGAACCTTGACATAGAAGACCTACCAACTGCTTGTGCCCTTGGTTTGAAATGGAATGTGGAAGCTGATAAGTTTGTCTGGGAGGTATCAGCCAAGTTTCAGCCTCTTGTGGAAAAGAGGCCAGTGACCAGACGTGGAATCCTTTCGATTGTGAGTTCATTGTTTGACCCACTTGGATGCATTGCTCCTTACGTTATGAAAGCAAAGATATTGTTGCAAGACCTCTGCCGGAAGAAATTGGGCTGGGACACTGCAATTGGAGAACAAGATCGAGTCCAATGGTTCCGTTGGCTTGAAGATCTTCCAAAGTTGGAAAACATGCAAATCGATCGATGCTTTAAACCAAAGAACTTTGGTGAGATTAAGAATGCCCAGCTGCACATCTTCTCCGATGGATCCCGTGTGGGGTACGGAGCAGTAGTTTACTTGCGCCTTGTCAATTCCTTTGACCAGATCCATTCATGAAATCACAATACCAAGATTAGAGTTGACTGCAGCAGTGATTTCTGTGAAGCTGAGTGAAATAATCAGAGAAGAGTTGGAGATTGAAACAGATCGAGTGAATTATTGGACTGATTCTACCACAGTGTTGAAATGCCTCAACAATGACTCTAAGCGGTTCCACACCTTCGAGTCAAATCGCCTCACCATCATTCGTAGTGGATCGTCTGTTTCAGATTGGAGATATGTCAACCGCGATGACAATCTGGCAGATGATGCTTCGAAAGGGTTAAGGCTTGACGAAATGGCAGAAAATAACCGGTGGTTGAATGGCCCCACATTTCTTAGGAAAAAAGAAAATTGCTGGCCTGCAATGATCGAAGTCCCTGAATTGAAGGACAGTGATGCTGAAGTGAGAAAGGAGAGTAGAGTCTACGTTACCACCGTTTCACAAGATCTGCTTGATAGTCTGATCCATTACTACTCTTCCTGGTGGAAATTGAAGAGAGCATTTGCGTGGCTGCTACGCTACAAGCAGTTTATACGAAGCAAAGTTTGTAAGAAGAAAGAAGATGTTGCCCTTAACGATGCCTGCCCTTCTGGAAAAACTGCACTTGAAACTGGAAACCTAATGGTAGTAGAGCTTCAGAGAGCTGAAGAGGAAATAATTCGATGGGTGCAGAAGTTGGCATTCCCAGGTGTATATAAAGCACTTGCCAGCATGTTGCCTGGTTCTAGTGAACGGCAGGTCAAGAGGATCATACAAAAAGAGGGATCCTCGATTTTCAAGTTGAATCCGAAGTTGAGAAATGGTTTGTTGTCAGTTGGTGGAAGACTGGAGAGTGCTCCAATAGATGAAGATTTGAAGCATCCATTTATCCTTCCCAGTCACCACCATGTCACAGAGTTGATTATCCAGTATCACCACAGCAAGGTGGGCCACCTTGGTCAAGAATCCGTTCTATCATCCCTGAGGGAAAGGTTCTGGGTTGTGAAAGGGCGTTCTGCAGTGCGTCGCGTGTTGAAGAAATGTCTTGATTGCGAGAGGAGGAAAGCGCCCACTGGAGAGCAGCTCATGGCCAAGTTGCCCGAAGACAGAATTACTCCACATGAACCTCCTTTCACATATGTTGGTGTGGACTATTTTGGGCCTATAGAAGTGAAGCAAGGAAGAAGTCGAGTTAAACGTTGGGGTTGCCTATTCACATGTTTAAATGTCCGCGCCATACACGTGGAAGTCGCACATAGCCTGAATACAGACTCCATGATTAACGCACCGAGGAGATTCATTAACCTCCGAGGGTACCCTAAAGAGATTCGAAGTGATTGTGGCTCAAATTTTACCAAAGCAGATAAGGAACTCAAGGATGCTGTTGACGAGTGGAATCAACAATCGATCAGTGGGTTTTGCACACAAAGAGGTATTGAATGGATCTTTAATCCTCCTGCGGAGAGCCATATGGGAGGACCATGGGAGAGAATGATAAGGTCTGTACGCCAAATCCTGAAGGCTCTTTTGAAGGAACAGGTGGTCTGCGATGAAGTGCTGTCAACTGTACTAACAGAAGCAACTAACATCCTGAACAGTAGGCCGTTAACAAGAAATAGTGATGACCCGATTGATGAAGAACCCCTTACACCGAATCATCTGTTACAGCTGCGACCATGCGCCAGCTTGCCCCCTGGGATCTTTGAGAAGACAGATTTGCATTGTAGGCGACAGTGGAGACAAGCGCAGTTTTTAGCAAACCTATTCTGGAAACGGTGGATTAAAGAATATCTTCCCACTCTTCAAGAACGGAAGAAGTGGAACGAACCGAGGGAGAACCTCAAAGTTGATGACCTTGTTTTACTGGCGGATGCAAATTATCCCAGAGGTCAATGGCCATTGGCACGAGTTGTGGAGGTCTTTAAGAGTGAAGACGTGCGCTCCGCGAAAGTGATAACAAGTTGCACTGTCATGACACGGGCAAAGCGCCGAAGAGAAAGAGAAATCAAAGTGACAAGAACTGTTCTTACCCGACCAATTACCAAGTTGTGTCGCCTTGAAATGTCAAGCCCTTACGCGATTTGTACTGTCAGGAACATTTCCTTCAAGTATGATGCGTTTAACATGTATGCTGGACATTGTAAAGTTGCAGTTAACATGTATCAAACTTTGTTTACTTTTCCTGTCAATCACGAGTGGACAACCACGAGTGGACACCACTTAATGATATTTAAAGTTGTGTTTTATTGACAAACAAAGAGCTGTGTATCTACCTAAAATAAGGATGTTTAAGTTCACTATGGTAGCTGATAAGTATAGTGTAAATGAAACTATTTCTAGAATGTTCATTTAGGGGCCGGTGTAGCTACCATTGCGTGCACGTTGTATGGACCTACTATTACGTCACGAAATTGTATCACGTGATCAACCATGTGCGTTGTTCTTGCTGGGATTCGCCAGGTTGTTTTATTTCTTAACTTTGTTGGACATTTGGACCTAACGAAACAGTCGGTAAGGGTCATATTATTTGCGAAATTTACCTACTTCGTTTCCTATGTTTACTAGTTCACGTTTATATTTATAGAAAACCTGAACCTGAGCCTGGACTGTCAGTGTGTAATCTTTAAAAACCCTGGATCATGTCATCTTGAACTTGTACTGGATTTATCGTAATTGAGTTTGTATTAAAAGTTCTGAGTTTTCGACGTTAGATTTGACTTTGATTCACTACGTAGCACTTGGGCTGCGTAACATCTAGACCGTTGCAACTTTTGCCTTTCAGCCGAGAAAACCATCGTCTGTCCAGCATCCACCAGTATCCTCGCCTGGATATGGTCCCAAGGTTCTATCCGCGCTTCTCCACACCGTATAGCAGCTTTGGTGTCCTGTGAGCCCCCCAAGAATGTTCGCGGCCTCCGCGCCTTTATTGGTTCCTACAAAATGTTTGGCCGGGTCTTAGACGGTTGCGCCAAACTCCTTGCCCTGCTCGAGTTGCTTACAGCAGGCCGTCAATCTCAAGACTCAGTCGTTTGGTCTGATGAACTGCTCATATGGTTCCACTCTTGCCAAGAGGCCCTCGCTTATAACAGATCCATTGTTCCCCCCAAGCCCGAGGACCTACTCTGGATCGTGACCGATGGTTCCGTCAAGATGAGCGGTCTCGGTGCCACCCTTTACTATTCGTCTCAGACATCCGTGGACAAGGGCTTTTTTTCGGCCCGCTTCACGGACCGTTGGTTTTAGTCTGCGGTTCAAAAATTCTGGTCACGTGATGATGTTTTTGCGTCGCTGCAGTTTGCAAAACACTGATCATGTGATGCCATTTTGGTTGTTCCCACGGCCGCTAAAAGTCGACACCTGTGTTATCTTTTTCCCGCCTTTCTTAAAGTCCAGAGGAAGGAAAGATGTCCTCTGTACAATTTAAGATCTTTTACGGAGACAACTTCGAAAGATGCAAAATGCATCGAATGAAAAAAGAAAGGTTTGAGCTAATTACTTATCAGGAATTCGCCTGTGAAGTGTTAAAAACCGTAGGGGCATTTTTGGAAGGAAAAACGCCAAGAGATGTCCGCATTCAATACAAAGATGACGAAGACACATTTGTTAACTTGAACTGCGACGAAGATCTTGTCGACGCTTTCAGGTGTTTGCGGCCAGTGGACAACTCCGAGGAGTTGTATAGACTATCAGTGAGAGTGCATGCTACTGCTACTCCAGTTCAGGCTGTAAATGTTAGAACTGAAAGGACGATCGTGAACGAGCCGGCAAAGCGACGATGTGCTTCACCAACGCCGCGAAAACAGCTGCACTTCAAGGAACAAAGCACAACGGCCGAAACGACAAAATACAGGTCTCCTCTGCAGGTGTTCTTACAGGAAAAACGAAAAGCAGTAGACAACCAAAAACGACAAGTATCCCAATTACGAGCGAATTTGATGGGAAAGGAGTCCATACTGATTGCTGGTTCTGCGACATCAACGGGGAGTTCCCGCAAGCCTGTGTGTGGAAAATGCCATATGGAGGGTCACAATAGGTTGAACTGTGAATTTGGCCAATGCCTGTCGGTGGAGTATTGCAACCTCCTGGATAAACATCCGGATGAGAAGAAGGAAATGGCCAGTATAAAGCGGCAGCTGAAAAGCAAGGAAAAAAACCTAGAACAATTAGAGGAAGAACTAAGAGCAAAGGCTGCAACTGCATCCTCAGTTCAGAATCGCTTCTCCTATAAAATGCGAGCTTCATTAATTGAGAGCTGTCCTGAGAAATATCTAAGTACTACAACAGACGCAAGAACTGTCGAAAACTGGCACGCCATTAACCGCGATTCTAAAAGGCTAGAAAAGATTTGCAGAGGCAAGGTTCCAGAGTCATCCGATCTTCTTCACCTGCTTTCAGAGGAAGTGGATCTCGACACAGAGAACTCTGAACCGGCAAGGATGTCTACCTCGGTAAGAAACCCTTACAAGCATCTATGGCAAGAGAGGGGAGTTTGCTGGCCGTCTGCTATGAGTACAGCAATTTCATCAAGCTCTTCGCGCTGTTTCAATCAAAGTACAGCAAGCCCTACACCTTACTTCAGCCAAAGTCCCGTCGTTGGTCTTCCTCAGAAAGAGCATACAGTTGATGCATTTTATAAGCAGCAAGATGACTTCATGTTAAATCTGGCGATTAAAGAAAGCCTCAAGACCCAGTGTGCAGAAACGCATACGCAGTATGAAGAACCAGGTGTGAATTTGCTTAAAATGCTTCAGGGAGAAGAGGGGATACCACCGAATATTCCTGAGTACAGCGAAGACGTTTGCCAGGAAAACCAGTCATCGGCGCTCTCGCTCCTTGTGGACGCTGTTAATATGATAAATGACTGAACACTTGTCTTTCTGTCGGCTTGGCTTTGTTGTGTTGTAAATGAAAAAACTTTAAGAAGTAAATATTTCAGATATTCACGCGGTGAATTTGCGCCGAGTTTGATTGACACATTGTTCGTCGTTTTGGCTTAGTCACAAAAAAATTAAAACCAGTGTTGTGTTGATAACTATTTCTATTCTCTGGAGATGGTCGAAGTTACTATTTTATTACTATACAATTTGCGGGTACATTTTTAACTCAGTTGTATAAGATGTTCATTGAAGTTAAAAATTCATATGGAAAAAAACATCACTACGGATTGATACTTAAGGTTTACATGTAAACAAAATTAAAAGTTCAGGTTACAAACTATTCGCTTGATTTCATCATTTCCTTTACAGTAAAAAGGAAGCCCCAAAGGAAAACAATTCAATTCCGCAGAAACAATGAGGATGTAAACAATCCAATTGAAAGTTTATCATTGCCGCTGTTTACGAGGGTTGTCCAATAAAGCCAAAGTGAGTCGATTTGACTATGGCACTTGATGAATCGTCTTAAAAGAAGTCGATTTGAGAAGGAAGGTGGCCTTGGTTGGAGGTCAAAGCGACCCGTCATCCCGGAAGTCGATTTGTGCGACACTTAGAAAAAATCTGCAAGTTGTTTGATAGGGGGGTCGAGAATGTTGTCGATTCGACTCGATTCGAGACGATTCATCTGCCTTGATGTCGACCCGTCATCCCGGAAGTCGATTTGCGCGACACTTAGATAAAATCTGCAACTTGTGCGATTGGCGGGGTCGAGAATGTTGTCGATTCGACTCGATTCGAGACGATCCGTCTCCCTTGATGTCGACCCGTCATCCCGGAAGTCGATTTGCGCGACACTTAGATAAAATCTGCAACTTGTTGAATTGGGAGGGTCGAGAATGTTGTCGATTCGACTTGATTCGATCGATTCGAGTCGATTCGTCTGCATTGACGTCGACCGGTCATCCCGGAAGTCGATTTGTGGGACAGTTAGAAAAAATCTGCAAGTTGTATGATAGGGGGGTCGAGAATGTTGTCGATTCAAGACGATTCGTCTGCCTTGATGTCGACCCGTCATCCCGGAAGTCGATTTGCGCGACACTGATAAAAAATCTGCAACTTGTGCGATTGGGGGGGTGGAGAATGTTGTCGATTCGAGTCGATTCGTCTGCCTTGATGTCGACCCGTCATCCCGGATGTCGATTTGTGTGACACTTAGAAGAAATCTGCAACTTGTTGAATTGGGAGGGTCGAGAATGTTGTCGATTCGATTGATTCGAGACGATTCGTCTGCCTTGATGTCGACCCGTCATCCCGAAAGTCGATTTGCGCAACACTTGGAAAAATCTGCAACTTGTGCGATTTGGGGGTGCGAGAATGTTGTCAATTCGACTCGATTCGATCAATTCAAGTCGATTCTTCTTGATTGATGTCGACCCGTCATCCTGGAAGTCGATTTGCGCGACACTTAGAAAAAATCTGCAACTTGTTGAATTGGGAGGGTCGAGAATGTTTTCGATTTGAGTCGATTCGATCGATTCGAGACAATTCGTCTGCCTTGATGTCGACCTGTCATCCCAGAAGTCGAGTCGCGCGACACTTCGAAAAAATCTGCAACTTGTGCGATTCGGGGGTGGAGAATGTTGTCGATTCGACTCGATTCGTCTTGATTGATGTCGACCCGTCATCCCGGAAGTCGAAAAACTGCAAGTTGTTTGATAAGGGGGGGCCGAGAATGTTGTCGATTCGACTCGGTTCGATCAAGTCGAGACGATTCGTCTGCCTTGATGTCGACCCGTCATCCCAGAAGTCGATTTGCGCGACACAGATAAAATCTGCAACTTGTTGAATTGGGAGGGTCGAGAATGTTGTCAATTCGACTCGATTCGAGACGATTCGTCTGCCTTGATGTCGACCCGTCATCCCGGAAGTCGAAAAACTGCAAGTTGTTTGATAAGGGGGGGCCGAGAATGTTGTCGATTCGACTCGATTCGATCAAGTCGAGACGATTCGTCTGCCTTGATGTCGACCCGTCATCCCGGAAGTCGATTTGCGCGACACTTAGATAAAATCTGCAACTTGTTGAATTGGGAGGGTCGAGAATGTTGTCGATTCGACTCGATTCGAGACGATTCGTCTGCCTTGATGTCGACCCGTCATCCCAGAAGTCGATTTGCGCGACACTTAGATAAAATCTGCAACTTGTTGAATTGGGAGGGTGGAGAATGTTGGCGATTCGACTCGATTCGATCGATTCGTATTATTATTATCATTATTTTCCTATACTTTTGCAATACCATTTGTAATTGGGAATGCAAATAAAGTGTTGTTGTTGTTGTTGTTGTTGATTCGAGACGATTCGTCTGCCTTGATGTCGACCCATCATCCCGGAAGTCGATTTGCGCGACATCTGCAACTTGTGCGATTGGGCGGTCGAGAATGTTGTCGATTCGACTCGATTCGATTCGTCTGCATTGATGTCGATAGGGAGGGTCGAAAGTGTTGTCGATTCCACTTGAGTCGTATGCCGACACTTACTGCAGTTTTCAAAAAGTTGCGAACTCTGAAATTCAAACCTCAACTAATGGTTTACGTTTATACCCTGCCGTCAGTCATATAAGCGGCCTGTCGGGAAACTGAATTTCATTTCAGCCGGGTCAAATGGTCTCGTCTGTCAGTTGTGATTGGTAGATTCCGATCCATTTTGTTTCTGCGTTTCAAGGTTCGTCGGCTGTCGCCTTATTTTGATTTGCGGCAGCGAAAAATGCAATGGTTAGTTGGGCTTTGAACTTCAGAGTTCGGATGTTATTGAAAACCACAATAAAATTCTGCAAGTTGGTTAACGGGGGGAGGGGGAGGGGTCGACGGGAAGGTTGATACTTATCTTTTCGAACCTCTTCGTCGGCGTTGTTGTCAGGGAGGGTTAAAAATTGTGATGCATCGACTCGAATTGTTTTATTGGAGGCGATTCGACTGGTGTTGAATTGACTGGACTGGACTGGAAATTTTTGTGCGATAGGTTGTCCCTCTATTCCATAAGAGATTAGTGTTGCCCTAGGTGAGATAGAGTGCTGGGTGCACGCTCCAACTTTACTCGATAACAATTATTCTTTGGATAACAAGGAAAGTGCATATTTTATTGTGATAAAAACTCAATCACTTATGTTATTGTTTTCTCAATTTTTTTAAGGTATATGTAAACAAAACAGCAACATTATTGTTAAACAAATCCAGTTACTTAATATGTATTATGAAATAAGACTGTGTGTTCATAAAGCCTTATTTTGTTGCCGAGATCCTGTTGGATAACAACTACAGCTTCTATAGCAAGCACTGCAATTCTATTTGACAATTTCAATAATGATCGTTTGTTTTTGTGAAGTGTTAGCAAGCACTTTGATGAAACACTTGATCTGAATTTGTAGTAAAACAATATTCAAAGAAAGTCGTATCTGTAATATAACCATTCAATCTCTAATTTTCCTTGTTTGTTTATACACAATGCAGCACGTGCTATCAATTATTAGGTTTCTGAACTGAAACGTATATTGGAATTTTAATTTCAATGTTGGTATTGTTATGTAATTTTGCACAAGATATCTGGTTTCCATTTATTGGGTATTGAATAGTTTGGAAAAAAAATTCTTCTTTACTTGATTAATATTTACATGTCTTATGCAAGCAGTTAATTCAACTGCTTTAAGTGTTGATTGTCATGTTATGCTGTTTTAGCATTTTGATGAAAAAAGTTTTGTTTAATTTTGCATATTGTGAAAAATAAGAAACTTCACAAACACAAAAAAGTGAGCAAATAGAAATTATTTTCACTTGGCTGTGTTTTCAATTGTTCTGTTCATGGACCCGTGGTCGCTTTCTTGGGGTTCCATTTTTTTCAGTCTCTTGCCTGTGAGCATAGCCCTTTCTATGCTTGTCACTGTATAAAGGAATAGAAAGAGGGTTTGTTAGAAACACTATATCAATTAATATTTGATTTCCTCCCCTTTTTTAGATATCTTTTGCTGTTGAAATTGAAATGTGTCATTTTTTGTTTTTTAATTATTTCTTATATACTTTGGTATTGTTCTTTCTTTTTTACTTAAAATTTTGCCTGTTGATGGGATTGTTGTGTAGAATAAAATGGGAATCGGTTGAACCAGAAAGTATCCCAGTGCTTTCAGCATGAAGTGTTAGTAGAAGTGCTTTGTTCATTGGATGGGACGGAAGATCATCTAAGTTTAACTTTGATAATTTTTTTTCATATAGCTTGTTGGATTTTTACAAGTATTCCATTGGGTGTGTTTGGAATCTAATATTAAATCATTGTTTTAAAAAGTGCTGCTAGTGTGATTTGAAAAAAATAAGAAATGCAAATTTCCATGGATGGTGTTCTCTAAAGTAAATCTCTTAGGATATCTGAACACATCAAGTATAGATGTGTTAAAATGGAATGATTCATATATGATCTGTGAATGTATCTGGAAGTGATGTATGGCCAAGGAAGTGAATTTCCAATTTAAGCTATTGTGAGTTCTTGTTTCCTGTGGGAGGTATTGGGTCCAGTTAAAATTATGCATTTACCTGTCCTCATCAGCCATTTCATAGGCTTCGATGAATCTTGGCAAGGACATGCCAATTTCTGCAAGGCTGGTTGCAAATACCATTGCTTCATTCTTGTCGGTTGGTGGCTTTCTTTTGTTGAAAAAACAGACCTAGAAACATAAATGTAAATTGAATTAACAAATGGAATCGTTTTCATGAACTGTTTAACAACTTTTCCAAGTTGTGGTGGAGTCCATCTTAATATTTTAAACTTGATTCCATTGTATCAAAAAATATATCTTTCATTTCTTTAAGAGTTTGTTCGTTTCAAAATTACTTGCGACTGACTCAAACAGTCAAACTTTGCACTGTTTGCTCTTCAATTGACAATCGTCTTGTCAATTGCAAAGCTGACCAAAAACAATTATGATTTCACAAAAATCAGGGTTTGATCCTCTCCTTCCATTCCAGTGCAAGGTAATTTTGGAAACATTGTTTTGAAGCCCAAGGAGATATCTGTTCTTTCTGCTGATGTTTGCACTTGAAGTCTTCGAACGTAAATTTTTTCTATAGTACTTAATATTGGGTTCTGTTAATGTATGGTTGTTTTACAATGGTTAAGGAAAGAATGTTAAAATTTTGGTTAATTTGACTTTTAAATTTGTTAGCCTATTGTTTTACAATATGAGAGAACTTCAGCTTCATTTGAACTTTTAATGTTAGTTAGTGGTAGTATTTTACCTTTGAATTATTTGAGGGAATTGTGAAGTTTTCCACACTTCCAAAATGAAGTAGTGATAGCTCGTCAACCACCTTCATCATGAGCTCTTTGTTTGAGACATTTTGCACTTGGTGTCTTCTAAAGACTCCTTTTTTGACAAGGATTGAGAAGCTCACAACAGTTCCTGGCGTTGACAGAACTGCAACAAGTAGTTTATTCAGCCCATCAGGCACTGTGGTTGCCACTTGACTGGAAATTTGTGCATCCTCATTGTCATTCTGTCGATTGCCATTTAAGACGTGTGTTTTGTCATTAAGTGTACCTATAAAAAAAGGTGTAATCTTTTTTCAAATTGTTTCAAAAGGTGAAAGTAATAGTACTATTTTTCTTTTCTTCCTTGATTTGATGTGTAGAAAATAGTCTTTGCGTGTGCATAAATTTGTGGTTAATAATGTTACACTGTAAAATGGTGATATAGAGAGTGTGTGCTCCCCCTTTCTCTGACACCTGTTGTTATCTGCCACAGACACTTTTTTCTCTTAGTTACAGCTGAAAACATAAACCTTGTTGAAAATAAGAAAAGAATGCTTTGGCCCAAGAGTAGAATAAATGTTAAAGGAAAATAATTTTTATGTTGATTGAGTTGCCTATAAGGTTTTTGGTATAGAATTATGTTTTGTGGAACTGAAGGGTTTATGGTGCAAGAAAAGTAATATGAATTGGTTGACAGGTTGTACAACCCTCCAAGTTTATTTTTTCCCCACCCACTGCTCCAGTTTGGTCGCCAGTGAAAAATTTTAGTCGCTAAATTAAGCTCACGCTGTCAATCTTGCTTCTCAATTTTAGTGGCTATGCTGGCGACTTCTGTCCCAATTTAGTTGCCAGCTCCAAAATTTAGTCGCCATCGCGACTTATATGGTCTCAACTTGGAGGGTTGTTGTAGAATAATAAATAACTTACAGATTTGTGAAAGGCAGGTGTTTACAAGCGAATGTGATATGTGTAGTGCCTTTGCAGAGACTTCTTCTTTCTTTGAAGGTAGTGATGTTTTTTCAGCTTCTTCATCAGTATTATCTGGATCTTCACTTGTGGTGCTTGACTTGGGGACAAAATGGTAATTTTTAATTACAACACTGAATTTCTTTAAAGGTTATGTGAAGTTATGTTTTATTTTATACCAGTAGCACCACCAGGTATATGGGGTCTACTACAATTTAACCATGATGTAAACCAACATTGAGTAATCATCTTGCTGTTGGTTTTGGGCGAATTGTACTGTGTACTTAGTATAATAAAGGGAAATCGTAAAAATGGCATGAAACACCATAGGCATACACATTATTTTATGACTTTGTTTTCAGGTGCTAAATGAAAGCAAGGGTAGTATATTTGACAGGTACATTGTCTTAACAATGTATTGAATATATCCCATTACCTTTTGGTATTGTCATTTGGCCTTTCTTGTGATATCTCTTCATGTTATTACATGTTTTCATGAAGTTGTTGGGTAAGGTCCTTTTCTTGCCTAGAATGCAGTGTTGTGGCGGGTGAGTTGTGTATGAAACTGAATATAGTACCGGTACATGCCATTGGGAAATTATTGCAGGAAAATAATTATATATATAACTAATTTGCACACCTCATCATCTTCTTGTTGGTTGGAAGTATTAACCTCAAGTTCAGCTGATGCAATGCTACTTTCTGCTGCTTGATTCTGGGAACTAATGTCTACGGGCTGATATTTAAGAAAGATGCATTACAAATTAAGTAAGTTATTAAATATTTTGTGCAGTAGTCAGTTTCAGATTGGTTTGAAATAAACAATAACAAGTAATACTAATAATTTTGTGCGTCTTCTAAAGTTTTGGTCAAGGCAGTCTTTAGATTTGTATTATAAAATGCTATATGTAAAAAAAATTTGTCCTTTATAATTTCATTGTAGTGATAGTCTACTTATTTGTGTTTACAATGATTTCTAGGAAGTTACCTCAGTAGTATCCTCTTGTTGGAATTCATCTAGCAGCAGCTGTATTGGCGCTGCCAAGCGGAGCACATGAGATTTTCCACGTGAATAAATTCCTTATAAATAGATAAATAAATATATAAATATGAAATAACTGTTCTTGAGAAGAAACATCATTTTCTATCCCTATAGGTGAATCTATTGTATTATAGTTATAAAAAAGGCTTATTTAAATGTATTCCTCCTTAATCATATAAGTGGAATTTTAGAACGTGGGGCAATATTATCAACTGAATTGGAACCATTTAGTCAGACAAGTAATTACTTTGATTGGATCATTAAAATTATTGTAAGGGTTAATTTCTGATTCCTGTAGGCTGTAATTGACAACATACAGTTTATCATTGACTTCCTGTTTACAATTTATACATAATGATTTGGTTAAAGCTTGCAAAGAGTTTGAAAAGAATATTATTAGTTTGGGTATTGTATATATTCTTTTATTAGTAAAAATCATTGGTAAACAGTTGAGATAATAGGGGGTGTTGTCACAGATTTGGATGGAGTTTTGAACTGCCACAACATTTTGTTATTGGAAAACGTAATAATGACTATTCATTTCAAATAAGAATAGCACTGGTCACCACATTTGATTTTTATTGCTGGGGTGTATATTTCAATTCTCCGTTTAACTGTTCAAAGGTTATTCTAATCTGTGCTCTACATGCTGTGCCATTTGTTCCTGAGTAATGTTGTACTGAGTTGTTCTATTTAATATTTTAGTAGAGTGTTATGAGTATGTAGGATCACATAAAAAAACTACATGTATTTTGGCTGGCTGTGCTTCATGTTACTCATAGCAGATAGTAATTACCTCCAAGCAATGCGTCATGTGGATTCTTTTTGCATATTTCCATCTCCCACTCATCATGGATTTCTTTAAATACAGTGACTGCATCATTTGTTAAATTAAACTCTGCTCTGTCAACACTGACTGCTTTTCTTTTGCCATCTTCCTCTATTTGGAAGGTACCCTCTCCATTGATGTAAAGTTCTGCCAGGAAGTTTTCTAAAAAGAATGTACATCTGAAGTTAGTAACAAGTAGAATAAACTCTCATTTATGTTATATGAACTATACATTTGTTGGGACTTCCTTCAGGTTTTAGCAAAGTGAAATTCAAGTGGACATATTTCAAACAACTCTGTAGCATAAAAGTGTAAATGCAAGAATAACTTGCAGATGCTCATGCGGAATAGTTATGTGATGAACAACATGGCAAACATTAATTTGTAATTTCTTTTCCCTCCTTAAATATAGAAACGAGACACTTTTAATCAGTTTATAAAGGAAATTTTCAATACTCATACCAAGTGACAAATGGACTAATCTACATAAAATTAAGGCTTCTCAAAAGAGAAGATTCAAATTCTTGTGTATCTCTATGCTAATATTTAACATGTCACCAAATATTGACCATTTATCTGTGTTTTTGATGTCTCAGTGGGAAATATTTATTGAAACAACTATATCACTTTAGATATGTGATTATGTTAAAAGGATTCATACCAAGATCTTCTTTGAATTTGAGTGCAACATCCTTTTCTTCTGTTGTCAGCATGGTTTCTTCAAATTTTGCAAATACTGGCTCTGGGAAGAACCACAATATGCGTGATGTGAACCCCTTTGCGTTTTTAGATTGGTCCTGGATGACAGGCATAGCAGCATATGGTTGTGTCATCCCGAAAAGGGAGAATGATGTTCAGGACATGGTGAAGTTCACATTTCCAGTAACTGTAAACAAAACAAATAGATTGGTGTGAGTGGGTTCCCTTTAATAATGTCTTTTATTGTTATTTTGTGGGGAGAATCTGTGCTTTTTGTAAATAATTTTTTTATCAGCTTACATTATAGTTCTTTTTATTATTCAAATTCTTATTAATGTCACTTAGTAATTTAGAACAAAATATTTGCACTTTCATTATAATTTATTTACAATTTTGGTCTCAAGTTTTAAAAAACAGAAAATTCTTTCTAGTATAATTGGGTTTTACTCATAAAATATACACCAGTGAATAAACCTAGTTTAAAAATAATTTAAACTGAATTTAAATTTATTCTGTAACATATACCCTTGAAATAAATTAACACAAATGTACCTGTCTCACGTGTCTTGGATTTGCCGGTAAAAAGTTGCAGAAAGTCCTGGAATTCTCTAGTATCTGATAACTGCATTTTGTACAAGGAATACATGTTCATTGTTGCAAAGAAAGACATAAGTTCATCGAAGAGGCCAAGGGAACTTGCCCCACTTTCCGCCATCAGCTCCCCGAACTTATCCCAGGTACAGTGTGAAAGTAGCATTTGGCATGCCTTCTCTCCTTTTAGGTTCACTTTGTCCGCTACTTCCTCCAATATTTGGAGGAGGAATTTTTAGTGTTTGTGCGAATTACTGTTATGTAATAAAGTATCTCGATGACGTAATTTATTGGAATGATCTAGAAGCACGTGATTGCTGTATATTAATGCTTGGGAATTTCCGGAATAAAGTAGTTGCAATGTGAATGTAGGGTGGCTCACTGCTTATCACACGGTGCGTACAAAACACTAAATTTGGCGACGAGAATGCTCGGACTTCGTGCTGAATTCTGATCGCGAGGATCACACCGACAAGATGGCTGCAGCATTACAATTACCTGCTGTCCAACCTTTCTCAGCTACAAGTGACCAAACGACGCTCGGGCAGCGCTGGTTGAAATGGGTCAAAGGTTTGGAATACTTTCTTACTGCGTCGGATATTACCGACAAGAAGCAAAGGCGTGCTGTACTGTTGCATTTGGCGGGTGCTGAAGTTCAAGCGGTTTTCAAAACTCTCAGCGACACTGGAGAGGATTACGATACAGCACTGGCTAAACTGAACAAGTATTTTGAGCCAAAGAAGAACATTCCTTTTGAGCGACATGCATTTTGTCAGGCAGTACAAGGGCAAACCGAAACCATTGATGCGTATGTTACTCGCTTACGGGGTCTTGCAAAAACCTGTGAGTTCGCCAACGCCGATGAAATGATTCGAGACCAGGTCATTGATAAATGTGCCTCGAACAATCTTCGCCGGCGATTGTTACGGGAAACCGACCTGAAGCTGGACGGACTATTACAAATCGCTCGATCAATTGAAGCATCTAATCTACATGCGAACACCATTGAAGCGGCTTCTGAACCGCAAGGACAGCCACTAAACCAGATTTCTAGCGAGTCTCAGCGGCCAAACAATCGATGGAGAAGGAACGGTAGAAAGAATTTGAAGAATTCAGGTGGCAAGCGCAAAGATACGAAACAAGGTGTGTGCTTCTGTTGTGGTCGTGCGGGCCATCTCGCAAAAGATCCTTCATGCCCAGCGAATGGACGCACGTGCACTAACTGTGGAAAGCAAGGACATTTTTTTTTGTTTTGTTTTTGTTTTATTGATAACAATAATGCATACACATACGCACAAAAGAAAAAAAAAAGTTCTTACATTAACTACCGTTCATTTAGTTACAGGAGAATATTTTTGATACAGTATTACTTACGTCTCTTACAAAATACGATACATTACATTAATTACAATATTGCAGTTACCCTATACGTACTTACCTAGTTATAATCGCCACATACAAAACGTTTTAATTACTTACACAATACTGCGCTACTTACTTACAACTATGACTTACACGCGTTTTATATTATTTGTTTCCAAGAAAGCTGAAATTTGCCTACAATCACTGAAAGAAGGTCCATGTTAGCTGAAAATTTTCTAATGAATTTTTTGCAATTGCGATCTCCCTAAGTATTTGCAATTTGTCTTTTACCCATAATAGGAAGCTCTGGAAACAAAGTTCATCTTGTTGACCATTTGTGCAGAAAATATGATATTTCGCTTGTAGAATTAAGTAATTTAGGGCCTGCCAGTGAGTTGTTTTTTCAAAAAAGCCGTACAATATTTTACTTTGATTTAAGCGTATCGTTTCGTGTGTTTTCTTGTACCACCAATTTTGAAACGTTTTCCAAAAGGAAGTCGTTTTGATGCAGGTAGCTAATAAATGATTCAAGGTTTGTACTTCTTTTTTGCAAAGAGGACATCTATCGTTTTCTGAAAAACCGTCTCGGTATAAGCTCATTTGAGTAGGTAGTATATTATGTATAATTTTGAATTGAAACATGATGATTTTAACTTCTTTTGTAATCTTAAAAGGTAGTAAGTAAACTTTCTGAACATATTGTTTTCGGTAAAGCCGTAACGCAGAATTTTACTTTGAGAGGTTGGTGGTACAAAGTGGCTTGTCAAGATGGTAGAATAAATTGAACTTGTGGACAGAGTTATGTTACAGTTTGTTGTGTTATTGTCGATTTGGAAGGGCTGCTTTATTTTATTTTTCCATGCGATAGGAATGGCGTCGATGAGACCATAGAAGGCAGTAAACGGGACATTCAGGTTAAATTTGGTTTTGAATTCTGCAAGTTCGTAGAAATTACCGTGTTCGTTCAATAAATGATGCACGTGAACAATGCCTTGATTGAACCAAATTCTATAAAAAACTGGCTTCTTGTCAATTAGAATTTTACGGTTGTTCCATAGAATTTCGTCTTTGAAGTCTGTTTCGTTAGAGTCTAACGTTTTAAAATGCTGCCAGAATTCTAGAATTGACCGATAAAAGTCCGGGAGGTTATTGAGCTTCAGCATCTTAATTTCGTAACTACAGCTTGTTAAAAAAGCAAGGTTGCCATGTAGTCTTGAGAGGTGGTCTGGAATAATTTTCCATGTGGCAGAAGATTGAATTTGGATTCTGCTAATCCAGGCGATCTTTAATGCTTTGTTCATAATTGAGAAGTCACACATTTTAAGTCCGCCGTCTTTTTTCTCACCTATTATGGTTGCTCTTTTGATTTTTGAAGGTTTACCATCCCAAATGAAATTGAACGTGATCTTATTAATTTCCTCTATAAAGTGATCCGGAATGTGTAAAACAGAAGCATTAAAAATCAGTTTAGAGAGACCTAGCGTTTTGACGATATTAATTTTTCCATATAGTGTTAGTTTTCTTTTCTGCCAAGCGAGAAGAGTTTTCTCTAAGTCTCTAATTTTGGACCCAAAGTTAAGTTCGTCTGCATCAGCTTGGTTGTGCGAGAAGAAAATTCCGAGAGATAGTATTGGCTCTTTTGGCCACTTGAAACCAAATGGAGTATCTTGGTTATTTTTCCATTGTCCTAGCCACATTGCCTCAGTTTTAGCTGTGTTTATTTCTAATCCAGAGTGCGCACTAAATTCTTTGAGAAAATCAAGAAGCTCATCGACCGATTCTCTGTCACGGACAAAGACAGTGGTGTCGTCAGCATATTGTGCTATTTTTATTTCACGATTGTCGACTTGAATCCCTTTAATAGCGGTGTTGTTTTTCAACGCTCTTGCGAAAAGTTTGATTCCTAAGACAAATAGGATTCCTGATAGAGGGCAGCCTTGACGAACGCCTCGTTGTAAAGGAAAGAAGGTAGAAGCATGGCCGTTGTTAACAACACAGCTAGAGACATCTTTGTAAACTATTTTAATCCAGCTCATAATATCAGGTCCGAAATTAAATAGTTCGAGGGCTGCGTCAAGGTACGTCCATTCGATCATGTCAAAGGCTTTTTTGAAATCGAGGAAAATAGCAATTCCTTTTTCGTTTGTTAGGCTTGTGTAGTGTAATACATCTTGTATCAGGCGTATATTTTCGCCAATATACCAACCTTTTACATAACCGGTTTGATCAACATTTATTATGTCAGGTAGCACTTTTTCAACTCTTTTTGCAATGGCTTTGGTGAGGATTTTGTAGTCTACATTTAGGAGTGATATAGGCCGCAGGTTTTCTAGAATAGTATTGTCCTTAAATTTTTTGGGGATTAGTGAGATGATCCCTCTTCTTTGCGTTATAGAGAGCGTCCCAGATTGGAAGGCGTGATTAAAACTTTCTGTCATTTCTTTGGAGATTTCGGACCAGAAAAAGCGGAAGAATTCTGCTGGAAAACCATCTGTGCCTGGTGTTTTTCTAGATTGGAAGTCTTTAAGTGCATTAAAGCATTCGTTTACGGTAATTTTACCTTCGCACGATGTCCGCTTTTCCTCAGATAAAGGAGATATATTTTCTTGGTTAAAGAAAACTGAATCCTTGAATATTTCTGGGTTTAAGTTTTTTGATTTATAAAGCGATTCGTAGAACAGTCTTTCCTTCTCTAGGATCTCGAATTGATTACTTGTAAATTTGTTTTCACTAATTTTTAATCTTGTTACTGTCTTATTATTATAATTTCGTCTTTCCAGGCCGTAAAAGTAATTTGTGTTTCGTTCGCCTTGCTCTTTGCCATCTCACCTTACTTCAGAGTATCGCGCCTTTTGTTTTATATGTCATTATTTTTTTGAGGCGTGCTCTTTCTGCTTGAAGTTCAAGTATTATGTTTCTGTTGTGTGGGTGTTTCTCGGCTTGTGCCTGTAATATATTAATTCTTTCTTGTAAAGCCGATTCTTTGTCTCTGGCTATTTTTGCTTTTCGCTTAGAATATTTCACCGTAAAGCCCCTAATTTCCATTTTAATCAGATCCCACCTTAGACCAGAATCCGTTAAATCGGCGTATTTTGCTTTGAATGAAAGAATATTTTCTCGTAAGGCAGCAATATAAAATTCATCTTCAAGAAGCGCAGTATTGAACTTCCAAAAACCAGGACCTGTTTTTTGGGCTGAGATATCTGATTGAATGTGGATGGATATGGCTGAGTGATCACTTTCAGGTGCAAGCACGATGTCACACGTTTTTGTTAGGTTGCAGAGTTCTTCTGAAATTAGGAAATAGTCCAAGCGGCATTGTATTTTTAGAGATTTATTTCTCCATGTAAAGCGGGAGAGTTTAGGATATAGATTTCGCCAAATGTCACGTAAATTGTGCGATGCGCAGTGTTTCGATTTGTTTTATAACAGGAGCTTTTCTTGTGACGGGTTTGCCGCCCATTTTGTCTTTTGGAGAAAGCGCGCAATTGAAATCACCTGCGATTATTAATTTCTCGTCAGTGAATTCGTTTAACAGCTGGTTTAGCTTTGAAAAAACTCTAATTGCTGCTGAGCATCATTAGGGGCGTAAATGTTAACAAGAACAATAGATTGCTCATCAAATGATAGCTTTAGGATAATGAACCTGCCATTTTTATCAGTAATACATCTTTCAATTTTACATTCCAGTGAAGGGTTTATCAGTATCATCACGCCTTTGCTGTGATTTGTGCCGTGACTAAAAAACACGTTTCCGCCCCATTCATTTTGCCACTTAGAAGTGCATAAATTTGTGCTGTAGCATTCTTGCAGAAAAATGAAATGTTGTTTATGTTTGTGTAGCCATCGAAAGATTAACCGGCGTTTAAAAGTCTTGTTGAGGCCTCTTACATTTAGAGACAGGCATTTTAAATTCAGATCGTTAATTACATTCATTTTTCATAAATAAAGGGTAGGAACAGAGAAATGATCTGCACATTTGGTCCAAGATGAAATATCGCAATCGCTTTTTGCGTGGTCTTATGTGCGAATTAAAGGAAAGCAAAGCGAGTGATTGTAGTAACTGATTTTGCAAAGCAAACGAGCGAATAGTACACGGGTAACACATAAGTACATACGATCGAAACATAAACATAGACAGCATCAAACAAAGAAGAAAGAACATAAAATAAAAAAAAAACAACTTAGCCTCTAGGCTAGGGTTGTTTGTTTGTTGAAAGTAGCCGCGAAGGGCTCTATTTAAACGAAAAATGTGTACACAGCAAGACGATGTCAGCTTAGATTAGACTAGAGTTCGATTAAGCAACAAGAGCAGCCAGGAGTAAGTCCTCAGGGATGTTTTGAGCGTTGTAATCTTTGTTGTTTATAAACAGGGTACGATTAATTACCTTTGCATCGTGTCCTAGCTCCCTTGCGGTGAACATAGCTTTGATTAGAATTTTCCGTTCTTCTTGGACTGCTTTTGCGTAGTCTTGAGTGATATACGCGTCTTTGTACTTCTGAGAGTTTCTGAGTCGGTTTTTGGCTGCCAAAACTGCGTCTTTATCTTCTCTTACAACAAACCTTGCGATTATGGGACGCGGTTTTGAAGGAGCAGTGCTGTTGTATGTTGGTCGCTTTCCCACACGGTGGACAGCATGGAATCGTATGCGATCAGTATTGACTTTTAACTCATTTTGGATAATATCCTGAACAACCTCGGCGCAATTCTCTCCAGACTCTTCAAGTATATTCATAAACCTGAGGTTTTCCCTCCTCGTGTAACTTTCTAAGGCAACAAGATTTTCTTCTGCTACGCGGAGATTTTTCGCGAGCAAAGAAGCTTCGGTTTGGGCGATGGTGAGCTGTGCTTCCAGTAGTTGTGTTTTCTTCGCTTGGTCGTCCAGCATTTTCTGGTGTGAGCTTTTTGAGTCTTTAAATGCTTTTGTCTCTTGTTGTATATCTTCGATGGCAGCCCATGCTCCTTCGAGAGACTTTTTGACATCTTTAACCGTTTGTTTGACACCGTCGATTTCTTCTTTCAACTCGCATCTCAAAGTTGATATATGAGTGTGGAGGTTTGAGAAGTTGTCGTCCATTCTAGTTTCTATTGCGTTTAATTTGTCCATGATCATTTTGAGTGACGTCGTGAATTCTATTTCTTGTTCATCCAACATCCCTTCGCGGTTTCGCTTCGGTGTCGGCATTGAGTTGGAGCTTGAACTTGATGAACGCTCTTGTCGCTTAGACATTTAAGCTGTAGCATGTATTATCCATAAATTTTCATCAAAGAGCTGTTATGACATCGAGTACTACTATTTAAAGTCGGAAAGGAGAGCTCATCGGGCTTTTTCAACAGTTAGGTCACAGAGCCATTGTGAGACGTCCGGCGGCCATCTTGCAACCTTTTTGCTGGTGTCTGCAAAACTCCTTTGAAACCGGCTTCGAAAGACACCAGTCCACGGAGTGGTATGCAACAAAGGAATGGACTTCGGTATGTGACAACCGAACAAGAGATCTCCGATGACGAGTATCTGTTTGCAGTTGAAAGCAACAAAGAGGCTACGACCGTCACGGTAACTGTTGGAACTACGTTGATTCCGGTTATCATTGACTCGGGTGCAAGTGTAAATGTGCTCAACAGTGCTACGTTCCACAAATTGATGGACAATGGGTTTATACTCCGGAATTCGAATGTCAAAATTTATCCATACGGATCGGAAACGCCTCTCCCTGTCAAAGGCATGTTTAGTGCTAATGTGTCAACGCCTCACCTTCACACACGTGCCGATTTTGTCGTTGTTGAGAATTTCAACGCGGGATCTCTTCTGGGCAAGAAAACGGCGACAGAGCTTGGTTTGCCGCGAGTTGGACCTGAACACCCAAGTACGGTTAACCAGATCACAGTGGGGTCTACTCAAGCGATTGTGGACAAACATGATGCAGTATTTCGTGGTGTCGGTAAACTGAAAGATTACCAGTTAAAGATACATGTTGACCCTGAGGTCACTCCAGTTGCACAACCACAGCGTCGTGTGCCATTTCATGTTCGCAAAGATGTGGAGAACAAACTAAAGGAACTACAACATCTCGATATCATTGAAGATGTTGAGGGCCCAACGCTGTGGGTTTCACCTTTAGTGGCTGTTCCAAAGTCCAATGGTGATGTGCAAGTTTGTGTCGATATGCGTCGAGCGATTGAAGCTGTTATAAGAGAGTGACACCCGATACCGACACTTGAGGAAACATTGGCGGCCCTCAACGGAGCTGCTGTGTTCTCGAAACTCGATTTGCGATGGGGATATCACCAAGTTGAACTGCACCCCGAATCGAGAGTACTCACTACGTTTTCAATGCACAAGGGCCTTAAGCGCTACAAACGCTTAATCTTTGGCTTGTCATCTGCACCGGAAATGTATCAATACGTGGTTCAACAAACTTTACAAGGAATCCCTGGAGCACGGAACATTTCCGATGACATCATTGTGTTTGGCTCTGATCAGGAGAGTCACGACAAGAACTTGGACCGGACACTCTCGCGTCTTGAGAGCAAGGGACTTACACTTAACCAAGAAAAGTGTATTTTCAGTGTACCAGAATTAGTCTTCTTCGGGTTCAAGATTTCAGCTAATGGCATAGCACCAGATGACAAGAAAGTGGAGGCAGTGAGAAATGCGAGAACCCCACAAAATGCAGCAGAAGTGCGGAGTTTCTTGGGCTGGTGAACTACTGTGCGCGCTTCATCCCTAACTTCCGACACTTGCGGAGCCACTACGAAAGCTTACCAGGAGCGACACAGACTGGATCTGGGGCGAGATCGAGCAGGATGCATTTGATCGTCTTTGCGCTGCTCTCAACAGTGACTGTGTTGTTGCACATTATGATCAAACAGCAGACACGGAACTGAAAGTGGATGCTAGCCCAGTGGGACTGGGTGCGATTTTACTGCAGCACAGTCAAGACACTGTTCGTCCTGTGGCCTATGCTAGTTGTACGTTGACTGATGTCGAGCGCCATTACTCTCAGACTGAGAAGGAAGCTTTAGCGGTTGTGTGGGCCTGTGAGCGGTTTCACATTTACTTGTACGGCAAACAATTCACTCTCTACACTGATCACAAACCCCTTGAGATTATTTACAGCCCCAAATCCAAGCCTCCGCCGAGGATTGAAAGGTGGGCACTTCGTTTGCAGCCATACCGGTTCACCATCGTTCACATGGCAGGAAAGACAAACCCAGCTGATGTACTCTCACGATTGCCACTAGACAACCAGCCGTTCCGGGAAAGGAACATTGCGGAGGAGTACATTAATTACGTCACAATGAATGCGGTTCCAAAAGCACTAACCCTTGAGGAGGTTGCAAGTGCGACCAAGGCAGACCCAATATTGCAACAAGTGCAATGCTGTTTGAATGGTTCTAAGTGGCCAGACACACTGGAACTCAAACCCTACAAGAGGGTTAAAGATGAACTATGTGAAAGCAATGGAATCATTTTGTGAGGCTCACGGATTGTCATGCCAAGTACTCTTTGGCAGGCAACCCTTTCTAATGCACATGAGGGGCACCAAGGGATCGTGCGGACCAAACAGATGGTCAGAGAGAAAGTGTGGTGGCCAGGCATTGTAAATCAGGTGGAAACAATGGTCAAGGCTTGTCTACCTTGCCAGTCTGTTGCGAACAAGTCTACGGCTGAGCCACTCCGACCGACGGTAATGCCTGACAAACCATGGCAAGAGGTGCACATAGACCTCTGTGGACCCTTTCCTTCTGGGGAAAGTTTGTTAGTCTGTGAAGATGCCTGTACTCGCTGGCCAGAAGTGGTCATTCTGAGTTCCACTACGTCTGCGGCTATAATTGGACATCTTCGAAAGATCTTTGCTATGCATGGATTGCCAGCGGAAGTCGTGACTGATAATGGAGCGAATCTTGTGTCTGAGGAATTTGAGAACTTCCTGGCGACACATGGTATTAAGCATCGGAAAGTTACGCCTTATTGGCCACAGGCCAATGCAGCTGTTGAGAGGTTCAACAGGACAATCGAGAAAGCGATTCGCACCGCCCATGCGGAAGGCAAGGACTTGCGCAGAGACATGTATACATTCCTGCTTAACTACCGTGCGACACCTCATGCAACCACAGGGAAGTCGCCAGCATTTCTGCATCTTGGACGAGAGATCAGAACCAAAGTACCTCAAATTGAGACACCGATGTCTAATGATCTGTCAGCTGCACTACAGTCAGCACAAACCAAGGACAGACAAGCAAAGCAGAGCACCAAGGCTTATGCAGACAAGAGAAATGGCGCAAGTCCCTCTGACATCAAACCAGGGGACAAAGTATTGCTTCGACAGGTGAGGAAGAACAAGCTGTCAACTCGGTACGACCCTAAACTGTACACTGTGGTTGACCGTAAGGGTCCCAGTCTCTTTCTGCAGCGAGGGAATGGACGTGTGTTCATGTGCAATGTGTCACATATACATAAGTTGCACCAGAACACTGTAGCTCAGGAGGAGGATGATTATGACATGGATGTGAGTGTTCCACAAACAGCAAACCAGGATGGTGATCCTTTACAGGCAGTGGACCAGGATGTACGGAGGCCTGTTCGTGTCAGATGTGCACCTGCGCATCAGAATGATTATCAACTGTGAACAGTTAGAACTGAGCGTATACACGTATATACTTTGTTTTGTTGGTTTCGCCTATTTGCCAGAAAATAGCATGACTGATTCAGACTGATTTTTAAATTCACTCAAGAGAGGGATTTAGTGTTTGTGCGAATTACTGTTATGTAATAAAGTATCTCGATGACGTAATTTATTGGAATGATCTAGAAGCACGTGATTGCTGTATATTAATGCTTGGGAATTTCCGGAATAAAGTAGTTGCAATGTGAATGTAGGGTGGCTCACTGCTTATCACACGGTGCGTACAAAACACTAAAGAATTCATGAAAGGCTGATTTGCATCTGCCTACAAAATGGTATACAGATTTCGATTAGGCAAAATAAATAAATGATTTAAATATGCCGTAAAACTTGTAGAAAAGCTCCATAAAAGGAAAAGATGTAATGATCCACTCTGTATTTGTGGCGTTATTCTGCGCTATTTTTCTTATCTTTTAAATTTAGTTCTTTCTTGAGGTTTAGAATTTTCTTACAATCTTTGTCTTAATGAAGATTTCTGTAATAATTATTGCTTCGTTGTAAGTAAATTACCTGTGGAAATGACAAGAGCAATCCATGTTATCACAGGCTCTTGCCAAAATGCTTCCTGAACATTGACACATGCATGGGCCATGCAAAATGAAGTTAAAACAATGAATCCAAACAATATGGACGTTGGCCTTTGCTTTAAGGCTTTTGCAAAGATCCCGCAAACCTGCAAATTATAAAATAGATATGATATATAAGTACAAAGTACATATTAGGCATTAAAATTGCATAGTGTTATTCTTTGCATTTGTATAATCATTTTTTGTTGTCGATTTGAAGGTAAGATTTTGACTTCATTCAACGAGGGTGAACCATTGTCCCACTGTTCTTGGAACCTTCAAGCCTGATCAAATCAAAGAAAATGAAATCAACTTGCATTTCAAAACAAGGCTTCAGTTTTGGATTAAGTCGTTGATTCTCGTTTTTTTCATTGTAATAGGCTTACCAGTAAACAGTCGGAAAGCAATCGAAAGGCTGCGGTGGTCGGCGTGTAGTTATTTTCGTCATGTCAGTGACCTGACCGCCGAGAAACATGTATACACTTTGTAGTTTCAAATGCGTAAAGAAACAAATTGAAAGGCAGTTAAAGGTACCGTACGGTTCTGGAGTTATGATATTTTCGTCGGCCATTTTGAATAACATTTGAGGACACAGAGGGTTGCTATGGAGTCTGGGAAGGAGTATAAAATAACTGGGGCCGCTGGGGCCTGGGTTGGGCGTGGGGCGGTTGTCATTTAGTGAAAAATCCAGGGGAATGAAAAAAGTTTCGTACATATTGCCGAAAATTTGAAATATATTTGGAACTCACTCTTTTCAGTAGAATTATCGAATTTCCCGTACATCATTCTCGAGTATCAGATTACGTTACTACAAATTGGCTAGAATTCAGAATACCCCGCCACATATTGCCTGACATTAATGCAGTAAGACACTACCTCTCTGAAACCTCTATTTTCATTTGCCCGCTGTAAACACTACCTCTATTGTTATTCAGGGATAGGGGCATTGTTATAGCCTGTTATGTATTGTTTTAGGAACCAATGAAATAACTCATTCCGAGAGGTAGTGGGCGACCCCATTAATGTTCTGCTCCCGTAGTCAATAAATATTTGGGCATGGGAACAAAAGAGAAACACATGAATATACTTCGTTCTATAATCCATGAGCAGAAACAAGTGACTGCGGGAGTGCGGGACCGAGGGAGTACTAGTTGTATACCGACAGAATATTTCTTTTCTTTCGCAACGGTAGTGCGAGACTGCGGGAGCACTAGTTCTATGCCCATTGTTAACTGTTAATCAGAAAACTTAAACAAACACAAGGGTATATTTAATGAATTTGTGGGCATTTGGCCGCTAACTATGGTTTTTGTTTGGTTGAGAGTTATTGGAACTTTTGGAAACGACCTTAAAGGACATTAGATGAACACTGTGATTTACTTCTATCCAATACGTCAATTTATTGTACCCGAATTCGCAAATTGCCAATCAGTCCTGATTCTACAATATCTAGTCACTGATTTGATATATATATGCTATAATATGATGGTCCCTTGCAAGTAAAGAACTGTTATCGGACAGTGTGTTGAGAAGAGCTCTAATCAATGACAGAAAACCTCTTAATTTAAGTTTAGCTGGTGTTTACCGATGGTAAAAGTTGTAAAAACGTTTCCGCGAAAATTAAATGAGCTCACTCGCCAGTTGCGCGATGTTTATTCAAACTGAAACTATATAATCGGAGGTCCGATTTTTTTTTGTTAAATACGAATTTTAAAAACTTAGAGAATGAAACTCCAAACAGATGTTGCTTGTCCAAGATAAGTGCTGAACACCAAGAAAGTATTACACAAGTTTCACTCCGTACCTGGCAGGCACGGCTTGAACAGAGAGATTTTGCCGAATACCTAACGGTTTCTGTCTCGTGCACTTTGCAGTATATCAGGCTCATTTGGTTTCACCATGTTTATTTGCGTCGACTGCGTCTCGCCAAAATACGATAGTTTTAAACTGATGTTTGAATGTTTTCTGAAAAAAAAGATAAAAAGAACAACGTACCTGTTGCAAACAATCTGGTAGAAGAGTCCAATCAAGGTCGTACTGGTAGCACTTTTTTAGGTTGGCATCCAAATGCTGTAGGTTAGACGCCATGTCAACAGATGATGTGAGTCGTTTCTGTATGAAACACTTCTGAGCGTCCCACCTTTGGCGTGGTAGTAATTTGTTGACGTAATGTTGTCCCAATGGGACCGTGGTACCTGCGTGCCGCCATGATCAATAATTAGTGTGTGTTTAATTGCCAATTTGTATGATCAAAGTAAAGTGCGATCTTCTTAAATAGGTATTTATTTCTTTTGAAAGCGGAAAATGATTTGAACGGCAGTACATTATATTATTTGAGTTGTGATAAATCTAAACAATAGTTAGCATACTTAGCGGTGTGTTGTCAAAGCGTTTGTTTATTCGTAATCCGGTTTATTATGGGAATTACTTCCAAAGCTGATTTGAGTGTGATTTTAGTTTACAATGCATGGATTAGTTAAAAAAGGTTATTTTTGTCAAGGGTCATTGTACTATGTAATTTAGAAGTGAAGTTATGATTTTTAACCGTTAGCCACAGAAAGGCAACAAAGAAATTTTTAACCAAAAGCTTACAACATATTGCCTTTGCAAATGAAAAAATTGTTTGAATCAATTCTTTTGAATGGATGCTATTTACTTTTTCACTAAGCTCAGTCTCAGTTATTGATTGTTCACTGAAAACAAAAGAAGGTGAGGAAATATTTGGCTTTGTAAGAGTTTATAATGGATTGTTGGGTCCATTGTTATTGCGAGTTTTATGTTTGCATATCTGTTTTGTTACCTAGCGACTAAACGAGTATAAATTTCGCCATAGCTGTAGTTGATTATCAGTTTCTTCGAACTTTATGATGGCAAGTCTTGAACTGTATCGTGGAAACATTCGTTATCTTTCGCCCAAAGAAGTAGTCAAATGGAGAAAAAGAATTTTCCAATCCATAAACGGTGATGCATTTTTCCCTTTAAAACGGTGGCCGGAGGACATATGAGACTGCTGTTTTGGAGAAAGCCTCTTGGAGATATGCAGACGTTCAAGTTGATGCTTTTCCTTGTTGGAAATGGTTGCTCCCCGGACTTGATTCGTCCGTGGATTTTGCTCTCACAAGCGTGGGCATCACCTTGACAAGCGGAAAAGCGGGCACGGCAAATGGACTTCGTTTTCAACAACATGGATACCAAGCACCACACTTGGTTTTACTTTGATGTGGATTATGGAAAAATGCTTTTCCTGAATGGCCTTCCGAAGAACGAAAACCCTAAGTGATTGCAACCAAATGCTATCACACAACGGCTCCTTTAGGAGCCACCAAATGTATAAAAGTCCATGACCAATAAAAACTGATTAATTTAGCATGATTTTAGCGCGCGAGCTGGGTTTTAATTTTGAATAGCGCAAGCTTTGAAAATGGGCGCGAGCATAATTGTGCGCGTGCTAACCAACCTCTTTTTTAGTGTCCTCTTTAGAGAAGAAAATACCCCAGCAAAGAGCATGCGTGGAAATGTGATTATGACATGTGAATTGAGGCTATACCTAAATTGCATGGCCAGGAACACCCTGATTGAAATTGGCATCTTTTGTTCGAATAACACCGACTACATGCATTCTCGTTATAAAAACTCGGGACGCCTGAGCCGCTCCAATTAAATCAGTCGAGCTTAATTGCCAAGTGTATACCAACTTAAATATGTTGAATTGATAGTGAATTGAATATTGAATTGTGTTTTTGAAAACATCCTCGTTGTGACTGTTAAGTATGTAGAGTATAGGAAAGTGCCATCACCCAACGTATTCATGTGCACACAACGCTTCCTGTGTATAAGGGGCAGACCATCAGAAATAACCGGAGGGGAAGGGGGGAAACATGTTTGGTCAAGGTTTTTTCAAGTGCTACTCTCTTGCAGGATGTTTTATTCCCGTTTGCAGGAATATTTCTTTAAGGCGCAACTGTTTGGAAAAGTCACCTCCCGCCTCACCCTTCGGTTATTTTTAATTGCCTCTCCCTAACCCCGAAATGAAATAGCATACACGAGCTTCCACCGACTCGATGTCTCATTGGTTAGACTTGGTTGTCCCAGGTGGGCTTGATTTGCTAGCAGAGGTGGTTAAATGATGAAGTATTTGGTCATGAAGCAAAACGGTTGGATGGAAATTCGAAATAGATCCCCAGGGGGTAGTCCCGATTTCAAGTGAGTGAGATGATAGAAATGTTTGTTTGTTTGGGCATGAAATGATCGATTGCGGGAATTTTTGGGTAGGAACATTTGGTAAGTACTAGTTCGGGTGGCTAGATTTAAGTAAGGAATTATTATTATTATTATTTATTTATTTTTTTTTTTTGGGGGGGGGGGTGGGGGTATAGCTGACCATCTTGGATGATATATTGTTGTTAAAGCACATTTAGGAAACATGACAACTTCACGTCGATTTAAGTGTGTACCGCAAATTTTGCGGTCATTAAGAATTCATATATTCACTCTATTGTTCTAGCTCATTACCTATTCACGGCGAGTAGCTTGCCGAGAATGCGGCATGTTTCCGAAGAGCCTGACGAGCGCAAACTCTTTGATGTAGGTGAGACTTCTGTCTTTTGTTTTAGAGAGTGGAATAAACCCATGGGACAAGAGTAATTTGCTGCCTGAAATGTCACCCTTGAAAGACATTAAACATGCAAAACAATTTTACTTTGCGTGCCACACGCCGTAAACGATAAGCGAACAACTTTGAGAAAGTCTCAAATAAAAGTAGCGTGGCCGTGCCATGACCGCAACATTCGCAACGAGAACTAAAATAAACACCGTAACTATCCCATTGTCACAATTTCCGAGAAAAAAATGAAAGTATTGGCTACACTGAATCTTTTCACAAATGAAACGATATCGCTGGAAATGACATCAAATAGTTTCTCCCACAATATAACTTTCAGCTGAGTTTTTACACGCGCGGATTGCATTTCATCTTTCGTGACCCTGCATGACGGCGAAAGCTTCAACACTATTGGTCCGATCTTCAACATCTGTCCAATCATTGCTCAGACCTCTGTGGTTGACATAACAACGGTGAGCGCCGTATTGTCACGATAGTGAAGACGATCGACATATTCAAAACATCAACTGGCGGCGGTAATCATAGGAATTTCTCAATAATCGTACGGTATCTACTGCTTAGTAAAAGAGTTTCATATGTCGAGACTGAGGGATCTACAAGTGGACATTGTAGTTTTGCCGCGGAGACGATCGAAATATTCAAAACATCAGCTGGCTGTAATAAAATTGCTCAAAGATCGTACAATATCTGACATCGAAGTTTTGCCGCGAAGATGATCGAAATATTCAAAACATCAGCTGGCTGTAATAAAATTGCTCAAAGATCGTACAATATCTCCTGGAAAATCTGTCGCTTATCAAAAATGTTTCAACTGTTGTTGCATCAAACGCTAAAAATATTTTAATGCATCGCATGTGTCGCCAAAGTCTTGCTACATGTGAATTTCAACATCGAAAAATTTCACCCGCTTTAACAATTACAAAAGAAGCCGTGGGCAGTTTTTGTCAGACAGTGATTTTAATTCTTTAAAACAAGCTTTTCCAGAGATGGTATAAACAAGTATAGATCTGTAAACCTTGTGGTTTTGCTTTTAGACCGGTAGCGCTCCGCCGAAACAATCTTTACTCGGGCTGCAGACTAGCATGCGTAGCTGGCGGGATTTCACGAGCGAGAATTTTTTTACCAGCCGTTTTGCAGACGGCCGACTTTTACTCATGGAAATAACAGACTTGTTGCAACATATCTTTATTATCGAGCCTTTACTCTGTTCTTTCTTTATTCCAGTGAAAAAAGATGTCATCTTGTGACACATTGTTTTGGTAGAATGCAACGAACCTCTTTGTCAACAATACGTAAATCTGCCGCCATTTTTGTCGAAAAAAACGAATCTCGGCTTTCAGTGGTCGTCAGAAGTAGTTTGACATCTCGTTTTGAAGCTCTCAAAAAACTGTGGTTTCTAAAATTAAAATTGGCGTTCAAGTTAAGAGGCGAAATGTTAAACTTCTCAAAATCTTCAGCCTACTTTCACAAGTTCGTTCACGCACTTGCGAACAAAACAGTAAACAAAAGGATACGTATTCAACTATCCAGCTTGAGGTCGTTTAATTAAGCTATTGTCCTTCTTCATTGAAATCGGTTAAATGCTTTTCCTGAAAATATAACACCTTTCTGCAAGTGAAATGAAATGAATTAAACCGAACACTGGTCGGCATGACTTTCGTGGCCGCCGAAGACATTACCCAAAGGAATAAACTGAGCCCTCGAGGTAAAAATGCCAGCAGCTTCACCCATTTCTGAATGCCACACTTAAATCGACGTGAAGTTGTAATGAAGGCTATTCACATGATCAGACATGATGTAATGAATCAACAGACACAATCATTCAATTTCTAATGTGTTTAATGTTTAAAATTTGAAGGGTGATAAATTTAACACTGTTTTTTGGGGGGAGTTTAATAGTTTAGAACAGTTATTGTAATAGTTTCAACAGAGTACTGTGTATTACACCATTTGTGGGTGTTTACTTTTTAAAATTGTGTTTACAGTGTAATAGTTTTAATGTAAAAGACATTTTAAGAAGTAACCGTATGAAAAAATTTGGCTATCTTTGATAAAAGTTCTTTGTTAGCATGCCTTACCCAAATCTCATATTATTTGGAGTGATTCCTAATTATTTGCAGGGTTATAAAAGTAGGAAATAAAACGACGGTTATACAATACCCGTTGTTAATAAATTTGCATATATGTGTTGATTGCATTGTTGACAGTATTGCATTTGTAACTTATTTATTACAATATGATATTTTTAAAATTAGTTCACATGGTGGTATTGTAATAATTCTTAACATTAACTTGGGTAACCTATAGCTACACAATATTGTACATTAAAATTGTGTTAAGATGGCATTACATTATTATTATTCATTTACTACTCTGTTTTTTACAACATCATCGTTGTGACTGTCCAGGACATAAAGCATCAAAAACAAAAACCGCCATCTATTCATGTGCTTGGTAATGTGAGAGAATTTTGACAACCATGAAAAAAGCTGTTCACAGACTTCTGTGTTTACATCCTAAAAGATAATAAAATGATGCAAAGAGTGTTAGTATTGTTGAATTTTCTCTATAAGCTCATAATGGAAAACAAAGAATGGTGACAAAAAGCAATTTGCTAAGAAATCCAGAAAAAAAAACCAATGAAAGATATAGGTGCGAGTGAAAGAGTATTGATATTTATGAAAGTATGTGTTTTGAATAGAAGGCGTCAAAACAGAAAAATATTAGTGCGGGTTATGGTGGTTTCCCTTAATCAATCAAGTGTCCATGTAACATAAAAGTGGGGATTTTTGTTACCAGATGGCTTTAATTATATCAATGTCATTGAGTAGCTTTGGCGGATGAAAGCACCCTGTAGTGTTTTTGTCGCAAGCTGACAGCCTGCATTTGATAAAAGTTAAGCTAATGACCAGTGAGCTGTTTCAGAGAAGTAAACTCCCACTTAAGACCCAGCATGCTAAAACTGTACCGTAAAAATATGCAAGTAGGTCCTTTGCAACAAGCTCCCACTAATATGTAATGCTTGGGAGTGCTGCAGAACATAAACAAACTATTCATTATTCCTTTTATGGTTTGCTGGAATATGTTAATTTATAATATCAAACGGATAAAAAGTAGTAAGTTCACCATGAGGTATTGAGACTTTAGTGGGTTGCAGTGCTGTTTACACCAGTCATCGGTGTAAACATTTCTGAAATGGAACCTGTCACACACTAATTCCAAACGATTTAAGAGCGAATGTCCACTGAGACCGAGCGAAATCGAAAATAAGTGGCACATGATGAAAAATCAAAATTCTTTACATTTCGCTCAGAGATAGCCTATGGTAGGCCTAGAAACGTGGTGGGATTTTTTTCTTGAAAAATCTTTTAAACCGGCCAAAAACTTACAAAACCGTTAAGGTCCCACGTGTCTTCAAACACACACAAAATAAACGTGACCCATACCTAGTCGGAAACTTCGCACTGATTCATTCGCATTAAATAAAACCCCGATTTTGGCCCTGGAAATGTGCTTTTGAAGTGTTTACAAGTTTTTTGGGACAAAATAATCTTCTCTTAGTTAATTTTCAAGGTTACGGCAAGCCCCTGAAAATGACTAATATTTGATTGCTCAAAATTCTTAATTTGGCGGTCTTTTTCGCGAGACAATTTCCCTACCCGGTAAAACTCCAAACCATTTGAAATTCAGATATTTTGAAAGAGCAAACGCCGTTCTAAAACTTGGTGTAAAAAGAAGTTTCGGGCTTTTTATAAGCGCTGAGTACGAACGCTCTCAAAATCCTCATAATCACAATTTTACCTGTCACTGAACTGTAAACAACAGTCACATGCTTCTGACCAGATAATCGAAAACATCTTGTTTCCAGTGTTTCCTCTTGTTTTTCTCGGTATTTGAATGTAAACTACAGCAGAAAGTTCCTTTTCAGCTCATCCTGAATACGATATTATCCAAATATCCAGTATTTGGTGTATTTAGAATCCTAAACGATAGCCATCGATCTTGAAGCGTGCGTAGTACATCAACTGACGTGTTGACATTCAACTTTATACGACTCTTGGAACTGCCATCACATTCACATCTCTTGTTAAACAGCAGTCGAATAAATAAACCCTTCTTGCATCAGCTGTTTGCTCTCTCAAACGAAATTCCTATCCGCTGTTCTCCACGGTCCATACTGAAACGAACTGTTGTTCTTCGATGTTGACTAGATTTGCCTGTCACGCAATAGTCACTCGATAGGTTATTGTTACACGATTGCCATAAATGGAAAAAAAATTGACAAAGCGAAAGATTAGGCCACATCCATCACAACCCTCTGCTGAGAGACACTGTGAGTGTAAGGTTTCTTGCCCAAAAACACAACAAAAGGACCGCGGCCAGGGCTCAAACCCGGATTGGACTGCTCGATTCGGAATCCAGTGCAGTACAACGCCTCCCGATACTATGAAAACGTGACACATAAGAAATTTGAAATAACACTAGAACAATATGTAGCGCGATTATAAAATTAGAAACAAACGGAGAGAATTGCATTTACATTTCATGTTTATTATTCATGCCTAGAGGTTCAAGATTGCGACCTCATATCAACAAGGAATGCTTCTCTAGCTGTAGCTTTTCGTACACAGTCTGTCATGATTAGAGTGAATGTTCGAGTGAAATGCGTGTAACGTCTTTAGTGGAATGATCATTAGCAAAAAATGTCCTGAGACTGCAGTGGGCTTGGGCATACTCAAACGGTCTTTCATTTGCCGTTTGGTTTCCCGATGTATTCTGTTTGGGAAAAGATTACATTGATCCATGTAGAAAACGGTGTCAGAGTTGCAGCCGATGTGATGAGTTTCAGTTGTAGAGTGCATAGAATGTACAGGTCGTTTGTCTGTCAGATATGTAGGTACATGACGTAAAGTATATGAAGCAATTCATATGTTCACTGCGGATAGATGTTAAGTAAAGAAATGATCTTCCCAGTGAAATTGCAATTAACTGCAATTTCGCTGCGAGAATCATTTTTTTTTTACATTATGTAGGTACATGTGAGAGAGTTGTTGCACGTTTGATATTATGATTCCGGGGTTGGTGTTTTTCACTGTGTACAAACCCTGTCTCATTAGCACTCTACTATACTATAGCGAATTCTGGACTACATAATCCACACAACAACAGAGGCGGATCCAGGGGAGGGGTGATGGGGGTTGCAACCCCCCCTTTGGGCAAAATTTTTTAGTTTTTTTTTTTTATTCTTCCTGAAAAATAATTGAATAAAATTGTTTTTTGCATTAAAGGTTACTACAATAGTGTACAACCCCCCCTTTAAAAAATTCCTGGATCCGCCCCTGAACAACGGAAGCTCCAGGTGTTCCATCTGGGGTACTTTCGTAGGATCCTCGGAAATAGATGGCAGGACAAGGCGCGTAACAACGATGTCCTCTCGGGAGCTGGTATCCCATCCATGTTCACACTTCTACGTCAACGCCCGCTACGCTCATTTCCGTTTTGTAAACGGTCGGCGCCATTTTAAACGATCGATGCCATCATTGGTAGCCAAGCTTTTCGGAATGGAGAGTGACATATCTGCTCTAGTTTAAGCCTGGTTAAGGTCGAAACTGTGATTTTATTATTAGATGAAATTAGGCTTAGAGAAGACGATTATTAAATCTAAGTTAGATTCACGCGTAGGTTAGGGATAGGGATAGGGTCATCTATTATAGATGTAACAGTAAGAAAGTGATTTGGCGGATCAATGTGGTGGTATAGTGGTGAGAGAGGGATGCTAGCATACCAGAGGTTCCAGGTTCGATTCTGGGTGCTGACGTACAATTTTCATTTTTCTTTTTAGTAGAAAAAAGATTTGATGACTGTGAAAAAAAATCTAAGTGTCGCTAAATTGGCACCGACCGTTCACGAAACGGAAACGCGCGCCGGGGGCTACGCTGACTGGGCCATGTTCACAGGATGGACGATGGACGCATCCCCAAGGATCTACTCTACAGCGAGCTTGCCACTGGGGGCAAGGCGCAGAGGCTGCCCCCTGCTACGCTTTAATGATATATGCAAGCTTGACATAAAAGCATGTAACATTGACACCAAGTCATGGGAAGCCCTTGTAGACAACAGAAACCTGTGGAAGCAGTAAGTATCAAAAGGACTGAAAAGAAGAGAGGTTGCCATCGGAGACAAAAACGATAAAAGAAGAGGCAGAAGAATAACCTGTCAACACCAAGACCATCCAGATGCATAACCTGCATCAGTTTCCATATGCCAGGGCCGAAGCAGAGACTGCAAATCTAAGATTGGCCTCTACAGCAATGCAAGACGATATTCCTCAACAAACCCTCGGCCTCACGGCGCTATTCCATAGTCAAATTCGACTGACAGATGCCAACGACACCATAGTTTGGCTCTTAAAAAAGGGACTGAGGTTGCTACTACGTTTGTGTGGCTGGTAAGAGCCTGAAGAAGGCCAGCGCCTCTCTCAACATTTGTGACTAGCAGTGACTTGGCCAAAATGAGGAGGTGCTAAAAAGTTTCATACAAGATGCTCCGCCCGAGGTACAGATCGTTGCTCTTTTCCTATGTTTTTTGAATAATAATAATAAAAAAAAAATAACAGGTTACCCCGTCAAAAACGAATGGATGTCGTTCTTTTTTTTACTGTCCCGGATGGGAGTTGGCGGGAATCATCCCTCAACGTCATTTCCAGGCTCAAGAGTTGAAGTATGCAAAAGGGGAAGGTAAAACTGCCATTTAAACTGTCACTTACGTATCCCTTTATTTAAAATATCTCGAACATAGCCACCACGCAGTGATATAGAAGTTCGAACAATCCATCTAAGTATCCTAAGGGGTTATTTGTAAAGTTGAGAATTTAAAGGAATGAGACATAATGTTCCTTCTCAGTAGATACGTGAAAGAGGTAACATTTTCTATTGAGGGTATACACAGGGTCGCGAAAGACGCGAAAGGGTTACCTATTAGTCCAAAAAGGTTATGAAATTGTAGTAAGGAGATAGACCTCGGGTGAAGTACCTTTCGGCGGGGTGCGAGGGGGTATGGGTGGTTGATCAATGCAGCTCATGTGATGAAAATATCATTTCGGCCAAGATGAAGCTACTCGCAAATGATTTTCCATTGTTTTAACCTTTGGTTGTTTGCATAATTTCCTTCGCTAAACCAGCATTTGTACTGAAAACGACAACATCATGTAGATACTTCACGGTCTTTAAGCTTGCCTAAGTTCCTTTTTTTCGTTTTTTTCCCCCTTTTACTTAATACAAAATTTGTTTTAGAGGTCCTGATCTTTCACTTTATCATATATTTCCATTTATGGAAATCGTGTAACAAAAGCCTATCGAGCGACGGTTGCGTGACAGGCAAATTAGTCAACATCGAAGAACAACAGTTCGTTTCAGGATGAACTGCGAACAGCGGATAAAATTCAGTTTGAGGGAGCAAACAGTTTATGAAAGAAGGGTTTATTTATTCGACTGCTGTTTAGCAAGACATTTGAATCTGATGAAAAGATCCAAGAGTCGTATAAAGTTGAATGTCAACACGTCAGTTGATGTACTACGCACGCTTCAAGATCGATGGCTATCGTTTAGGATTCTTAATACACCTAATACTGGATATTTGGATAATATCGTATTCAGGATGAGCTGAAAAGGAACTTTCTGCTGTAGTTTACATTCAAATACCGAGAAAAACAAGAGGAAACACTGGAAACAAGATGTTCTTGATTATCTGGTCAGAAGCATGTGGCTGTTGTTTACAGTTCAGTGACAGGTAAAATTGTGATTATGAGGATTTTGAGAACGTTTGCATTCAGCGCTTATAAAAAGCCCGAAACTTCTTTTTACACCAAGTTTTAGAACGGCGTTTGCTCTTTCAAAATATCTGAATTTCAAATGGTTTGGAGTTTTACCGGGTAGGGAAATTGTCTCTCGAAAAAGACTGCCAAAATAAGAATTTCGAACAACCGAAATTTTAGTGATTTTCAGCGGCTCGCTGTGATCTTAAAAATTAACGTAGAGAAGGACAATTTGACTCAAATGACTTGTAAACACGTCAACAGCACATTTCCAGGCCCAAAATCGGGGTTTTATTTAATGCGAATGAATCAGTGCGAAGTTTCTGACAAGCTATGAGTCAAGTTTATTTTGTGTGTTTTTGTAGACACGTAGGGCCATAACGGTTTTATAGGTTTTTGCCCGGTTTAAAAGATTTTTCAAGAAAAAAATCCCACCACGTTTCTAGGCCTACCATAGGCTATCTCTGGGCGAAATATAAAGAATTTTGATTTTTCATCATGTGCCACTACTCGCGCGGTCTTAGTGGGCATTCGCTCTTAATTGTTGGGCCACTGTTGTTTTTGTAGATCGCACTGGATTTTGCACAAATCTCTTCAAATGACAGGCATCGTCATAACAGATGGTAGCTGTAGTATAAAGCAAAAAACATTGTTGGTTGTTTTTATTATAGATATGACTTGCCCATGTTGTGCTGTCTTGAAATTCATGTTGTAATTAAGCAAATTATGGGTCTCAAAAAAAGACTAGATCATGACTTGTCACTCGTCCCAACAAGCTATTTTTGAAAATTGTGTTTAAACAATACCCTACAACTATTAATGGTCCCCACTATAGGAGCTGCTGCCTTTATATATTTTTTTATTTACAGCATTAAACCAAGATTAGTTGAATTTAGTTATTTGACACCTTAAATTATTGGATGCCCACTTAGCCCGACCATTATAGCGTGGCTGCTGAAATTAGCTGTGACCACTGTGCATGCCTCTATTTTTTTTTCTTTTTTTACATGATGGATGCTCATAGGATGCCTCCTTGGGTGTTGGCCTGTTGGCTAAAACCCTGTAAGGGCAAAAAGTACCTTGTCAAGACAGGTAATGGCTCTGTGTCATTTTCATACTTCAAAAAATTAGTTAAGCAGCAAATAACATTATTTTGCAAACTACCTGAAGGATCACCCATTTATAGATTGAATTGTAAAACCCTAGCCATGTTTTTTGAGCAACCAATATATCAATTACTGTCTTATAGTATATATAATGACTGTTCAAGTTATAAGTGAAAAAAAACTTACTTGTGGCTCCCATTGAAAGGTTTTCAAAAAGATTGTGTAGATGGGCATAAACTTGAGATTTTGACTCTGAACCATAAATTTCTTTTACATCAACCACAATGGAACAAGGCCTTTCCATAACTAAGACACCTGTAAAAAAATTGAACAATATAAATTAGTATTATCTCTATATAGGAATATGTATATATAGCAATTGTCAAGTTTTGAATAGGTTTATTTTACTCAAGTTAAATGGGTGTCAAGTTGGTTTCTCTCTTGTCAAACTGAAATCTTGTTAATGTGGGAGAATTTGTCAGTTCAAATGAGTTTGCCTCTGTCTAAAAGACTATTCAACATATTATGGTCAGAGGCAAACTTTATGTAGGCATGGTTCAAAACAATCGGTAATGAAGATTTGAAAGATAAAGTGTAAGTGCTTCTGTCTGTTGTTATGGGTGCTATTTATAGTGTTTTGACATTTTGTGCATTGTGTTTTTTTAATGAACATTATGCAATTGTCCAACAATACCTGCAGTCCTATAATTTTTACACTTGTGCCTTCCTTTCGCTGTTCCACATACCAGTTTCCTACTGGTTCCACCACTTACAGTTATGTGATTGTCGTCAGAAGTCTCGACGCCAAAACCAGAGCTTAAAATTTAAACATATATGATTCATTTGTGAATTGAAAGAAGCTTAAATGATAATAATAATTTGAAATATTTTTATCTTTATGTTATTGCCAGAACCAGAGCTAAACATTGAAACATATACAATTCATTTATGAATTGAAAAGGAACTTGTACAATAATTTAAATATAATATTATGATTTTGTAAAGTTGCCAGCCAGCTAGGTGGAATTATAAATACATGCCTAGCATAAGTTGATTGTAATTAGAATTAGGCCTTAAACATTATTTTTGGTTATGCATATTACTTTAAATTGTTGACAAATGATTCATAGATTGACAAAATTAAATACAGGTCTGTGTAAACACATGTAAAGAAACCTAGCTTGCCATATTTTCAGATGTTTTGAAAATGAACTATTACGCCAAAGTGTGGAAAGGCATTGTAATTCTTTTGCACTCTTTTAATTATATAACCAGATTAATAACAATAAAACCATAACTCATTACCTCTCAACCACATTTTTTAAAGTAGCTTCCATGCTGACATCATCATGTTCCTTTAACTTTAGTTCTCTGCGTTTTTGTCCAAATTCTTTAATATCAACAGGAATTTGTTGACATTTTTTCCAGCCTTGTGTAGTTGAAGAACTTGCTTTGGTACATTACATTCTTTAAGCCAACTTTTTCTTCCATCAGACAATAATACCTAATAAATCAACAGTTAATTTATCTACAGTGTACCTTGTATTTAAATTATTGAGGCTGTACTGTATTATCGGGCAAGAAGAAATAATACACATCAATAAATTAAGCAATAAGAGACAAAAAGGAGAACTATGTGTCACTGTACCTGTGGGATTTGGGTTCAAACCCTCAAACATCTTTTCATCACAGAAAATGAAGTCCCATGATTGGCTTCAGGTAATGAGCAATAATTTTAATAATTATAAAGATCTTTGATGGTGATGGACAAAAGACTGACCCCCAGTCCATGGACTACCCAAATGGACTACCAAAATGGACTACCCTAAAATGGACTACCCCTAAAATATCCTATTTCGCTACCTGGGAGCTCCCAAGGACCAATAATATTAAGAATATATTGTGTTACCCTTACAATATAAAGAGCTAACCGTAAACAGGCTAACTAAAGTGCATAGCAGGCTAACCGGAGTGAATAGTAGGCTAACCGGAGTGAATAGTAGGCTAACCGGAGTGAAAAGTGGGCTAACCAGAGTGCATAGCAGGCTAACCGAGGTGAGTAGTAGCCACTAAAGGAGTGCTATTTTGGTAGTTAAAATAGCTTAATCACCCTCGTTCCCAGTGCCTTTCAAGGTTTGTGCGATTCCTGTATTTAGGTGCTAAAGTGTCCGTGAGGATAACCATAAAGAAGGCCCATGCAATGTAAGTATAGAAATAGCAGTTCTTTCAATCCTTAACTCATTCAAAATAGGATTTCTTAGGGGTAGTCCATTTTAGGGTAGTCCATTTTGGTAGTCTATTTGGGTAGTCCATCGGGGTAGTCCATGGACTGGGGGTCAGTCTTTTGTCCATCACGATCTTTGAGACCTTCGTGACAGTTACTTCAATGTGTAGTGTCTGTGCAATTCAACTTCATGTACAACTTTTACTTGAATACTGTGTTAATAAACAATGTGCATACTTTTTGTGCAGTTTCTTAAGAGCAACATATTCAAATACAGTATCCTGGGTCTGCTGCCAGAATGCCAAGAAACCACTCTCTTCAGGTTTCTGGATGCTATAGGTATGTTATATATATATATTTCATCACTTTTTTCAGTCTTACAGGTTTTTATTAGAGCAGTTTAAGTAGTTTACAAGGGTATAAATTACATATGAGATGAAATGAAATCAAATAAATAAATAAATAGGCGACTAGGAAGGGCAAGCTGTAAATTTAATTCCACACTAGCTCAGAATTGGGAAGCTTTCATTAAATCTTGATTGTGCTGTAGGGATTTCATGCAAATCGGACACGTACTTGAGCTTCATACAATGTTTTGGTGTTCATTTCTGATGCTATAGGTATGCTTTTGAGAGAGGAACAGTCAGTCTCAAACTTTGACAGTCTAGAGCTCGAGCTCTGTCAGGCAATGGCCCTCATGGAAAGAGACTTTCCCTGCGGTATACAGGTATCATTTCTATTTTTGCTGCTTTTGTGGGTTATTTGATTTTGTCTTTTTCTCACTGATGTATGCAAATCCAGACATCAAATGACTATTTTGACTTTTACTGCCATACTTTATAAAACACTTTGATGGTGCTAAAACATGCATGGCTGCCCCTGAACAATTTTGGTTAAATAATGTCAATTGGCAATTATTTCCCCCAATTTTCAATTTAACACAACACTATACAAAAAGGTAGCACATATTTTTAATATTTTCTTCCCTAGGATATATCCTTTCATCTCCTTCACCATATTGTGGAAGGAATACGGGTCACTGGTCCTGTTCAGGGAATGTGGATGTTCCCATTTGAAAGGTGGGTGGTGAGAAAAAGTGCATTGAATGTCTGGAAGGGGGCTATATAAATGCTACTATTATAATCATTATTACTGTCGATGTTGTTGTTGTTGTTATTATTATTATTATTATTTATATTTCTAACAAACTTTTTTGCAAAAATTGTACTTGCTTAATCCCAGCATGATCAATCGATGAAACCGATAATCAATAAAAATCAATGGCAATAGATATCAATCGATAGCAATTAATCGATTGATATCGGAAATCGATGACCAATCGATGGCCAAAAATGTTGTGGTTTTTAATTGCCATTGATTTTCATTGATTGTCATTATTGTCATCAATTGTCATCGATTGTCATTGATTTCCATATTTTTAGGGAGGAAAAAAAAGAAATGCTTTGACAGGAGAAATATGGTGACATGTAATTACATTTTTATGTTGTAGTAGTTGTTAAAATCACAGGGCAGGGATCTATACCCAAGCTACCAGCTGCCAGTTGAAATTAAGAACGTAATTTTTGCTACTCATAGCCTGTGCAAAAGCTGTAGCAATAGACCAGCAATAGAACACGACCACGTGCAGAACTAACATGGGTAGTATTGCAGGAATTATTGATAGATAATTGATCGAAAACAATCTGCTTGACAACAAAAGATAGCCAAATCAATGATAGTGGATGGTAATTGATGTAATTGATGGCAATCGATAGGACGCGATGGCATTTGAGGACTCAAGCTTGTCATTATCGATTGGTCATCGATTGGCCGATAGCAATTGATAACAATTAACTAATTGCCATCGATTGATATTGATTGATCGATTGGATTTCCGATGATCGATTGTCATCGATTGCTCACGCCGGGCGTCATTCAGGGTGTAGCTTACCTGTAAGTGCACAGCTTATCAGTAAGTGTTTATAGTAAAATAACCTAAATGGTGTGTTTTTTGCTTCCTCACTGGTAAAGGTTTAACTCATGGATTGCTAGGAGGGTCTCAAGTAGGAGATATCCTGAAGCAACAGTCTTGGAAACATACCGTGTAAGTCCTGTTTATTATTGTATGTTAAATGTCTGGTCTGTACAGGGTTTTTGCTGCTCCAACAAAAGAATACAAAAAAGTTTTAACATTGATTAAAATAAGGAAAATGCTGTATCCCAAGTTTCAAATGGTTCAAAAAATGTGAAAAGCACAAATAGCAAATGTGTGAGCAACAAAACAAGTCTCCATTAATTTTCTTAGTGAAGTGTGTACATACAGTCGACTCCCGATAACTCGAACCCTGAAGGGAAATTGAAAAGGGTTCGAGTTATCAGGAGTTCGAGTTATCGGAAGTTGAGAACAAATGACCAGAAAAAAGGGAAAAACGGTGTTTACTGTTTTTCTGTTCATACAATGTACAGTTTAAGCGAATTGTTTTAGAGTAGAGAGAGGCCGAGTGAAAATGAAAGAATACATTTCTAAATTACTGTTTGAATCATTATTAACGTAACAGGAGAAGTTCGGGTACAGTGTACTGCGAACTTTGCAGGTTTCAAAGAGAACCACGTTGGGCTACTACTACAGAGTTCTTGCGATTTACTTTTAATACGCCCTGACACTTCTCGACTTATCTTTTACTATTGATTATCCTTGAAAGTTTTCTAAGGTTCGATTTGAAAGAATTGGTCTCCAGTCCACCAACAAACTAAACGTCTGTACCACGTCAATGGCGTGGCACAATTTCGAGCACAATTTGTGTTTTGAGGGGCATTCGGGCGTGGCTCTGACTTGTGTAGGTGTTTATTTTGAAATAAATTCAATTTGTTCGAGTTAGCGGGAGATTTGAGTTATTGAGGGTTCGAGTTACCGAGGGTAAAATTACAGTAAATGTATGACAGAAATCAAGGGAAAAGTTATTTTGGTTCGAGTTAGCGTGAGGTTCAAGTTAGCGAGGGTTCGAGTTATCGCGAGTCGACTGTAATGTTACATACAGTAAGGGCATGTCACATTTTCATTAAATTTGCAACATGGCAATTGATCTCAATTGAGACCTACCTTGTCCTTGGTTTTCCAGAATATCACAAAAACCCATCCATAAATACATGCGTGGTTTCATAATAACAAGTGTCCAAGAAATTTAACATAACTATGTCAAACTGATTTGCCTCTTGCTCAGATTGTTGATTGGTGTTATTACATGAAAATTTCTGGGAGGTTGCCAGATGAGCTCACATACCGTCCTGAATGTTGTGGAAAAGGTAATGTGAATACATGATTGTGTTCTGATTGCACAGCTGTTTCATCCCATAGGCTGCATGCTGAAGACAGCTGGTTTGCCATCTTCTGCAACAAATGGTTAAGTCTGTGTTTTAGCAGCCATGAGTGGCCTACCGAGCTGGAACTTAACCCAGTTTCAGAAGAATGAAGTGACATCCCTCTCTGGATGGGATGCTAGTTCATCATAGGGTTACCCCCCAGCATTATTTTGTTGGTACCCATTTATACACCTGGGTGGAGAGAGGGACTATGAGAGTAAAATGTCTTGCCCAAGAACACAGTGCCCTGACCAGGGCTCAAACCCAGATTGCTTGATCCAGAATTCAGTGCACATACCATCAGCTTTTAACCCACAGGAAATTAATGAATGATGCATACTAGCTAAATGACAGCAAAACTGAGGATACAGACATTTAGACCTTATCCTTACCTACAATTTTATTGCGTTCTTGGGTATAGCCATATAAGACTCTTTCTACAGTATGCTTCTCTTTTGCTTTGCAACTTTCTGCTCAAACAAGTATACCATTGCTAAATCACAATGTCATAAAATCAGCCTTTTCTTTGCTGCTATTTGCATGTGCAAATCAAGTTCTCGTCAGAAATTTCATTGGATAAAATATGCATGGCAATCAGACGTGACTGAAATACGTACAGAGATGTATGTTATACAATTTGCGCTAATGCACGGTGGTGTCAATTAGAGTGTCTGATTAAAAAGATTGTTAGTTTTGTACTTAGTTTGGTTGGATAGGTGAAGACAAGGAACTTACTTGTTCTTAAGATTAATCTTACAGTCAATGAACTTTTTCCATCAGCAGAATATTGAACAAAACCCAAAAAAGAAATCAAGATGTGGAAAACTTAATCAAATTAAAACAATAAACTTCTTACACTAACTAACTTTTAAAAAAGTGAATTTTCTTGATATATTGTTCACGTTTTTTCACAGGTTCTAAATTTTGTGATTTTTGGACAAAAATTTAGCCCTTGCAAAATTCACGTTTTTTCACAGGGTCTTTCTGTGTCACATGTTTTTTCACAGGTTCTCATCCAATAGTGAATATACCACTATCATACTGTTTTACTGCTTTTCCATTTTATTCATTAAACAATTGGAGAATATGAAGAAGTTAACACTCGAGGTAAATTTAATTCTTTTGAACTTAGTGTCAACGCTTTTCGAAACGAACGAACGAACGTTTTTCGTAGTTAGAAGTTACCAGTCACCAGAGTTTGACTTCCTTACGTTGCCTTATTAACATTGTTTTCGAATTTCAGAGCAATTCTAATGTAACCACCGTTGCTGAGATGCTACGGCGAGCAGCAGAGATGATCGTCGATGGGAATGCACCCAGTACGTCAGCTGTTAGTACGGTACGACCATCGACGAGCAACCGGGAGAGCTCAGCAGTAGACAAGCATCGTAGACTATTTAATCGGCAGCTGGTAATTTAATTCTTATTTCCCCTGTTTTATAGTGGTTCTGTGTGCCCGCAATGCGCTCAGATCAAAAAAAAAAAACTTTATTAAAATAAAATCCCTCAGCATACACTAAAAAAATATAAATTTAATTAAGATGCATCTACCTAGCTGAACTAACAAATGATTACAAAATGTACGTATGCACATCCGCTGCATGTGCATATTTTCTTGCGAGATCTCGTCAACGTTCATAAACTTGAACCATAATTTTTTTTTCTCAAGTTCTAAACCTGTAGATCTTTTTGGCACATTAGAAACATTAGATCAATATTAAAGAAATTAAATTTCCAAAGGGATTTAATTTCTTAATAGCACGAATTTTGTATCAGCAACTTCATATAAAAATCAGTACTGTACTTTTTCTTTTAATCTTGTGTTATTGTGGTTTCGAGTCATACTGGAAAGCCTCTGGAGTGTCATTTTCTGTGATAATACCTTTACCAATTGCAGAGGGTCCAACCGTACGCAAGTAGGTGGCAGAATTGCGGCAGCAGTTCACAGAGAACCCAAGCGGAAAATAAAGGTAAATGATGATCATAGGTGTCCTTTAAGACATTTTTTTCACATGAGGGTGCTTTGATTGAATCCGAATCCCGAAAGCGATGTACTCAACATTTTGAGCATGCTATAAGGTCTATCAGCTCTGTCTCCAAGCCTTAAAATTATGCATGATGAGGACAACAGAAAGTTGAGTTGCTTTAACCATCTCTGGGGAAAACGAACTGCACAACTTAATTACGCACATGATGTAAAAAAATCTGTTAGAGGATAACAACAGAACCTCAATACAATTTACTGATATAGTACTGCAATTTTTGGAACAGAAAAAACCATTACTAGAACTTTTGTCTGCCTTGCTGGCCGGGAACAGGTGACTGTCCCAAGCAACCGTGAAAAACTTATCTTAAGGGATAACGGCCTTGGTGAGAAAAAAATTCCAATTCCCACCAGTGGAACAAAGGAGGAAGTTAAGGAAGTTTTGTACAGGTGAGTAACATGATTTTCGATCTCCTGTCTTGGTTGAAGTTGTGACTTTTGTTTTTGCCCTTGGAATTACAAGTTGTCAAATATGGTGCATGCAGCACTGAAGAACTGAGGTGTTTGGGCACGGGACGGATCTATATTCGGCCTATTCAAATCGACATTGCATTGGGGGAAGTACGACACAATGTCGATACGAGAAATTAAGTCAATTTTACCTTTTAAGCAAGCCCTGATGAAAGAATGTAGTTTTTAGGTATTTTTTTTTTTATCCTGTGCCCTTTATTGTGAATTTATTACTTTACATTGTTCTTTCTTTCTTTCTTTCTTTCTTTCTTTCTTTCTTTCTTTCTTTCTTTTGCGAGCTTCCAGTATAAATATTATTAATATTATTACATTATTATTACAAGGTGGACGATGACGATGTCCATGCCGAGGAGTGCCTCCTCTGCAAGAACTCCATTCCATTGAGCGAGATGAGAGCGCATATGGAAATGTGTCCGGTTTGTACTTTTCGCTACTGACGTTTTTGTGCTATTTAATTATAATATCTTGAGTCTTTTAAAAAGTTAAATTGTTTTGCTTAATTTTTTCCCAGGGTGGAATAAGTTCGGTGGCAACCTCAGAAGATGCTAGCAATGATCTTCCGCCAGCTTTTGGAGGTAGGAGGTATGTACTCAGTTGTTGTTAATATCCTTTTCACTTTTCATTAGTGCTCTTCAAACATACCAAGCACACCATAACTCAGGTGACAGTACGCACATCTAAAGGCATTAACCGATTGTTTTATAACATATTATTAATTCAAATGTACTTTGATGTAATGTAAGTTAAAGTTTGCTCGCACAATCAGCATGCTCAAAAAGATTATGACACACGCTCGTGCTACCCAGTAGCTGGTTATATTGTTGCCCCTTGTCTACTTTTTTTTACTACAGTAAAAATCTGCGTGTAAGAAAATTGTACTGGTTTAAGAACATGCAACAGAAATTTGCCATTTTAATACCCAAATATGTAAGAACCTTTTTTAGGCAAGCAAGATCAAGCCGGTTCTTATATGTGGATTGCAGTTAATTTATGTTCAACTTTTTAATCATGGAGTTTGCCTTTGAGATTTCAAATTTACATTACGAGAAAAAAATGTACCAAACTGTACTGAGTTACAAATAAAAATATTAAGAAGTATTGAAGGATGGAACCCAAGTTTATTTATGTTGCTGTTAATTAACAGCTATATCTCCTTCATAGATGTTAAGAACCAAATTCGGAACCTGCTTAGCCTAGATTGCCAATAACTATGGCAAAATACAAGGACCCAATTTGCCAGACTTGCAAATAGGCTGGCTCTTACATGTGCGTTTTCACTGTACCGACCAGAATTTTTTTTTCAACTAATATATTTCTTCAACTAGTGAGAGAGAAAGAGAACAAACCCATTCAATGGAACGGCCACAGCGCCCTCCTTCCAATGAAGGAGTTGTTCTAGATTCAGTGCAGTCACTGGAACCCCCACCTCGGGTTCCCTCTGCTAATGATGATGGAACCCTCCCGGCAGCCGCCTTGGAAGGGTGAGTTTCTTAAAGAGTTGTCACAGGTCATGGAATGGCCAGGGAAAAAGGAAATTCTTAAAGGTCTGGGAAATGTCAAAAATTTTTATTTGGAGTCAGGAAAAATTAATATTTTAAGGAAGGGTCAGGGGAAAATAAAATAATATACCTCTGTTAAAAAAGAAAACATTTCAAGCTGAAAGAAACATTCCAGGTTACTTTCGTCTCTGCAATTTGAAGGGTTTTTGAATTGCTTTAGTTGAAAATTTACTGTGATGATCACTTATCACTTCCATAAAAATATGTATTGTGTTTCAGAGCTACTGTCCCATACGAGGAGCATTTGCAGAATGCATTGAAGGAAACATTAAAAGCTATGTAAGCAAATTGGTAGATTCTGTATGTGTGTGTGTGTGTGTGGGGGGGGGGGGGGAGGGTGGGGTGGGCGACAACATATTAAATTTAATTTTTTTTAGCAAAATCTTATTTCCTACAGCAATTCATTAGTGCGAGGGGACTTATGTTGTGGCATCGAGCTTAGTATTTCAAAAACCTTTTAGGAAGGTGTGGCACGTAGCCAAGTAGATAGCCAAAACGAAAATCAAGCAAAAAAAATTACCCGGATGAGTAACGGGATCGATTTGGTCATCGCATTTCACACTACTTTTGGGTGGTAATCGATATAGCAGACTACGCACAAAGGTATTTGCTTAATTCATTTTCAACACGTGGTTCACAAACGACCTATATTCATCCACACACAACTGTGATGATTTATATATGGTAATGATTCACCTTTTTTACATTACCTATATACCATTTAGGGCTACTTGTGACGACCCCGTGACAATATTGAGGGAGTTTACTCGAGACATCATAGAGGGCGGAGGCTCAACCTTCAGAGCGACTCCGACTTTTTGGAACGAGAGACCACGGAGATTTTTATTTCGTGTAACAAGATCTTTGAAAATGCAATGGAAGAAATTTTGTGGGAAAGTCCACCGGTAGATTACAGTCTACCTTTAGAGGTGATATTCACCGGTGAGAGCGTGGAAGATTATGGTACTCCGTGAGATCAGGGACCAGCTCTTCAAAGAAGAAGCAGATGGGCATGTTCTGTTGGAGAAACAAGAATCAATAGGGAACAGACACTACTTCGGAGCTGGCCTCTTTTTTGGTAAATTTGCAAAGCCAAAAACTCAACGAAATATTTGAGACATGCAGTTACAAAGGAAGACATTCATTTCATTCAAGAAACCGCCTTCTTATTTTACCATTAATTCAAATGTTCTATAAAAGTAAAGTCAGGAAAGCTGAAACAAGTTGAAATGTGCACACAAAATGGACCCTTTGTTTTCTGAATAATATCTCCCTTTTATTGCAGGTTTTAGTTTATTGCAAGGAGGTTCTTTGCCAGCTTTCCTTGTCGAAGGACAGATTCAATGCATATTTGCAAATGACTTGACCACTTTGCACCCAACTCTGGGGAAAGCGAACACAATTTCGTGACGGTCTCCATAAATTCGGACTCATGGAAACATTACATGACTAGAAAAACATAGGTCATTTCATTTTCAGACTATTATTTGGTCTCGCTGAAGATATGTGCATTGTGTGTTATTACATTCCATAGTGTTCGTGATTCTGATTTATTTGTAATTTTTGTTTTCAATCTGCTAGCTCCTTAATGCAAAACCAACCATGGCGTACCTCTTCCAAAACACTGCCGTGTTGCCCTTAACATATCCCAAATTGACGAAACTATTAGAACCAATCTTTTCAGAGCAAGGCTCCAATAGAAGGCAACAGGAAGAGGAAATCTAAAGACTGTTTTTACAGTACTTGAAGGAGGTGTCAGGTAACTTGTACAATTTGTCACTATTTAGGTAAAGGCCAGGGCAATCTTTGCTGACGTCGTTGCTTTATTTTTGAGCCCATACATTCTTTTCGTTAACTTGTGAGTTTTTTCACCTGCGTCAAAGGAAAAGTGCTTAAGACAGTCTCCGTAGAATATTCAAGCAATAATAATGCAAAAATAAAGTTTGCAAAAAGAACTCATAGCATGGTAAAAGTATTAATACAGCAGGGAAGAACCGTTTGAAATTTTAGCTCTCAAGCTGACTGCACAAGAGAGAAACGAATTTGAAGTTCTCCGTATTTTAGTTAAAACGGACGTTTTTATGTTGTTCAGAACAACAACAACAACAATACACGTTTTACACTTTTCTTAGAATTTAGAATTTAATAGCGGGGTCAATTAGAGAAAGAATTACAGTGAGATGTTTAAAACAGTATGCAAAATGTCACTGTGCTATCAGTGCAGATTTTGGAATCAATTAATATTTTCACTTATTGCTCGAATCCGTCTTGAAACGTCGGCTTCAAAGTTATAGTGAAAGTTAATCGTGACATTTCCTTTTGCAATATGCAGAATTGATATTTTTGCACCTCGATGAGAAAGTTAAGCGGTTTTGCCAATGTGACAAACATTGTAGACAAAGATTCCTCTTGGAAAAATAGATTTATCACTCGCATTGCCAATTATGTAAAATGTCTTTTTTTTAGCTGGACGAAGGGCCAATGGAAATCTCTCTTTGGAAAGAGTGTTAAAGTTCGTAACTGGATCTTTCAGCGAACCCGTTCTGGGATTTGAATCGAAGCCATCTATTTCTTTTGATGCGGAAATGCCATCATGCCTTCCCATTAGCAGCACTTGTATTAACAGGCTGACTCTGCCCATTGGTCAGGTAGTGCCGAGAGAAAAGGAGCAAGTTTTCATGTTCTTTGATTATGCATTTGCAAATGCCTACTTCGGTCGTTTGTAAAAGGTTGATGATTTAAAGGAGAATGGAAGACAAAACGCGAATTTTGTTAACCAGTTAAAATGAAAGTATGTGGTATATATAAAGCAAATATTAAGGTATTTGTACTTATGTTTTACGCCTTGCAGGTCTGTCTTGCAGGCCTAGCTGCCTCGCTGGCTCGCACATTGTATACACTCAAAATGGCGGACGTTTCGAAAAAAGGCTACAGGTTTTGACCACTTTCGTCAGTTTTGGCCGGTAGGAAAATTTCGTTTTTACTTGTTACATTGTACAAGTCTACGTTTTTTCTATGATTTCCTGTGGTTATATAAAATATGAATTCTGGTCTTCCGTTCTCCTTTAGAGGTGCTCTACGTATTTGGCAGTCTACTCTTAAGCTCCCCTTTATAAATTAATATGCTACCACCATTTATATGTAAGCAGCGAACAAGCCGTATTCAATTTGTGTTTTTTTTCCCCCAGATTTTGGACTATCCTTGTTACAATAAGTAGTCTAGCGTGACAACGTGACGTGTAGTTTGTCACGTGTTCCTGTTGTCAGTTGTATTACCATATTTGGTCAATAAAGACCGCTCCTTGTTCACAGACTAATGGCGTCCATATGCAGAAACATGGTGTCAGAACAAAAGCGCAATTTACGATTAACACGTTTGCTCTAACGGACACAATCGCTGTCAACGGAAAGTAGATGCTGTCCCCTTCTGTCGACCGTATTTAGTTTTCACAGTGATACGTACGTCAAAAGTTTACGGAGATGTCAGACACCGAGCACGTGGAGTCCGGTTCACAAGGTACAGCACCATCCCAAGCTGTTCCTCAAGTAGCTGTTCCGCGAGCTGTTCCTCAAGTTTATCCGCACAATTTCCTGCTCCCACATGCAATGAAATGTCATGGAGATGTTGTCGGAAACTGGGATTTCTTCAAACAGCAGTGGAGTGATTACCAGATAGCAATTGGCCTCGACAAGCGTGAAGAATCGGTCCGCCTTGCGACCTTGACATCTGCTATGGGCAGGGAATGTCTTCAAATATTTCTCAACCTAAACCTTACAGAGGAAGACAAAAAGAAAGTCGGCAAGTGTCTGGAAGCACTGGAAAATTATTTCAAGCTCAGCCGAAATGTGGTGTACGAAAGGTACGTCTTTCATACGTGCGTGCAGCAAAGCGAAGAATCCGCACAAAGTTACAAGATTGAGAATACGGCGAACTGATGGATGAGTTTATCCGAGACAGATTAGTCATCGGCTTAAAGGGTAAAGGAGATAAAGTCAGATTGCTGAGAGAAAAGAAGCTGGATTTACAGAAAGCGATTCAAATGTGCACGTCGAGTGAAGTCGCCTCGCGGCAAATGAAGAACATTCAAGGCTGCGAAGACAAGCAGACGGAAGAAGTTAAGAAGTTTAATGAAAGAAAAAAAAAGCCAAAAAAGCCTCCTCGTAAGAAGGATGAAGAAAAATCGTTCAAAGTGAAGAAGAATGAAGACGAGAAGAGGAAACGTGAGAACTCTGAAACCAAATGCAGATATTGTGGTCGTAAACAATGTCATGTAAGAAGAATGGAGTGTCCCGCGTTTGGACAAACATGCATCAAATGTCAAAAGAAAGGTCATTTCGCGTCTCTGTGCATTTCTTTCAAAAAAGTACACCAGTTGGAGACAGCAATGAGTCAAGTTCAGATGAGAGTTGCCTGAGAGTTGAAACAATATCCTTGGTTCAAACAAAGTCAAGACAGTGGTTTGCAGATATCACATTCTTCAAGTTTGCTCAAGAAGATTTCTCAACAACTTTGGCATGTCAACTCGACACTGGTGCTACCTGCAATGTACTCTGCTTAGATGAACTTTCAACCATTACAGAGTTGGGAGACCCACCTATGAAAAACTCCTCAGTTAAGTTGACGCTGTTTGGTGGTTCAACAATGAAGCCAACTGGAGAATGTGACCTGTACATCAAGCACAATGGTATGAAACATGTTCTGAAGTTTCAAGTTATCCAAGACAAGTGTATACCCTTGCTGTCAGCAGAAACTTGTGAGAAGTTGCAGCTCATCCAGTTAAATGCCAGTGTTATGGATAGCGTTCACCAGCTAAATGACAGTGTTGTTCCAGAGCCTCTATCAGAGGAAGAACTGATGAGCAAATTTCAGGATGTTTTTAATGGGCTAGGACACATTGGAGATGCCAAGATAGTAGTTGATCAGAGTGTTACACCAGTCCAACATTCACCTCGACGTGTACCTGTAGCTTTACGGAAAGATGTAGAGAAGAAGATTCTGGAATTAGAAGAGAAAGGAATCATCACGAAAGCAGTAGAGCCCTCACAATGGATAAGCAGCATGGTAGTAGTAGCCAAACCACAGAAGATTCGGATTTGCTTAGATCCAAAGGACTTAAACCGTGCTATTCAGCGTCCAAAGTTCCAAATGCCAACTCTTGAAGAACTTTTACCTGAACTTAGCAAAGCTCAAATCTTCAGTTCTTTTGATGCAAAGGATGGATCTTATCAAGTCAGCCTCGATGAGGACAGTAGTAAATAAACTACCTTCTGGACACCCCTGGGGAGATACCGATACTTACGAATGCCCTTCGGAATAAGTCTAGCACCAGAAGTTTTTGAAAGTAAACTGCAAGAGTGCCTTGCTGACCTGCCTGGTTTGAAAGTCATCAGAGATGATATCCTGGTAGTTGGCTATGGGGAAAACGACTCAGAAGCACAACACAATCATGATCAGAATGTTATCCGCCTTCTTGAAAGGGCAAGACAAGTGAACCTAAGCTCAACAAGTCTAAAAGCTGAAGTGAAATTTATGGGCCACGTGATCTCGAAGGATGGGCTGAAGCCAGATCCAGACAAGGTCACAGCTATCAAGAACATGCCCAAACCAACATCCAAGTCTGAAGTACTCACTTTGCTTGGCTTTGTGAATTACCTCTCCAAGTTCTTACCCAAGCTTTCAGATGTGTCTGCACCACTAAGAGAACTCACCACCAACCAAGCTCAGTTCACATGGGCAAGACAACACAATGAAGCTTTTGTCGCTATCCAGCAGCTGGTTATCCAGCATCCAGTGCTGAAGTTCTATGACGTAGAAGAAGAAGTCATCATTCAGACAGATGCCAGTAACAAGGGGTTGGGAGCCGTATTGACCTAAACCGGACAGCCCATGGCCTTTGCGTCAAGAACCCTGTCTCTGACAGTGCAGAGATATGCGACCATAGAGAAAGAATGCCTGGCAATCGTCTTTGCCTGCGAAAGATTTAACCAATATCTGGCACGTAGAGAGAACATTTCAGTGGAGACAGACCACAAGCCTCTTGAGTCCATATTCAAGAAGTCGCTGTTATCAGCACCTTGCTGTCTTCAGAGAATGTTACTCAGACTTCAGCGATACAATTTGGAAGTCAGTTACAAACCTGGTTCTCAGATGTTCTTGGCTGACCACTTGTCAAGAGCAGCACAGCATGAAGTTACCATGCCAGAAGAGTCCTTCCAAGTGTTTTCCTTGGAGTTAGAGAGCCTAAACCCTATGCAAGCCTTGAAGGTAACTCCAGAGAGATTCGAGCAGTTACAGCGGTGTACTGGACAGGACAAAGCATGGCAAACCTTAAAGACCACAGTCCTGACTGGTTGGCCAATGCAAAAAGAGCAAGTACCTGTCAACATCAGAGAATACTGGTCATATCGAAAAGAGTTAACAGTACACAATGGGACCCTGTTTAAAGGTTCAAGAGTGGTCATACCCCGTGTCATGAGACCCGAAGTCAAATCTAGAATACATTCCAGCCATTTGGGAGTGGAAGCTTGTCTCTGCAAAGCTCGAGACACAGTCTTTTGGCCTAACACGAAGGCCGAGGTACGGGACCTGATCAAGCAATGTTCCATCTGCAATGAATTTCAGGCCAAGAACCAGAAGCAACCTATGCAAAGTCATCAGCTTCCAGATCGCCCTTGGAGCAGAGTTGCCTCAGATCAGTTCAAACTTCACGGCAAAGAGTACCTTGTTCTTGTTGACTTCTATTCAGACTTCATTGAGGTCAAGCAACTGCAAGAGAACACTTCCAGTTCAGTGATTGAGTTTCTCAAAGAGCAATTCAGCAGATATGGCATACCAGACACACTCGTAACTGACAATTGTCCTCAATTTATTAGCCATGAATTTCAGCAATTCTCGCGTGATTGGGAGTTTGTACACGTGTCATCCTCTCCACACCACCACAGGTCCAATGGAAAAGTCGAGTCAGCAGTGAAAGTGGCTAAGTCCTTACTAAAGAAAGCGCTTAAGGACGACAAAGATCCTTGGTTGGTGATGCTTGATCAAAGAAACACACCAACCGAGTCACTTGGGTTAAGCTCAGCACAGCGATTAATGTGTCGTCGTACCAGAACCAGACTGCCCACAGCCACAAGCCTCCTTTATCCGAATTTTCCTGAATGTGTTACTGAGAAGTTAAAGTTAAAGCAGCAAAAAGCGAAATGGTATCATGATCGTTCCGCCCGTACTTTACCAGAGTTAGAAGTAGGACAAGAAGTGCGAGTTGCACCATTACAGAAGAACGACACCTGGAAACGAGGCACCTGCCCGGAGAAATTGTCAGACAGATCCTATCTGGTCAAACCTGAAGGAAACGGCCAAGTCGTTCGTCGAAATCGAGAGTTCCTTAAACCTTCCGAGAAACCAGCTGTTCCTGCATCTGACTCAGTTTCTCACAAACCAGTTCCAGAACCAGTTCCAGTGGAGGAAAGTCAGCCCTTGAGCAATAATACACAGTCTGTAGTACCTGAGGGCAAACAGACCGTTACAAAGAGACCTCCTGCCGTCCTGAAGACTAGAACCAGAGTGGCCAAGATCGCTGTGATCTAAAAAACTGGAGGCCAATTTCCCTATTGAACGTTGATGCGAAGATAGCTTCAAAAAATATCGCTGAAAGAATGAAGCATCTTTTACCTGGGTTAATTCATATCATTAAATTCTCAACCTCGGATAATGCAATTCTAGCTTTCTGATTGGTTCACTAGATCTCGGTTATCAGCCATTATACCTGCGTTTGACCTTATATGGGAAACGAGTGCGGCAAGTGCCACTCAGTTTAAAAATTTTCCTGCGGGAAGCGAAAGTTCCATCAGAAAAATGGCAAATTTGGTGAGGTTTATAAGCTTATACAAGAAATAATCGACAGTGCCTTCCCTAAAACCACACAAATACCACAAAATGCCATAGTTGACTCAACTACGTAAGACTGAAAGGATTGATGCGAAATGTTTAATTAAAAATACTTGTAAATGTACAACAAGAGCGACTAAACGAAGAAGAAAAGCAGCAAATAATTTACAGGAAGACCAGAAAACTGACACAATTTCATTCAGTGTTCGACGAAAAATTAGGCTCAGGACTTCAGTTAAGTTTGTTACCTTTCAATCTTGATCTTGTCCTTTTATACTTCAATAAACTTCATCGAATCTGAGTGCAATTTTGTTTTGGCATAATGTAGTAGTCTTGATGATAGCCGTGGAGCCGTAAACAAGGACAACATGTAAACACTTGCTTCGCTCGTCTTGCACAAGGCGTATAATTTCCAGAAAAGCTATTGCTTCGGATCTTCCCGTAAACCTTAATTGTTGTCACAATTTTCCAGGATGAAAAGACGATTTACGAGGAGATTTTCCGAGGAAAATCTTCAGAAGAAAACTCTCTCGCTCGCTTTCCTCGCGTGTTTCATTCAACTCAAAAAGTGAACACCGCGCCACAAATTTTCCCGCCTACTCATACTACCACTTCGTTTACATCGAAATGAAATGTCCAGTTGATTTATACTAAAGAAGAATTTAATAAAACAATTATTGCATTCGCCCTTGTTGGATACGAGTGGTTATAGCCAACTCGGCGCTTCGCGCCTCGTTGGCTATTTACCACCTCGTATCCAACGCGGGCTCATGGAATAATTGTTAAATAATCAATCAGGATATATCCCAGGGAGAAATATTAGTGAAAATATACGTTCAATATTTTGGATATAATGGAATATACGAAAGTTAAGAAAGTACCCGGTCTTTTATTATTTATTGACTTTGAAAAAGCTTTTGACAGTCTAGAATGGGATTTTCTACAAAAATGCTTAGAAAAATTCAATTTTGGACCAGATTTTAGAAGATGGGTGAATATTTTTTATAACGACGTTCAAAGTTGCGTTATAAACAACGGCTTATGCTCTAGCTATTTCAATATAGCACGTGGAGTGAGGCAGGGGGACCCCCTTTCTCCCTACCTTTTTGTCACTGCAGTTGAAATACTGGCGATTGCTATAAGGAATCAAGAAAATATTAAAGGATTAAGTATAGATGGTTTAGAAACTAAATTACTGCAATTTGCCGATGACACAACTGCTGTCCTATCAGACTTGGATTCAGCGCGAGCCCTGTTTGGATTACTTGAATGTTTTGAGAAAGCCTCTGGACTTAAACTTAATGTAGCTAAAACAGAAGCAATGTGGATTGGGTCACTTCAAAATTGTGAAAATGAACCACTAGGGGTTAAGTGGAAAACATGTGTCAAATTTTTAGGAATATATATTACATATGATGTGCAAATATTAGTAGAGAAAAATTTTAAGCAGAGGTTGAAAAAAATTAGGAACACAATAAATCTATGGAAGTCAAGAGGATTATCAATTCACGGCAAAGTAAATATTATTAAAACACTTTTATTCTCAACAATGATCTATCCTACAGGTTGTAGTTCGGTATTATGTACTCCTTTCAAAGTCATAAAAGAATTCAACAGTTTGGTTTTTCGATTTTTGTGGAACGGTAATGACAAGGCTATCAGACTATCAACATATGCACCTCATGACCAAGGTGGCCTCAAAATGCTAGAATATGAAAGTATGGTCAAAGCTTTAAGGCTAAGCTGGTTAAAACGAATAGTTGACCCAGATTACTTTGGATTTTGGAAGTCATATCTTGATCATCTTTTGGTATACGAAGGGGGGTTATTTTTAGTTCAGTGCAATTATGATATCAACCGATTAACAATCTCAGCGACCTTTTATCGAGAACTTTTGGAGTGGTGGTCAAAATTAAGAGAAATCGAGGACCCCGAAAATATCTATAAGTATATTTTATGGAACAACAGAGATATAAAGATTGATGGCAAGAGTGTCTTTTATAACCATTTTTTTGATAATAATATCCTATACACAACTAATCTGCTTTATGATATGACAAATGTTGAATCTTTCAATGTTGTCAAAGATGCAGGATTAAAGAACTCTAACTTTTTAGTATGGACCGGTCTCAGGCAATCAGTTCCATTGAAACTACGTTTTCGCATGTCCAATGTAGAAAATATCTTTGATTTAGAAAATTTTAAGTGTCGTGACTATTATCACTATCTTATAAAGCAAAAATTCGAAAAACCAAATAAATGGGCTAAGTTAAGAGAAGAATTCAATCTAGAGGATAAGCAACTATCGGAGGCATTTATGATGCCACTGAGAGCTGCAAATGAACCTTATCTACGTTCCTTTCAATATAAAGTATTAAATTCAATTCTATACACAAATGAATTACTTTGTAAGATAGGCTATGCTTCTAACCCCAACTGCTCCTTCTGTCATCAGACTATAGAGACGATATCTCATATTTTCTTTGAGTGTTCTTTCTCGTCCTCCTTTTGGAATGAAGTTTGTGATAAAATTTTAAATAAACTGAAAACGTTCATCGTTGATTATGCAAATATCAGCATCTTCCCACGAGTTGTTTACTTTGTTGTTCGGCTAGAAGTGTTGTTTCTTTTGCAGATAAGAATAATTGATCATATCCCACTGTAACGTTTTTCGGTCAGTTTGAAATTGGACGATCAGATCGCTTGGTCGGCGATCAGTGTTAATATTTGCGCCTTACATGTAAATATTGAAAAGTTAAGAAATGAAGCACCTGCATTATGTCCCGCCGTCCCAGACATGTGTTGCGGGGAAACAACTCGACGATCAAAACATTGATTTAGCTTCTTATATATCCGATCTGTGTAGCAAAGTTGAAAGAAATAATAAATATCCAGACATTTGTCATGTAATACTACCTTTGAAGTATACATATACGTGAATTTTAAACAACGTTCTCAGTCGCTGACACAGCACATTCCGACAGAAGTGTGACCTACACGCGTCGAGTTGTCTCACGTTGTCACGATTGTTATTTTACTTTTTATCTACGCTTCTGCTGTTTTGCCCTTCGATGTTTATTTTCTTTTAAAAAACAGGAATGCACAAGCAAATTCGAAAGATTTTGACTTCATAAACAGCTGGTGGTGTTACATTCTCGGAGGCAACTGCAAATGTAAATAGAGCAGAAACAGAGCGCCGTTGCCATGTATGAACTGGTTCATGTAGGAGCCGTTCGAAAATTTCCTTTAGCCGTTCATCCCTATCCGTTCGAAATTTTCTTCAGCCGTTCAGCCGTTTGACCTCATGCGTTCGAAAATTTTCTTCATCCGTTCAGCCGTTCGACCTCATTCATTTGAAAATTTTCTTCATCCATTCAGCCGTTCAACCTCATCCGTTCGAAAATTTTCTGCACCCGTTAAGCCGTTCGCTTTATCCGTTTTGAACGGCTTGCCTACCCGTTTCTCATCCGTTCGCTTGCCGTGCGTTTGGCCATTCGAACAGATACTGTTAGGCACGTTTTCGCGTGAGAGGTCACATGTTATTTCTCTTGGAGTGTTCAACTCGATATCTCACGACTGAGCGCTACGCGTGCACGCCCATGTATTGTTCTTTATAATCCATCAAATATTTTTCACGCACGCGATTGGTCTTGTTAAGTATATAAAGATATATGTCACTCTATATAGTTAACATACGGAGACTAGAGACAATAAACTAAACTGACACCTAAAAAAATAATCAGAAACTATTTAACGGGATATAGCAAGCCCAGTAACGGTTCAAACTTTAGAAGATTGATTAAAGGTGTCCTGAATATCTTATTAAGGATCGCGAGCCTATATTACCAACAACATCTAAGCAGTGTACTGGTGTTTTAGACGACGAAGGATATCAAGAGAGTACAAGTATGGCGAAATGTCCCATGCATCTGTGCCAGCAACTCCTGCAATTTCTTCCTTGAATGCTGAAAGTCCCTCTTCGCTCAAAGAGCATAGAGGTTCCTCAACTATTACTCTGTTAGACAGCTCGTCATCATCCGGGAGCGGGGCAGAAGGATCGATTCCATAGCTGTCAATCTGATCCTAAAAGATACCAATCAAAGCAATAAACCAAAAAAAAACAATTAATCATCGAAATAACACTATCATTTGTTGTCATATGCTGCGGAACAATATCCAGAAGACACCTGTGAATACATGATGGTATTGGGCAAGTTGACTTTTTTAACTTATAGGGAATAGAAAAAAGTCACTTTATCTCAGAAAGGCCAGGTATAAATTAGATAATGTAAACAGTTTAACACTATTTATAAGAAGAATAAATCACGATACATGGCAAACAACCCGCGGGGAGAGAGTGTTCTAACCTTGTCACTCCCAGATGATTCATGAAGCCAGCAATTCTGAAAATTCGGTTAATTTCTACCGCCAATTAGCGTCATTAACTCAAAATTAACAATTTTATTTTCATGTTAAACGCTTTCCACATTCAGGCTTTCGAAGTATTCCGAAGCCACCACACCATGTTCACTAGCAACTTGCTTCATCCTCATAATAAAGAGCTGCATGGGAGTTTTGTTCCTGGCTGTTCTGATTTTATAATTTAACCAAGATCTGGAAAATTTATGCAACATTTCGTTGATAATTGGCTTATAGACAAAATGCAAGCAAAATAGGTGCTCGTGATTGTCGGTGTTGAGATAGCATTGTTCCGCCAGTGATAGGAATAAATCGTAAAAAATAGACAGCACAATCTGGTAAACATCCCTCCAAAGCCTTTCGATACGGGTGTTTTGGATGCTCCTTCCTGTGATAAAGCTCCCTCTACCCAGTGATTTGTTTGTGATTGTTGGTGTTGAGATAGCATTGTTCCGCCAGTGATAGGAATAAATCGTAAAATATAGACAGCACAATCTTGTAAATATCCCTCCAAAGCCTTTCGATACGGGAGTTGTGGATGCTCCTTCCTGTGATAAAGCTCCCTCTACCCGGTCCCCGAGCAATGTGAGAGAGCATAAAGAAGGCCACGTCGTGGTTCTCAACTCCCATATCGCTGCGAACACGTGAAGGTAAGCCCCATTCGTGGATCGCCTCTTGAAACAGTTTCAACACTGTTGCAGAGGTGTTGTCCAAGCTGCACTTGAGGTAAGTTATTACCCTGCTGTAGCCATCAATGCATCCGTGAATAACAAATTTCCACCTAAAGAAAGTATTGCCAAAAAATAACATTTCAAGATATTTTCTTCTAATGTATTTATATAATGATACAATATATTCTATGAACAAGTGAGAACCTTAACGGAGAGCGAACGTTGTAAACTCGTCTACGGATGGGGTCAATTGACCTCAACCTTTGGCCAACAGGGTCTGCTCTTTTTAGGGAACGTCTTAACCTAGCTCTTTGAACTCATATACCTTGCGATACTAGGCAACCCTCTATCGTTTTCATACCTGTATAAAAATAAAGAAATAAAGAAATAATGATGATGAAAATGATGATGGTGATCATCATGATGATGATGATGACGATTGTCCATTCTGGTGAAATATCAGGGTGTCAAGAGAGAGAAAAAACTAAATGCGCTAAAACAATATATCGGGTTTTACTTACCAGACCTTGGAAAATTCATTATTATACGCTGGACAAAGGAATCGAGGATGTCGTCGTCTATATTATAGTAACGTGACCTGTTTGAAAGTTCCAGCTCCGTAATTCTCCGTTCAACTGTTCTCCGACTTACGCCAAGCATGAGAGCTATATCTCTATTACTAAATTGGTTGTCTGTAAAAGTGAAAAAGAAACAAAACAAGAGAGTTCGTAACTAAGAACAAATCTACATTTTAGAACTAAAATATTAAATCAAACCCGGTGCATTCCGCATACAAAATTAAACGGCTATATAGAAATACGATACCTTTTAAAAAACGTAACTGATCTTCAGTAATGTTGAACTTTGGGCGTCCGCAATGTCCTTGAGAAGGGAGAACAGGAGCTGTATAAGAGCTTTGGGGGGCGATGGCTCCGTGATTTTGTTTAACTTTTGGCGAGCGTGGTTCAGTAAGTCGATTACCTCCATTGGAATGTCGCCATTGAGCAACGCAGTTTCGCCAAGAGTCTCGAGTCTCAATGACATGGAGCCCGCATCAGCAACACAACTATCATCACTGGCCTCTAAATCAGCTATGACTTCATTTAATGCCATTACAAATTGCTCCCTTGCACCCATGTGAACTGGCCCAGCCTATCAATGGGAGACAACCGAAAGAATCAAATATCAAAAAAAAGAATCAAATATCAACGTCATTGGCGTTTAGAGGAAAACAAACATGGGATTTATTTTTTCAGGGTAGGGCATTTCACTTGTACCCAGAAAGAAAAAATAATATGTAACTCTTATTTTAAAAAATAACTTTAAGAAGGTGTTCCTTCCACCTGGCTTCTCTTATCTCGAAAATTTGCATTACGTTACAAACAACAAAACATATCTAAGATAACAGATATCAGGTTGCTCACCATGGCTTTTCAACACTGCTGACAAAGGCACAAACTCCAGTCCTTAATATTCTGCAACAAGATCGATAGAGGATAAAATCCACGAGTTATAAAGGAATGAGAGCTCTGCTATAGACATTAAGCCCAATTATATACAGGGGTTATGTAAAAATTGCTTCGGTCAAGGTGTCCTACTCATGCATCGAGATATAAAACTAACAAGCTTGCGACCGGAAAATTGTGCTACAGTCGAAGCTCTCTTAATGGACACACTCGTAAGCGGACTGCTCTACTTACGGCCGCCTTGTTTGAAACCCCGTTTTAACTCCCATACAAACCCTGCATTTTTACATTCTCCTAAGCGGACATTCCCGTAAGCGGCTGCAGACACTTTCAGAGATTACGACTTAGACTTTTTCTTTGTTTTTAAGCTCGCGTAAGCGGACACCCGATAGAAAATCCTATTAACAACCGCTGTATCTTGTTTTTATCAATCAACTTTACATCGCCGTTCGTCACAATGATTTTCCAGTAAATTCAGTACCATATTTCAGTGTTTGTTTTGTCGTCATCCACGTCCAGTTACAATAAGGTATTTATTGGTAGCTGGGCAAGCTCCTGTAAGCGGCCATCTATCCCCTACACCTCTAGTGGCCGCTAACAAACCTTTCTCGTAAGCGGTCAGCTCCAGTTACGGGCAGTTTTTTTCGCGTCCCGAGGGTGTCCGCTTACGAGAGCTTTGACTGTAGAAATGAATCTGGCCTTTTCAGGTATCTCTAATAATCAATGGCAACGAATAAATGTAATATCGGTAGGGCAACAAGAAGAGACACTTACCGTTTTAAGGCGACATGAATTGCAAAGACTCTTCGCAGTGACCACGTTCCCAATCCGCTGTGATGGTTTGGCGCCAATTTTCACATCCGTTGACGTCATGCCCCCTGTAGATTGCTGTTCCAATTCACGTTTGGCTGTTCCATTCGCTGTTTCTATTTTTGGCGGTTTCGGCGAAGACCCGTCGATGTTACACTGAACCATGCAACGTGACGATATCCGGTTTGCCGGTAAGGGGTCTTAAAATTAGACCATTTGTTAAAATGCTGTGCCAATTATGCAACGCTTAGCTGTTGGAAACTTAAACTATTTTGTGAAATGCTATACGATTTTATGCAAGGCTATATCGCTTGATGCTCCGCTACACCATTTGGTGTGACGCTATGCTATATTCAACGCAGCTCTATGCCGTTTGATGCTACGCTTGACCATTTGGTGTGAAGCAATGCTATTCAACGCAGCTCTATGCCGTTTGATGCTACGCTAGACCATTTGGAGTATTGCTACGCTATTTCAGGCAACGCTAAGCCATCAGATGCTATGCTTAACCATATTAAGTATAAGTATTCCATTCCATTTCGTGTTGTACCAATTAAAGTTATGCTACGCTATTTCACGAAATTTTGTGTCATTTGTTGTCACACTAGATGGTTCGAAAATAGACTGTGCTGTTGTAACATTGAACGCTAGCCCATTTTTAGTTTGCCTAGACCATTTATCTTTATTGCATACTGTATAACAATCGACAGCTAAGCTGTTCACATTTGGGCTAGTCTCATTCGCATTTTAACGATCCAATTCAACATGTGACCTTTCAGGCGAAAACGCACACTAACGGTTTCCCGTTTCCAGACAGTTCGGAAGCCGTTCGAAATAAATTTGCATCTGTTCGAACGGCTTGGCTATACCGTTCCAAAAAATTTACATCCGTTTGAACGGTTTGGAAAACCATTCGCTAAATTTCTCAATCCGTTGGAACGGTTTCGTTAACCGTTCGCTAAATTTCTCAGTTCGTTCGAACGGTTTTGTCAACCGTTCGCTAAATTTCTCAGGCCGTTCGAACGGTTTAATCAACCGAAGAAGGGTTTATGAATTTTATCAAACGGCTCGTCATACCGTTCGAACGACAAGTATATAACAAGACTGAGCAGCCTTCGAACGGCTTGGTCAATATTCCAAACAGATAGCCATGAACAACTGAAAGCTCCCTTGAAAAAATGATTTCAATCGGAAACTGCATAAACCGTTCGAACGTTTTGACAAACTGTTCGGTAATTTTCATAAACCGTTCGAACGTTTTCACAAACCGTTCGGAAAATTTCATAAACCGTTGAAACGTTTTGGCAAACCGTTCCGTAAATTTCATAAACTGTTAGAACGTTTTGGTAAACCGTTCAGAAAATTTCATAAACCGTTCGAACGTTTTGGCAAACCGTTCGAGAAATTTCATGAACTGTTCGAACGGTTAGCTTGCCCATTCGGAATACTTAATAACCCGTTTAGCCGTTCGATGAAACCGTTTCGAACGGCTTGGTAAACCGTTCGTAGACCGTTCGATAGCCGTTTGTTTCAGCCGTTTAACGGAAAACCGTTAGTGTACGTTTTCGTGTGAAAGAGCACATATGGGCATAGACCATTCATTACTTGGCTAAAAAATTTGTGTTTACTGCATTCAATTTTAACAACGAAAGTTAAAATGTTTGCCATTTGGCTATGCCATTTCTTTATTAGCTATACCATACTGCAGCTAATCCCTAGACCTATTCTATGCCTGCTGATCTAGTTCAAATCCTTGTATTTTTGGCAGTGACGGCCGCCCATATAGTGGAGGAAACTGCAGCTGGAGAAGCCATAGAAAATGACAAAATGAAAGCTGAAAATGCGAAAGCAGTAAAGATGCGAAACAGGGCCCTAGAAAGCTTAGGTGCACGTGAAAAACAAAAGCAGAATGAAGAGGAAGAGAATGGAGCACGAAAGTCAGAGTCGAAGAAGTGGAGGCGACACAGTAGCATATTTGCATGAGAAAAAAGAAATTGTACAGAAATGGAAATCAGAAGAATTTCAGCTACAAAAGCAACGAGTAGAAGTTGAAAGCAAAAAGGAAGAGCAGTCCAAAAATCAACATGAGGACATGATGCAGATCATGTCACAGCAAACAAAGCAGCAACAAGAGAAGTTTTCAACAGATGTTCGCGATGATGCAACAGCAGCAGTCTCAAATTATCATGAAGCTTCTGGAAAAACAAAACCAACTTTGCCTGATTTTGAACAGTACTATGTTAAAGTATGCTTGGTCTGTTATGTTAGGGTTATGTTGATTTGTGCACCTGCTTTTAATAGGTTTCTCAGGCAATTGTTGTGTTTCAAAATTTTTTCTCAATCAAAAAGATTTTACACCAGTTTGATTTTCCTTTGTATTGCATTCATTGTCATCAAGTAAAATTAAAATCAAGCTAGTTTTAAAATATTTTAATCAGGAAAAAAACGAAATGAAGAAATACCTGTTGTTGTGATTTATTTACATTATATATATGTATATAAAGCACAAATGATTTTCAAAAAATGTTCGAAGATAAATTGTTTTGCCCACTTTATTTGTTACTCATTTCACATCAAAATAATTAATGAAGTTTGACATATAACTTGTATTTACATGATTTAAAAATTTGATTTCCCATCGAATGGTTGTTCCTAAATTACTGAGAGAAATAAAAGCTAGAAATATTTCAAGCAAAATAATCTTTAAATGGTGGGAGGGTCTAGAGCAACGTACTGTGTGGTGGGGTTGCCATACATGCAGGTTAAGGCATTGCGAAAAATTGCACACACAATATACATTTTCCCAACTGCACTTAAGGAGGTTTTTAAATTTTTCTTAAAATCAACAAATTTAAAATTTATTTATTATGTCGCTGAAAAGCCACTCTACAGGCATACGAACTGCACTCGTGGCTTCATTATATAATCCCATTCGTGGCGCAATTCCTGCACCCCTGTAAGGGACCTGGAGGTGGACTCGTAGTGGATAGGCGGGGTCACCATAGAGGGCCACTGGTTCCCTCGTCGTAGAAAAGCATGCTGTTCTAGATCACGAAGAAGCCCAGAATCAGCCAACATTCCTGAATCATCTCTTCTGCCTTCTAAAAGAGATCAAACAAATAAATGCTCACTGCTGTTCAATACTTATACAGGCAAAAAGTTTAAAATTTCACAAGATAAATTAATATTCTAATTTTAAATTTTAACTACCTACTGGGCCATACATGTTGGCTATCATGCCATTAGGTAATGCCACAGACTGGTACTTAAGACCATCAACTCGCTTGTGCCCATTATAAACAATCCTCTGATTTTCTTCAGGCCGACAGATTGGCCTCACTGTTCCGTCTATAAAACCAAAGCAATTTGGTAATGGACTTACTTTCTGACGAATTGCCCTTGCGTACATCTCGAGAAGTGCTGGGGTTAGAAGTGTATTATTCCACTGAGTTATTCGTTGACGATGCTCTTGATAAATTGTATCCATCACAAGGTTGGAGATCATACTCAGCTCCGGAACTGGCCGGCCAAATCGTGGAATTAAATTGCTGTATCTGCATGGGTACGCAAACCTTCTCAGTGTTATACATAATCCTTCAATTCCGTCGCATATCGTGCCTTGATAACATGTAAAAACCTGAGGGAGCTGCAACGCATCAAACAGGACTGTGATATCGCTCTTATGAAAGCGAAACTCGGCCAAGCACTTGCTGTCATCCATTTCATCTAGATCGAACTTTCCATAGCAGTCATAAGGAAAATCAGGGTTTTTGGACGTATTAGCATCGTAAAGAAGAAGAAACTCGTCCTCTGATAAGTCTCCGTCAACAAAACTTTCAAGGAGAAGGTTTCGAATCTTTACCTTTATTTAAGTCGAATGCGCCCTCCACTCATTCGGCAGGATTTCTTAAGTTGATTTCCGCGCCTTTAGTACGGCGACCTCTCCCCAGTCCCCGCAGGATATGACCGCCATCACAGACGCTCGCCGTCATCGGATCTTAAGGTCCCTTATAGCAGTGGAGGTACAGCGAACCAAGATTTTGCTGGAGAGACTAACACTGCTGCCAAGGTCAACCATGAACCTTCAGCAGACCTCTGGGAAAAACTGGAGCCCAGAATGACACAACCTCCACATTCAGTCACTCCCTTTGATAGCGATCCAGCCCGGTTTCAGAGAACAAGTAGACAGTAGAGCTTCATTGACTGATAGTGAAAAAATGAACTTTTTAATGACTTACACAACTGGAAAGGCAAAAGAAGTTATCGAGTACTATCAGGGACTCCCGAATGGCTGTCGACTGGCTCTGCAGGTCCTGAAACAGAGATTTTGACAAAATGCTATGATTGTAGAAGCACTGAAGTCTTCTGTTGTTAGTAGTCCAAAAATAGGAAATGGTGACTGTGCAGCCCTACTAGCTCTTTCTGATAAGCTTCAGAACTGTTGCTGGGCAATGATTGAATTGCAATCAAATGAACTTGATTGTACTACCAATTTGCCGCAAATCTTTGATCGTTTACCAGACCGTTTGCAGGCTAAATGGAGAAAGTCAGTGAAGTTGTACCGTGAAAGAACAGGTGGCAACAAGCCATCACTGAAAGAGCTATCTGCATTCATCACTGGAGAGTCGCAGACCGAGAATGACCCTGTGTATGGAAGACCAAATAACCCAACAACAAGAGTTAGCAGTGGAAACAGATCCAAGAAATCTCCCTTCATGTCAAAATCAGCAGATGGGACACCAATTACCACTATGGCAACAGATGTCCTTGCAGAGGAAGCTGGTATTAACCAAAGAACTAGTGAGGTCTTGCCTGCAAAAGAAGGTCAAAGTGCTGAAAGAGGCCCTAGCAAAAGTGAAGCTTGAAAGGTCTGCAAAGGAAAGCACAAAATTTCAAGTTGTTCAGTCTTTGCCACAAAGAACTTAAGTTGGTGGGGATGATTCGAAAGATCTAATGCATTGTGTTACCGACGTCTGTCCACATCTCATACACCGTATTCATAAATGGCCCACACGCCACGCCACGCCACGTGGAGCGGCCTCGACTCAATAGCATGGAAGTGAGGTTGGAAAGGTCTGCTCGTTGTAAACAACAAAGAAAACATGGTATCGTCAAGCTCTTTGTCAGAAGACAGCAATGTTTCCCTCACGGAGAATGGCATTCCTGGGGCTTCTTTGGCAGGAAGAAAACCTTCATCACAAAAAAATGAAAACTGAGGTGTCGCCGGGATTCGCTTAAAAGCCTGGTAAAACAGTGAGCATACGCCATTGTTTTGACAGGTGGCATCGAAATTCTTGCATTAATAACTTTTGAATCTCCAGCCCTGAAATATCCAAGCGATGGCTGGGGAAATTCATTGTAAAGGATACCTCCATTCACAAGAGCAGAGATGAACCAACATATTGAAAGTTCTGGGAAAGAGTTGGGAGTGCTTATCATCATTCCATTCCAACAAACTTGCGAAAAGCAAAGACATTTTTAATGGATGAGTACCTAAAAGGCATCGAAGTAAACAGTGACCAGAGGAACTTCTACCTGTGAGCGAAATGCTATCACAGTTTCAGAAAAAGTGACGGTACCCATAGTCTTTGGTTTGCATTATGCATCATTTTACATGCTTACTGTTGTTGTAAAGCTAGGAAAGTGGGTTATTCCAACCACCTTCTTACTTTAATGTTTAAAGCCTGCAAGTTTAGCTTGTTTGATAGCTAGAAAACAAGACTTAGCATGCACATCACAGCTCCAAAGGTGGCATATGAAAGGCCACGGTGGCAATATCTCCCTGTAACCGGTCATGAAGGTGAAAGTCCAACGTTTTGCAAGTTTGTGTCCTCTGTTATCCTACTGGTTCTGGTAGCAATATAATTGATTTTTTAGCATACAAGTGGCCAAAAATACACTAGCCCAACAAGTATTTTGTCTTTTAGTGCAAGGGGAAAGATCGAAAAAATTTTGGCGACCACAAATTGCCATCTGGCAACTAAAAATTTTGGTCCAGTTGCCGGTTGGCGCCAAAATAAAAAAGTTAATTTCGGACCCTGATCCAGGACATTGTTATTTGCAAGAAGAGCCATGTCAAAAAACAGGGCCAAGAAATCACTTCAAGCAATTATGTGAGTAGACCTTTTCCCTTCTATTTTCAATTTTAGGCATTCTCTGCTTAGCAAACAGTCAGAGTTCTTTGATTCGCTAGTGGGGAGGAATGTTATTGCATAGTTTTCTGGTCAACAATGAGCCGATAATTGACATAAACAGCACATGCCAGCGTTTCGCTTACTCATATATATTTGATATATTGCCTGGTCTGCTTGAAATTCAATCAAAAGTTGATGTAGAACTGTACAGTTCAGTTTATCTGAGAAGTTAATGCCCTTAGAAAGCTACAGATAAGCTCTCGGCAGAATGTTTTTACATGTTTATCTTGGTGTCAATTTAGACTCATATTTCATGTTGTAAACACTCTTAATTAAATAGTACAGTTTATGATTCAGGCAAAATACCATGGACTTAGTGTTTTTGGCCTCAAAGGGCATAAAGAAGAGGCTTTTGTTTTTATCCGAGCTACAATAAAAATTATGCTCTTTATTCAGAGCTAGTCTCAAAACTATCAGTGACTAGTGAAATTTTTGTAGCCTTGTTTTTGAAAATCCTGTCAGATATAAAAGCTATGTTAAAGCCCGAGTCAAGTCAAGTTTTTTTTAATACAGTCAAAATGGAATCAGGAAAAAAATGAAATGAGATCCTCATGCTGCAGGCATACTGTTAAAAGAATCTACAATGAAGTAGCTCAAGAAACTGCAAAAAGATCTTGTCACAAAAGCAATTGCTCAGAAATGTTAAATTGTCCTTATTATAGATGATAATACCTCTATCCACTATATTAGAAGAGCCCCTACTAGTCAAACTTGTAATCGGACTTCTATGTGTACTACTCCTATGTTTGACAAAGGACAAAAGCTGTCTAATCTACCTGAGAATCACTCAATCAAAATAAATCAAATCCCTGTTGAACAAGTATCCACTACAAAATCTCTTGGCATATATATTGATCAAAATCTAAATTGAGAATTTCAAATAAAGGAAATTTCAAAAAAGATTGCCTCTGGTGTAAGCACCATTAAACGCATAAGGGATTTTGTTAAACGTGAGCTACTTCTCACCCAGGGGTGGATCCAGAGTAGTTCAAGTGATTTGCAGAAATCACTCAAATGTTTCCAAATATTTGCATTTTTTATTTCTCAGGTTCGTTATGTAGTTCAAGAAATCAATTATCCTTCTTGTTTTATTGTTTACTATAAAATAAAACAAAGAAATAAGCATTGTATCTCGTTATTTCATTGATTAAACAGCAAATCCAGCCCTTCCTGAGCGAATTCGACGGGTCTCCCTTCGCACGCTTTCATCCTTTTGTTGATACTTCCAGATCAACGCGAAAAAATTCGTAGGCACGACTGGAAAAAATTGTACGCAGTGGGTGGGACTGGATCTTTTCACAAATCACTCAAAACCCTCTCCAATTGGCCAGAAACACTCACATTGTCCTGCGAACTACTCAAACTCTGATGTGATTGGCTATCCAGGCCGCAAACTACCGTGCAAACTATTGACAATCGTATATAAAGGGAAGCCTCTCCACGAAAGTCCTTCATTTGTTCATGTTCCGACAAGAGTTCATGGTAACTTGCTATGGAGGAAGACAGGATTTCAGGGATTTTAATTCATAAACCATGATTCAAGCCGATCTAGGTTGAAAGAGGATTGGCTCAGTACGATGTTGGCTTGGTTTTCAAGGAAGTCAGAACATATTCAGACCAGGACAAGCTGAAGTTCATAGAGATTGTGTGGAAACCAGGTGATCGAGCTATTTGACTTCCCAGCCTCAGTTGAATATTGGAATCAAACTGTCATTTTGTGTAGAGCTGGCCGCTTAAAAGATTCCCCTGGCTAGCTAAAATATCTTGATAGTGCATTTTGTTTACCGTATGTTTCTTTTGAGGTCCATTGCGGGCGAAATATGAATAAACTTCTTAGACAAATTGTACAAGTATTATATCCACAGTCACATTTTCAACGTCCGCCAGCGGGAAATGTTAGTTGCATAATTTAGCAGTGTTTCTGTATGATTGCAATGGCGAATTTTCTCTTTGGCCCGGAGCAACTATAATTTTACCAGCTCCTTTCTTCATGTGGCTTCCTCCAGTATCGACTTTAGAAGATATTTTCTTTTGGAAACTAAACTAGTGAACAGCACTTTGCGAACGGTATTTTGAACAACTGATTTATTCTCCTACGCGTGTCGTCCGACTGTCACGGACTTCTTCAGGGAGTTTTACAAATGAAAATTATTTATATTATAAACCATACAAATCATTTTACGGGTTATTTTAACGGATTTATGTATAGGAAACAAGTTAAACATTTACGCAAGGCTTTACTGAGTTGTAGCATATGCGTGATATATTTCTGTTGTGACATATGCGTGACATATTTTATATTTTTGGGGACCCTATGCGCCAACTTGGCGCCAGGGGACAGGAACTAGGAACAGATTAAGTACTAAATTGAGTTCCAAATAATTTGGGCTGTAAAGGATTAAGAAACAGGAATGGTTTTTTGTACAGAATCATGCTTTCTGTGGAGGTGCTGTTAATGTGTCTGTATGGCTTAAAGTATTCTCATAAATATACAGCAAAATTGAATGCTGAGGACACTAAATTTCAAATTTTCTTGAGGAAGCATGCCCCAACAAAACCCCCCACCTTTTAGTTAAGTTGGTGCAAATCACTCATCTCAAATCCTGGACCCACCCCTCTCACCGTTTACAATTCATTAATTCAGCCTCATTTCGATTATTGTAGTGTAGTGTGGGGATGCTGTTCAAAGGGACTCTCTGAGAAACTACGAAAGCTACAGAACTGTGCTGCCCGTATCATAACCTTCTCTAATATGATAGAAATACTGATGAACTCTTACATAGTTTAAATTGGCACAAACTTGAGCATCAAAGGGCCGTGAGTAAATAGATTATGATGTATAATGCTGTGGACAGCCAGACTCAGAATTATTTGAGTTCTCGGTTTTTCTCGCGTAATGAAGCCTTCACTTACAACCTCAGGAATACTGAAGGAAAGCTATCCATACCACAGCCACGCACTAATTTTTGCAAACGAAGTTTTAGCTACAGCGGGGCTGTGTTATTGAAATAAAACTATCCAGAACACTTAACGAATTTAAGAACAAATTGAAAAATCACATTTTCGGATCTTATTGCGTTTACAGTAAATTTTGAATACACGGCATCCTTGTAAAGCAGGTTTTGTTTGTTTGTTCTTATTAGTAGTTAGTCTCTCTTAGTGTAGTTAGTGTTTTTATCCTTTGTTTTTTATTCTGTACCTGAATGGATTTTACCATGTTGAAATAAAGTTACCTTACCTTACCATTTTTAGGAACATCCCTGCCAAGCTTTGGATATCGCATCTATTGTTAACTCTGTCTCTGGCTCTGCAGCAATGTACAAACTTTCTCAGTCTTACTCTTCTATAATGCCTAGTTGGATTTGGAACTGCTTCTTCAACCCAGAGGTAGAAAGGCATCGCTTGCCATCATGACTCTGTCAGAGCCATGTGTCAAATGCAGGATGTCCACTTTGTGGATTTTGAAGAGTAAACTCTCAAGAGCAAGGATGACTTTGATGCCTCATGCTCAGTACAAATCTTTTAGAATACCTGAAGCACTTCCTTATTCCTCAACCTGGTGACTGTCCTGCACAATTCTAATCCAGGCAACTCATTTATGAAACCCCAGAAAAATACTACAGACATTCCCAAGCATCCTCTGCACCACACTCTCAATCACAGTCCTCGTCTGCGCAGCTCAAGACCACAACTACACTCTGGACCTGAAAAGGAGAATGCAACAGTCAACTTGGATCAGCCTGTTATTCTTCTTAAGGTTACCGTAAACCTTCGCGGGTGTCCTTAGCGAAAAAAAATATTACCGTGCTGTCTTAAAGACAACTACCACAAATTATATATCAATGCAAAGGTTATAGAATGCTCTATTCAATAAAAATTGTTTTGCCTCATTTTCTTTTAATCGTAAGGCAAGCGCGACCTAAAAGCGCGAAACGACCGACGTTCCATTGAGCGAATTTATTGGGTAACAAACTCGACCGCATCAACAAAGCTACTGCATTATATCATTCATGAGGCATCAATCATCAAAACCGTGTGAGGGTTTGTCGATATTCCTATTGGTTGTTTTGCAAAATTTCTGTCAAGTTTGATGTCCAAAAATACAGCGACACATGTTACGACGAAGGCCATTGCGGGAGATCAATTTTGAAAAACGCAAATCCCCCACATGGTTTTTATGTTTGATGCCTAGAGTCTTTGGGCAGAATTTCAGGGCAATCCATCAAATTCTCATACCCTATTAATTCGTTCAAAGAAGGCCCACTCGCACAAAACCAAAGTCGCTTTTTTCCGCTCTTCAAGATTTGTAAACAGTTGACACCACTTGCTGCGCCACATGTCAACAGTATGGATACCTTCGCTGCCAACAGCCAGTAGAAATGTGAGAGATCCCCCTACTGGTGCGGTTTGTATTTCGCGAGAATTCATTTGAGAGTGTGACTTAACTTTATTCACGTTCAGCCATTGAAACGACTGAAAAACAATATGCCGCGGGGAAGAAAAAGTTCGGCCAAAAAAATAACTAGATCTAGATCTGAATCATCAGCGAGCTTGACATTGTCGATCAGTCCTAAAAAACAGCTGCGTGCCGAGATGCAGTCACTGGCGTATGTCGATTTACTAGAGTGATATTTTCGGTACATCGCGGTCAACAACAGTCCACACTGGATCATCAGTGGTCTCTTCGTTTTCAGAGGACGATTCAGCAGAATCATCATTGCTTTTCATCGTTTCATTGTCGCCAACCTCGTGGAGGGCACCTCGTAATCATCTCGGATAAATGCAGATTGGTTGAACCAACTTCCTTTGTCGCTTTCAGCGAGATTTTTGAGTTTTCCATTCATCGAAGTGCTTCTTTATTCTTTTCTTGGGACCGGGTCTTTTCTTTGATTTGACCCATGGATAAATCAAAGAAAGAAAAGAGTCCTTCTACGACTTAGATACCTACAACCGAGCGAATATATCACAATATTCGCACGCGATTAAGCGTCTAGAAATTCAAGACCACGGATAAAGTTGCCGCGAAAAACGTCAAATGACACCCTGCCAATAACACCTTCTAATTGGCTTATAACACCTTCTAATTGGCTTATAACACTCTGGCACGATTGTGAGAATAACTTGAAAACACATTTTTGCGAATATCTCGCATGCGTTTTAATATTTTGGAATAATTTTTTTTTGGGAAAATAAAGGGTTAATAGAAGACTTTAATTTGGTCGAGAAAAAAAAATTGCAAAAAATCAACTCATGAAGGTTTACAGTAACCTTAATGTATAGGCCATCATGTGGGATGCTCAAAAAGATATGTTCAAGTTTACTGGACTCAAAGGTGATCCGGGTACAACAAACAGGAAGATCCCGAGCCAAGCATTCTTGGTTTGGGACCTGCGAGGACAACTTTCAAAATCAGAAGTGAAATATTCCTGCAGATTCTGAACCGTATGAAGTGAGGATGGCATGACCAGTTGAAAGAAGCTGATCGTTGAGAGTGGTATGAATGGCAAAGTGAGGGAGTGAAACCTTGTAAGTGGAGATTCCAAGAGCTCTCCTTAGGAAAGACAAAACTATCTCAGAGACCACGCTACAGTCAAGAGTCATACGGAACTTGTGCATACCTAAGGCAAGAGTTTCAAAATGATGATACATTGGAGTGCAGGTTTGTTGCCGAAAAGGGGCAAGTTGCACCTCCAAAGGCACAGTGCATATGCAGGCTTGAACTCGTGGAGTTTGGTGGTTTGGGTGAGCTGCATCAGTGGGGTAGGTAGGTCGGTAGGTAGGTAGGTAGGTAGGCAGGCAGGCAGGTAGGTAGGCCTTCAGTCCCCCCCCCCTTTCTGCGGCTTTGGTTTTTCCGCCAAACAATAAAGTCATTTATCTGCTTCTAGTTCCACTTGTCCTTTGTATTAGTGTAGATCAATCACAAAGGATTATAAGGAAATACACATACTAAATTCAATTTTCTAAAGTTAGACACCTATTTACTGTAATCAACTCCTGCTATTACCTATAGGAAAGGGAAAAGAAGAGAAAAGAACATGGCACTGTCTGCAGTAGTTATACCATTATCCAGTTATTATATCAATGTGACTATTTCAATTTAAAGTGCATTATTTAAGAAGACACTTTCAACTTACCAATTTCAAACCATAGAATCGGCAGCAACTTCCATATCTATGCGTTAACAACAGTGGCACTTCGATTAGTAGATGGCACAAGTGTCTAAGGAGGAGGCAGCGTGGACTTGTAATCCGGAGGTTCCGGGTTCAAATCCTCCTCCATGCCACTAGATGGATTTGTGTTCAGTGCTCCCAGTTCAGCTCCTCCACACTGTAAAGAGCCAACTCGCCAGCTCCTACCAGTTGGGATTTTTAAGACGTTTTTGTTCTATTTGTATTATTTGGTTGCTTATTTAGTGTGCATGATTAGTATGACAGTACTAATACTCTGACACTCAAATTAAGCAATTTATTTATTTATTTTTAAGACACAATGGAATGAATCAAGAACTTTCGTTTTTCCCAGTGCAAGCCTCAATAACCTGGATTTTTGACTTCATATTCTAACAGTATCCGGATCATACATCACCACAATGCCCATTTTGACTTGACATCTGACATACCAAGAGGTGTTGTCAACATCGGATGTTGCTCAATTGTCACATTTTCACATAAAGCTCAAGATGGCAATTTTATTATAATATTCGAATGGTGTCAAAACTCATATAATTACAGCACAACATTTCAAAGTACCATTGCTAAAATGCAGAAAGGCAACGTTCTTATTGACAATGTTGTTTCCTAGCGTTGCAAAGTGCTTCAATACTAACAAATCGAACTTTGCCAATTTTCACAATAATTTATGCATAATTAATGAGCCAAACTTGTACTGTGAATTTCTCAAATAAATCTTTACAAAGTTGCAATAACATTTTCAAGGACAGTTCTCCAAAACTGTTCTTCAGGCAAAGTATCAGGATTATGGATTTTGAGTCTGTCTAGCAACTCTCAATATTCTCAGACGGGAGCCTCTTAAAAAGTCTGAAGCTGACCCACTTCAAGGCCTTGAAGATGATGACATGGATATTCCTTCCGCTAGACACTGTAATGCCAAGCAAAAGTCAGGTTGCTAGAGTTGATTTTAGGTCAAGTTGCAAAATATTGCCTGGATGTATCTAAGAGTACCTTGGTCAAAATTTCCACTTCAATGGAACCCATACTGCCTGCCATCTGACTCCATTTTAAATTCCAAGTTACTGGAGCACATTTTTATTGATTTTATTGATATCTGATTGGAGCCTAACGAACACCCGAGAATCTCTACCAGAGGTTAATGTCATTTGTAGAGGACAGTCTGTGGCAGGGCAACAACATCTCCCATCATGGTGAAATCTTAACTGAGGAGGAAGAGTTTCCTCAAACACTGAAAAACTCTGCTATTCTCACATGGCTTGAATTAATCCATCCTGAGCTACACAAACATGTCAAACAAAGGTATGGCACTAAACTGAGATCCCATACTGGCTTCTGTCAAGACTGAAATTTCTCAGGCTTTACAGTCTCTCACATTTCTTTGCAACAGATCTCACTGGCACCTGCTACCAGAGTCAGCTTACACATCAATCAATGTTGCTACTCCTTTCCATGGTGTTGGATTTATGAGCACTCCACAATGGGCATGGCTGGCTCGCGAGCAACCTCAAAAAAAGCTCATGTGCTGTGTGTCCTTGGCGATCTACTTCAGGAAGGTATTGTGGCAGAGACTGCTGATGATTTGCACTGTGGTGGATACTCCTGGTGAGTCACTACAGAATTGGAAATGGGTCTTGTCAGTCCCAGCCAGCTGCGATCTATGTTTGACCCATCAGAAACTGTAGTCAACCCCAAATCCATGATGATTCTAGGAGGGATCCGGTCCTCTGGCAGTCTTTGTGTTGCCCTTGCAGTATTGCTACCCTTAGGCCATGCAATGCTTGTGATACAGTGGGTCGTACAAAGTCTTCTATTGGCACCTTAAGCATGTTAGGTAGAGCCCTTCTAGGATGTTCAAACCTAGAGGCCCCTCTTGATGATGTGGTAGTAGCTTGCTTCTCTCAGAAGGACAACCACACCAATAGGACCAATGACCTCTGCACTACACTTTTTACCACTAAGGCCACACTCTCCTGAAGCCATCACATTGCCATAGCCCCAAAACCACCTTCCAATTGATGTTGCCTGCAAGAAACCTGGTGCCACCCTTGCATAAATCGATCTGTCAAACTTCACATTGCAGGATTTTTCTTTGCAAACCTGAGAGGTCACCGGCTATGACGGCTCATATAAGAAAGCCAACTGTGCATCCAGGTATATGAAAAGATATGAAGAGAATTTATTTTCTCCCAGCCTACAGCTTCCTACCTTCCTTTTCACTGTCAGCTGTTAACAAGCAAGTATCCACCATGTGTCAGTATCTGCAATTTTGCCATCAGACTTTGCCAGTCTAGCTGTGATGATTTAAAGTGCAAAGTATGCAGCTTCATCTCTCATACAGGACTTGGTAATTCGCTATAGTCTTCTATTCAAGAAGTGCTGTCTGAACCACAAACTCCCATTGTCCAGCAGAGGAACTTGGCAATCCAACCGCCGGGCCTGTTTAAAACACAAAATGGCGAAATATTGTAGAGTGCAGCCATAACCAACAAATAAAAGATAACCGCAAGCAAACTGGAGTGAAAGCTAACTGCAAGCAAGTTTCATTTTGTTTCGCGTTTTAGTACATACCTATATAAGTCTTATCTTTTATAACATTTTGTCATTTCGTGTTTTAAACACGCTACAACCGTCCAGACCATCTAATTCAAGCCTTCTTCATGTGCACTTGTTGAGGGTACCCGCCCAGTCTTGACACTGGTTTTACTGTTTAGGTGATATGTTATAAGCACGCAAGTGAATAACTCCTTAGTCAACTTGAAATCATAGGCAGATGATAGCGTGGAGTGCACGTGCAAGCAAGGGGACCTTTGAATGATTCAAGCAGCTGATATCCAATGCAGCTTTGTTAAACTATCGCTATAACAAATGCTTTAATTTGCTACTTTAAATAATCCCTGCACTGAATCAAGTTAATTCATGGGTAAAGTCCCTAAATAATTATCTCTTGTGTTCTTAACTCGTAGTCACCATTTTCTAAATTCTTATTCTTGTATTAACTTTTTTATCTTATTTTTACATAAAACTATTGATATGAATTTTATCAATGGAAATTAAAACATAGTATTATTAGTAGTAGTAGCAGCAGCAGTAGTAGTAATGTTGAAGATGCTTGTATGAACAATGAACATGAAAACAATAAAAAACAAAGGAGGAGGACCCACACTTGACATCAGAGTAAGTGGATGAGGCTCATATGAAGGCAGGAGATAATATGATCACAGTGAAAAAAGTGTGAAATAAAGGTATTTTTGTGCAGGAGCTTCCTTGAACAAAGTTCTCCTGGTTTTTAGGCACCTGGATTTGCTTGTAGAGCATTCTTCAATATACTACTACCATCAGAACGAACTATTTTCCCAATTTTTGTTAAATATTGATGCACATGAGGGCAGACACAACAGCATGAGCCACTTTGCAAAAATAGGACATATACAATCATTCCCTGCAACTGATGGACTGATAATCTACATTGTTCTTCTACAGGTAATAGTAACCTAAAATGCAATTTTTTTTATTAAGAAACTTCTATATACCCCTCACAACAGTTCTTGGTTATAAGCTTGGTGGCCTTTTGGTTAGGGTGCTGAACTTTGAATCAAGTGGCCTGGGTTCAAGCCCTGCCTGGGGCATTGTGTTCTTGAGCAAGACAAAACATCCATAGAGCCTCTCGCGACTGATGTGTATGAATGGGTACTGGCAAATTAAATCTTGGGGACAACTCAGCAACGGACAGCATATGTCACTCCTTCACAGCTGAATTGGATGCTTCACAAGGGGGGGGGAGGTGCTGGGGGTGGGGGTAAACATACTTCTAGTTGCTTTATACTACAGAACAGTGAAAAAACTCTGGCCTGATGGCTCGTGAGGTTGCAACATATAGTTATCATCTGGAAAAGTTAGATCTTTACCATGAAACCATGTTTAAATTTTATCATTCATACTTTGGCTTTTTAAGCTAGCATGCCAAAAATCAAGCTATCTTGATAATTCTAAGGGGACAGACCACGAACACAATAGTAGCTCCTGTAAATATCTAATTGTTGTAACCGTTCATCAGTAGGATACCTAAAATGTGTGCATTTCTACAATTGGTTTCGGCACCATTAAATCCTATACCAATTGCAGAACATTTTAGGAGGAGCCACCCACGATGTGAGCACAGTTACTACAAGAAATAATAATAAGGAAAATAATGCAAAATAAACTAAACTATTAAATTACGAACTAAGCGCACACGTCAAATGAATTAAGCAAAGCGCGCGGATATAACGAGACAAGCGCGCGCACCTTTATCCAAGTAAAAGGAAGCAGGTGTGAACTGAGGCCGAACTAGGATTATTTAGACGACACAAAGACAACAAACAAGCAAAGGATACGTCGGTAGTTTTCAACCATGAACCGCCGATCTTAACTCTCTTGAAGTAGCGTCGTATTTCCCAATTATTGCGCCGTGGCTTTTGAAGAATTTATTAAACGATTTAAAAAGCGACGTAAGTTTGAAGCCTTTCTGAAGAAGACGTGAAGATAGGCATCGAAGTCTGTGTATGAAGTCCAACTTTGATGTGCAAATCCTAGCATACCTCACCAATTGAGATATATAAACTCCATAGGCTGGATTGGCTGGAATGTTGCTGTCCATATGTGGAAAATTGACAATCCGAAATGTAAAGTCATCTCTCTTGTCGTAGACGCTGATATGGAAGGGTGTGTTGCTATCTCCGTAACTGATTTTCGTGTCGAGATAACACACTTCCGTTGATGCCAGTGTAGTTTCCTTTAGTTCCAGTTCTGACGGGTAAATATCGCTGATTGAAGGTCCAAAAGTCTCGTTATTATAAGGGTGACAGTAAGAACAGTGTCCTCGATCAAATGAATAATAGGCTCTTCGAAAAGAGCAAAACACTTCAACTCACTTTTAATTTTGAACTTCCTTCTTTGTTTTACAGGGATCCAAAAGGTCCTGACCAAATTAAGCAAAGAAAAAGGATGTGAAACCATTGGGAGATAGCAAAAAGCTTGTGTGCCTTGCTATTACTGAGCAGTGACCAAAGCTTGATGATGTCGCACTTGCCAAATTCAAGGCTTTTCTTTCAAACATACGGATCTTCAATTCCCAGCCAGCTGTTTAACAAGTGTAAACACAGACCAATAGATGGTTTTCACTCACATCACAAGGTGGCCATATTGGCGGACCAACCAATACAAAATGTTTGTGCTGAATTTGCATAAAAATAAAATTTTGTTCCCAACAGAGAGAAAACTGTGTTCTAGTCCACCAACATGGCCACCTTGACATTACTTTAAAGCGACCTATAACCAACAAACTTGTATGGTTGATCATATGGTTGCATAGTTTTCTCTAAGAAAAGTCTTGCAATAGGTCTATTTGCTTGGATCTCATGAACCATACCCTTTGCTGTCAAGAGTTAAGTGTCATTGTCAGAGAAAACCGGGCAATGCCAAAAGATGGGGGTCAGCCGATTTCCCTCATTTTTTCAGCATTTAATACCTATCAGATAAGATTAAGATTGGTGCTATTTAAATTATTTTCTGACTTTTTAATCCTGAGATTGACCACCCCCCTAATTTTTGGCACAGAAAGTGCCAAAATCTCACATAAAAAAGGCCATTTTCTCGGTTCTGAAAACAAATGTTCCTTTTGCATTTAGCTCACATATTTTTTTCTCAAGCTAAATTAACCATTTATAGATGTTATGGATGTTTTAAAACAAATTTTGGATGTAACTGTAATTTTTGACATATTTTCTAATCTGGGTATGTAGCTTGTGCCTGGAGCGTAGTGAATTTTGCGGCATTTTTTAATTTCATTTTCTCAAAAGTGCGGTGGTTTAATTTCTATTTAATAACATTTTGGAACAGTCCATACCCTTCTTAACGAAAAACAAAAAATTATTGATTGGCACAAGAAAATCCCTGTCCACGAATTTTGTTCAAAAATGGCTAAAAACGCTCTTTTGGAAATTTTCGCGCCAAAATTATAACTCGGTAATGTGACATACCATCGATAAAATTACATTTTTGATGGCGTTGTTGAATTTCTATTTATTGTAACGGTTTAGTATTTTGTTAAAGGGGGCTGCCTTTGCAGGAGCTTGGCAATTATACAGAAATTGAGAAAAAAATTACCACAAAATACCAATAACAGTTGGTATTACAAATGTCAATATAAACAGTATAGAAAAGCTAAGGCTTAGGTCATGTCTTCCAATTTCAACACTCTATTCCAGAACTAGCCTTGTCTAACATATCCTGACAACAACTCCAAAGCACATTTTCTACTTTTTTACTAATCACAAGTACCACAACAAAATTGAGTCACAGCGCCATGAGCGTTTTTGCAGAGTCTTTACAGTTCTTGCTCTGATATTTTGGTCCACGCTGTTAGAACACAACAGCAAAATATGAAAACTCATAACTGTATCGACTATGTATTTGACCATTGCCTCAATTTTTTAACAGTCGATGAAAGGTATTTCTTTAGTTAAAGGAATTCCCACCGTCTTGTAGGTGTTATTCTACGGAGAAAAAAATTGTCATGTTGCATCATAAAACACTTGAAACAAAATCACGTACTGCCATTAATGAGCACCAGAAAACAGCGTGTTTGCCCCCGAGACCCTCAAGGACTGAGGATTTGCCCGAGAGCTTTTGACGGCAAACTACAAATGGCAGCACTTGAAATTAATGAAAAATAATAGAAGAACAAAACTTTGGTAATGCCTCGCACCTGGAACCATGGTTTGGTTTTCCTCTTTTTCGCCACTAAATGACAGCTGCCTAAATGCTAAAATCATATAGGCAGATGCTCATTTATTGAAATTTAAGCACTATGCGATGCCTTTTTTTAAAAAAATTTGTATATTAACTCTTTTCTCCCAAATACGTACAAAAAAAATTTCTCCTTAAATTTGCACTGCTTCGCATTCATTTGGCGCGGATTCAAGACGCAAGTCGTGATCATGTGCGAATCCAAGGTTGAAGCTGTTTTTGCCCAAGGGAATAATACAGTTTTGAGGCGCGTAACGTGATAGGTTTTCGTCCGCTAAAAGCCTGCGTTTCAGGTGGTAAAAACAAAGTTTACCTATTTCTGACATGAGCAAGACTTTGAGTAGGCCATAAGTGGCTCGGTATATGTACGTTTTCGAGGGTGGCTTCCATCTGTTTGCAGCTGTAATGCAGTGCACACATCTCTCAACTGAGCCAATTTAAGCGTGTTGAGCTTTCCAGCAAGCGCAAGTTCACAAACGTTAACTTCTTCGACTTGAATAGGGTGATTGGGAGCTTCAATTTCTCTGTACACTTCCTGACGTATGGCTTGAATGTAGTCTTCTGATTCAAGGGCTTCAAGGTCTTCCCCCGCGATTTCTTCATCCTCCTGGCTCTCAATTTCGCCAGTTTGTCTTTGACGCTGTATTGCTGACATTCGTGAGAAAAAGCTACTGATCTGTTTGCCGGTCCTCCATTCCTCAGGTTTGAATTGGAGCTTCCCACAACTATCTCGGGCACACTTCATCTCTCTAGCCACCTGCACTGGATCAGCCTTTTGTCCCCCAGCAGCGCCCTGGTTGAATATTTGGATAAGAAACGCCTTTACTTTCTCTCCCATCCTGGGGCTCCTCTTAATCGTTTTAAGCGCCCATCCTTCACTGCGGCATTCTGAGGTACTTGAAGGACCTGATTCCCCAAACGCAATACGCTGTGCTTCTCCGCTTGACACATGCATCTCTGTAACTCTGTTGGCCCACTTCTTTCTGGCCATATCATAAAGTGGATGTTTTAAAACAAATTTTGGATTTAACTGTAATTTTTGACATATTTTCTAATCTGGGTAGGTAGCTTGTGCCTGGAGAATAGTGAATTTTGCGGGATTTTTAAATTTCATTTTCTCAAAAGTGCGGTGGTTTAATTTCTATTTAATAACATTTTGGAACAGTCCATACCCTACTCAACGAAAAACAAAAATTTATTGATTGGCACAAGAAAATCTCTGTCCACGAATTTTGTTCAAAAATGGCTAAAAGCGCTCTTTTGGCTATTTTCGCACCAATATTCGATCACGCAGTTATATTGTATAACGTCAATGAAATTGCATTTCAAATTAAATTATTGTATTTTAATACAGTTCTAGTATTGTAGAAACTTAATTTACTTTGTTGCCCATTATTTTTGGAAATTATAATGCACAATTTAAAGAAACGGATATTGCAGACAGACCCTGGCATGAACTCGTTTTTTTTTTTGCCCGCGAAATTTCAGTCGTATTATGCATAAGCAAGTACCGCTTGGATTACCATGGCATTTCAGATTATTTTTTTTCTTCTCTTTAATAAAGCGAGACAAAAAAAACAATTATACAAGAAAGTCTTTATTGGCAGTGATCCAAATTAAGTAGTACTAAATGTGAGACAAAGCGACGTCATTTCTTTCGGTCCGACACGGAAGTTTTGTCAGTTCTTTTTAATATTACTGTATCGTTCGTGACTCTCGCGTTAACAATCGAAAAGTCCTGTGATATGAATTGTTCATTCGTTTCACAACAATCGCCGTGTAGTTCCGTTGGGTCTAGCACAATATTGCCTTTAAATGCTTGTAAACAAGATGTCACAGCCCACTTGCTTGGTCTAGGTGTGAGCGCCAAGTGAGGGTGGCGTTCTGAAAATCCAGGAATCACGGAAAAGGAGCTTATCTTAAACAGAGCAGGATATTTTGATTTGCCTGAAGACAGGGTGGCATCTTTGACAATCTGTCCGAAACACAGAAGAGAACTAATAACCGACTGGCGAGGTCGAAAGAATGCATCTTGTTGCTATCCATTACACGAGGGTCAAAGCAAACAGATGAAGGAGCCACGCCGCGTTAATTTCACGCTGTCAAAAGAAATCTTCGTTTTACATAGTTCTGTAGTACCAGTAGGATCGGGTGAGTTCCATTCAATATTTTAAAAATCTTACAATGACGTTTATGTTCCTTAAGACTTACGACTGTTTGACATTTGTAATTTGAGCACACCCTTCACGGGAATCGCCAAAATTCTTCTCCTCCAAAAAGTTCACAAACACTCAAAACACACAAGTACACACAGGTAATAGTTCAGATACAAAATTTCATTGTAAGGTCTTAAGCAATTACGTTTCAAAGTACGTTTTTCAGTAATATTTTTGTAGTAAGGCAACTGATATCGTGACGCTCCCGATGTGAACAATTTTTTGCGATTCATTAATGTACTCCAATTTGACCAAAACATCTCTGTCTTGATGTTTGTTGTGGGCTGCATTTTCGTTTTTATTACTAAAAACAACTGAAATATGCCCCAACTTGCATACAAGCACATCATGCAGATTAAACAAGATGAAAATGTTTCTTTCGGAGTCACGAGAATCTTTATGCCCGTTTTATTTTCGACAACCAAATCATTTGGTCAGACATTTGTTTAAGTTAGTTTGTAAAGGGGTGCTTAAATCTCTTTTGGTCACTATAGGAAAAATTATCAGTCTCGGGGTTCCGTTTCAGTTTTGCCACCGACAATGTTCGAATATTTACATTAATTAAGTTAAGAAAGACAACTCAACATTTCAGAGAGATCTTCAGAGTACTGATGAGAAAGATGGCAATAGCTAGTGGCTACAACACACATACATATATACTTTCTAGGGCTTTTCAGCCGGAATAAAGAAATATTAAAACTATAATTACAATTATAATTACAATTATGTTTTCCGTGTTACGATTAAAACGCATGCATAATTTTCAGACCTGCTAGGCTACTGTGTGGCCGTGGTTTACGTATAACCTCGAGGGAGATTTGTACTGTAAAAAGTAATCTTGTGCTGTATTTTGTTTCACTTCCCATTTGACAAAACGATCAGAAATGTTTGCGTTGGTCGTGTGATTTACAATTTCAACCCCCCACCTCCCCCCCCCCCACCTGTTTCGTGTTAATTTACCGTATTCCGAACAATTTGCGTTGATGCCACTTAATAAACTCCGAACATTTAATTTCCTTTACAAAAGTAGATTCCATGGAATTTGGGTATCTGTGGGGAGTTTAACCAGCTTTTGTTTACAACTGCATTTCAGCTACAGCATTGCTTAACTATCCTAACAGTTCTTCCGACTGTTGTACACAGCCAAATCATATCTGACAGCCATTTATATTTTTTTCTTTATTTTTTCTTATTTCATTATCAACCATGTTTCTCTTGGTAATACATACGTTACTGAACTTAGTAGCCTGGATTTCTTTTCTAATCCATTGAAATCCATTTGATTTATTTCTGACCATCTTTTTCAGCTATTTGTGGAAAATGTCGCACAGAGCATTATAGACTACGCAGTAGGAAGGGACCTGACGGAGCAAGCGGCCTTCAACAGGTTGTGTGTCAATATTCATTCTAACTGCACCGTATATTTTTTTAACACTACTTTATTCACAGTAATGTAAGGGCCATACCTAGCTCCTGGAAAATGAGGAAATTGATGTATAACATACGTCCTCCTTTCGGAACCTAGTAAGATAACTCAAGCCATTCCGCGTTCCTAGAAACATTGGACACTTAAAATAGGTGGAAGGTGTATAATTCCCTTTCATTTATATGCTGTTTCATGATGTTTGCACATTCCGTCGCAAACACAATCTTTTTTTTTGTCGCAAACACAATAAAAAAGAATAGTACCCAGTGGGTACATGAGTCTAATGCGTCATGGATTGTTAGTGCGGTTGAAATATGTATTTATGACATAGAGCAAGAGGTGTAGCAGAGGTTTGGTAGTAAGAGTGGTTCAGAAGAAGTCGATATTTGTTCTCTTAAGTATGTATATTTATATATTTATTCATGTTAAAAGATTAGTGCGTTGTATACCATAGGAAGATCGTACAGATTTAGAGGGGACGGGGGGGGGGAGGGGGGGAATCCTGGAAAATTTTGCAGGCATGAAGATGACACCGGAAAAAGTGTTTTCACAGACAACGATACAGAAAAAGAAATTGTTTGTCTTGAAAAAATGTCCATCCCCCTGCTACCAAAAAAATAATGGTCCGCCCCATAGATAGACAAGATACAGCCGCTTATTTAGTATTCTAAATATCCTAAATCACATCAAAATACGCCAAAATATATATATTTTTTCAATTCCTTTGCAATTTATGCAATACTGCTCAACAAAGATTTCAATTACCTTTAACGTTTCGACACAGGGGAGCAAAGAAAACATTGCGTGCAGAATGTAATTTAATTAAGCGAAATATTTTCATGTCTATTAAACACTACAAGCAGTTGAATGAAAGAGTTTCGTTTTCATGACTGAGAACAGCTTCCAAATAGTCAATACATGGAAATAACAATCAGATCGGAATTCAATAACTATTAAAGCGAGTTTTCATTCTGTCTTAACTACTTTTTGGCAAGTTTCAATATTTATGCAAATTTCGCGCGAAATGTAATTTGATTACACTGTCTTGTTTTCAAGCTCTAGATTGAATCTTGAATGGTGAAAAAAACTCTTTTTTAATGAAAGCTGCATTCTGTGAATGAAATCCTGCTTCAGTTGAATTGAACAATCAATTGCTGACTACAATTTTATTTAATTTTCCATTTTTTTTCAAAGTTATTTTTTGTTTATGAACACAAATGTCACTTCCGGATTTTTTTCATCAAAAGATGTTGATTTCACGTTGCGTTTCCCACGGATTATAAAAAAACATGCAGCTGGAAGGAGAACATTTTCAGTGGCTTCACACTTGAAAATGAGGATTCATATTATTTTACACTGTAAAACATTTATTCCAATTACATACATGACAATTTCTTTTACAAGTGCGTGTCGTGCTCGAGCTCCGTTCGACCGTTGCTTCGTTAACAACCTTGCTTCCTGATTGGATTACGATCACCGCACCAAGCCCGCAATGAGGCGGGCTATTGTTTAAGCACAATTACACCGGACGATTATCGATCCCCAACCATTCCCTTGGGATTGCTAACAGCTTTTTTTTTCCACTACATAGAGTCTAAAGCGCATGCGCATTAGACTCAAAAATGCAAGTGATCACGTGCGGAACAAAATGAATATTTTTAGGGACGCCCACAGTATCACTTATGCGATTTATACTCATCTAAGCAATTAGCATGGTCATCTTAAAATATTTCCCCTGCGATTCTCGCTGCCTGACCATCAGCTAATTATCGTCACGCACGATTATTCATTTTTGTAGCTTAAAAACCGCGCAGTGAGTGGGCTGTCAATGACGATATCTTGTGACACTGCATCACACACTGTTTATTCCCACTGATTGAGCTAACTGGGATATAACACTAAAGGCGTAGCCTTCCAAAAACGGACGCGTATCTAGTCACTATTTAAAATTTAGAAAGAGAGCAAATTACATAGGCATTCCGGCAATGGCAATAAAATTGCAGAAATGCAGAGGCCACGTTGGGAAGATAAGAAAGGAAAATAGCAGCACAATTTTTTCCACTTTCCTTCTCGCTTGCAAATTGCCCGTTCCTTATCTCCTCAGTACGTTTTACAGTACTTTTTACGACTATTTTGATGAATACTTAGTGTCAGCTATGTCTAGAGCATGGGGGGCGAGCATTTTCCTATAGTAGTTGTTTCAAAAACATTACCTAGAAAGCATTTGGTGTCATCGTTATGAAATTAACGCGGACTCCAGGCAAACGGTGTTTCAATTTCATGTCGCATGTAATACATGAATATTGCGCAAAATAATAAACAAGAAGCACTTGTTAGCTTCTTGGAGGGAAAAAATAGAAGACCACATCAGAGGGGAAAATAGAAGGTAAAAAAAAAAGGTCGTACGGGTGCCAAACACATGTGTTGAACTCTCGCCCTCCCTGCTTTCTATTACAGTATACCAACGCATTTGAGCTAACCTAACGCATAGGTCCGCAAAGCGTATATGTGTCTAGGGCAGTGATTTGAGTGCCATTTTAAGAGGTTTAAAGAAGGGGTAGAAGAAAAAATTATTTTCGGAACAAAACCAAAACATTTTCGTCTTTTCTGCTTATACTGATGCATGTACTTCATCATGCAAAATAGTCGCAGTCTCAAAGTGACCAGTGAACTAAACTCTAAATGGGATTGAATTAAAAAGGTTCGACAATTCAAGAATATATTAAGCGAGACTTTTTAAGGTACTGTGACACTAAAACAAACAATACAAATGTAGTTATTCGTTTTTGTTTAAATTTTAGTCTTCGGTGCCTGATGAAGAAGACGTCTGTGAACAGCCACAAGAGGTTAAACCGCCTGATGGAGGACAACAACCACAAGAGGTTGAACCGCCTGGTGAAGGGCAACAACCGCAGGAGGTTGAATTGCCTGATGAAGAACAGCAGCAGCAAGAAGTTGAACTGTCTGCTGAAGGAGATGTCTTTGAACAGCCACTATGTGGAGAAGAGAAGCGCGCTTCGGTATCATCAGATGATGCAGAAGGAGAGCCTTATACAACGTCATCGCAATCATCGCAGCAAAGTGTTCCTGAAGAGGAAATCAGCATTTGGTCCGACGAAATAGAAGAACAACAAAAGAAACGACAGCTGTTAAACAACGCGATCAGTGGTTTATCCGGAGGAAGAGTTAGCCCCATTTTATCAACTTTGAATACGTCTTGGGATGACATATCTACAACTCAGCAAAAATACTATCTGCGAAAAGCTAAAGAAACCTTTCACGCAGTACTGACAGTCCTCAGCCCGGGCCAGGAAGAAGAACTTTGGACTGCTGTTCGACAGAAAAGATCAGTTAAGACAAGTTCTGCTGGTGCCACTAGACGAAGAAGTTTTGATCCAAGTTCTGGTCTAATAGATGTCCTGATCAAGTCATACAACCAGGCCGAGTCGTGGCAAACTAAACGACAAATACTTTCTCTTTTTGCCAATGATTTTAGCAAGCAGGAGTTAATAGCCATGATACCAACACTGACAAAATGGCGAATAGACGAAGCACGGCAGCATACAACAAAGGTCGGTGAAGGTCAGCCAGTTTCAAACGACCCGATTTTTCGATCCCGGATCTCTTCCGCTCAAATTGATCATTTTGTCGATTATCTAGCAAGACCTGACATGGTGCAAGACGTTGCATTTGGTACAAAAGTTCTAAGGCTCGATACAGGAGAGAGTATCATTATCCCAGCAGTTGTAAGAACTAGGATACCATCTAGAATAATTGAGCAATACTCAGCCTATTGCAAAGGGCAGAATTTTGAGCCAGCAGGACAGCGCTCATTGTACAGAATAATTGAGGTGTGTGGTGCGTCAATGCAGAAATCATTGCAAGGGATCGACAACACTACAGCAGAAGGGACGGAGGCCACAGACACTATTCTTGAAGTCATTAAAACGCTAGGTGACCACGGATCAGAGGCAACTTGGTTGAAGTCTTCAGAGCAAAACCTAAAGGAGGTAAAGAGATACCTCAAGACTGAGTTTAAGTCCCATGTTGGCAGAGAGGAAAGCTGTGCTGATCACTGCTCTACACATGCACTAAGTGATCCCAATGACACCAACCTGCAAGACACATGTCAGCACGAACATAGTATCGTCTGCGAGAGGTGCGAGTCCCTTGAAACAGTTTTCAAGGAAATTGAATCTGAAATCAACCATGCTAAAATGTCCAAAGAACAGAGATGGAGATTAAGCCACGAATTTAAACTAAGTGTGGCATCTATCCAGGATTGGAAGGCGCATTTGCTTCGCACGGTAAATCAAGAAGAGGGGAAGCAATACGTCCTTGCGCAACTTGATTCAGTATCGTGCTTAGTCGTGATGGATTGGGCCATGAAATACCTCCCACAACGTTACAGGGAACGGATGAGCGATTTTTTTGGGAAACAAGGCCGAAGTTGGCATGTGAGTGCTATAATCACAAAGCAGGCGCCTGAGAAGTTTCAAGTGGAATGCTTCGTCCACCTACTTGATAACTGCACACAGGACAGCTTCGCTGTTGCCTCAATCATAGAACATCTCCTAGAAACCATCAAGAAAGAGTTCCCCGAGATTAAGAATGTTTACCTGAGATCTGATAACGCAGGTTGCTACCATAGTGGTCCTCTTTTGCTTAGCCTTCCGTCTATTGGTCAACGATCCCGCATCAACGTATTGCGTTATGACTACTCAGAGTCGCAGTCAGGCAAAGATATCTGCGATCGCAAGACTGCACCAATGAAGGCACATATACGACGATGGGTTAATGAGAAACATGATGTTATAACTGCAGAAGACATGAAGACGGCATTGGAGTCACATGGAGGGCTAAAGGGTGTCAGGGCAGCGGTTGTGGAATTAAACACAGGCAGAGAGATTGCCGCCAACAAGATACCGGGGATCAGCACCCTAAACAATTTTTCCTTTGAAGAGGACGGAGTACGTGTTTGGCGCGCATTCAACATTGGACCTGGCAAATTTTTATCATACAACGAGTTAGAACTTGCACAGCAAGCAGAAACTGGCTTGACAGTGCTAAAGGATTTTGGCCCACGTAGCAACACCCTTGGTACAGTTAGCCAAGAAATCATTCCAAGAGGAGAAATCTTTTCCTGTAATGAAAGTACCTGTGTGCTCACATTCAAGACCCGAGAGGAAGCAGAGGCTCACATGGATGCAGGGAAACATGTACGTGAGTCAGATGGTGAGTCACTTTATGATATGGCCAGAAAGAAGTGGGCCAACAGAGTTACAGAGATGCATGTGTCAAGCAGAGAAGCACAGCGTATTGCGTTTGGGGAATCAGGTCCTTCAAGTACCTCAGAATGCCGCAGTGAAGGATGGGCGCTTAAAACGATTAAGAGGAGCCCCAGGATGGGAGAGAAAGTAAAGGCGTTTCTTATCCAAATATTCAACCAGGGCGCTGCTGGGGGACAAAAGGCTGATCCAGTGCAGGTGGCTAGAGAGATGAAGTGTGCCCGAGATAGTTGTGGGAAGCTCCAATTCAAACCTGAGGAATGGAGGACCGGCAAACAGATCAGTAGCTTTTTCTCACGAATGTCAGCAATACAGCGTCAAAGACAAACTGGCGAAATTGAGAGCCAGGAGGATGAAGAAATCGCGGGGGAAGACCTTGAAGCCCTTGAATCAGAAGACTACATTCAAGCCATATGTCAGGAAGTGTACAGAGAAATTGAAGCTCCCAATCACCCTATTCAAGTCGAAGAAGTTAACGTTTGTGAACTTGCGCTTGCTGGAAAGCTCAACATGCTTAAATTGGCTCAGTTGAGAGATGTGTGCACTGCATTACAGCTGCAAACAGATGGAAGCCACCCTCGAAAACGTACATATACCGAGCCACTTATGGCCTACTCAAAGTCTTGCTCATGTCAGAAATAGGTAAACTTTGTTTTTACCACCTGAAACGCAGGCTTTTAGCGGACGAAAACCTATCACGTTACGCGCCTCAAAACTGTATTATTCCCTTGGGCAAAAACAGCTTCAACCTTGGATTCGCACATGATCACGACTTGCGTCTTGAATCCGCGCCAAATGAATGCGAAGCAGTGCAAATTTAAGGAGAAATTTTTTTTGTGCGTATTTGGGAGAAAAGAGTTAATATACAAATTTTTTTAAAAAAAGGCATCGCATAGTGCTTAAATTTCAATAAATGAGCATCTGCCTATATGATTTTAGCATTTAGGCAGCTGTCATTTAGTTTGCGAAAAAGAGGAAAACCAAACCATGGTTCCAGGTGCGAGGCATTACCAAAGTTTTGTTCTTCTATTATTTTTCATTAATTTCAAGTGCTGCCATTTGTAGTTTGCCGTCAAAAGCTCTCGGGCAAATCCTCAGTCCTTGAGGGTCTCGGGGGCAAACACGCTGTTTTCTGGTGCTCATTAATGGCAGTACGTGATTTTGTTTCAAGTGTTTTATGATGCAACATGACAATTTTTTTCTCCGTAGAATAACACCTACAAGACGGTGGGAATTCCTTTAACTAAAGAAATACCTTTCATCGACTGTTAAAAAATTGAGGCAATGGTCAAATACATAGTCGATACAGTTATGAGTTTTCATATTTTGCTGTTGTGTTCTAACAGCGTGGACCAAAATATCAGAGCAAGAACTGTAAAGACTCTGCAAAAACGCTCATGGCGCTGTGACTCAATTTTGTTGTGGTACTTGTGATTAGTAAAAAAGTAGAAAATGTGCTTTGGAGTTGTTGTCAGGATATGTTAGACAAGGCTAGTTCTGGAATAGAGTGTTGAAATTGGAAGACATGACCTAAGCCTTAGCTTTTCTATACTGTTTATATTGACATTTGTAATACCAACTGTTATTGGTATTTTGTGGTAATTTTTTTCTCAATTTCTGTATAATTGCCAAGCTCCTGCAAAGGCAGCCCCCTTTAACAAAATACTAAACTGTTACAATAAATAGAAATTCAACAACGCCATCAAAAATGTAATTTTATCGATGGTATGTCACATTACCGAGTTATAATTTTGGCGCGAAAATTTCCAAAAGAGCGTTTTTAGCCATTTTTGAACAAAATTCGTGGACAGGGATTTTCTTGTGCCAATCAATAATTTTTTGTTTTTCGTTAAGAAGGGTATGGACTGTTCCAAAATGTTATTAAATAGAAATTAAACCACCGCACTTTTGAGAAAATGAAATTAAAAAATGCCGCAAAATTCACTACGCTCCAGGCACAAGCTACATACCCAGATTAGAAAATATGTCAAAAATTACAGTTACATCCAAAATTTGTTTTAAAACATCCATAACATCTATAAATGGTTAATTTTGCTTGAGAAAAAAATATGTGAGCTAAATGCAAAAGGAACATTTGTTTTCAGAACCGAGAAAATGGCCTTTTTTATGTGAGATTTTGGCACTTTCTGTGCCAAAAATTAGGGGGGTGGTCAATCTCAGGATTAAAAAGTCAGAAAATAATTTAAATAGCACCAATCTTAATCTTATCTGATAGGTATTAAATGCTGAAAAAATGAGGGAAATCGGCTGACCCCCATCTTTTGGCATTGCCCGGTTTTCTCTGACAATGACACTTAATTACTATTTGAAGACAAAGCTTTTTATGATATTAAGTAGTGATTCTAACAAGAAGTAGCTGGTATCTGCAATCCAAAGCTTTCAACAGCTAATCCATTAATTGAATTAAATTCTTGGCCATTGATTGGCTGATAAATCAAAGTCAGTTGAAAAATGGCCTTCAAATGTTTTTTTGGTCTATTTTTGGTGGCAAATTCAGTCTCTGTATCATCTAAATTTTATACACAGTTGCATTACCATGGGAAATGGGGAAATGGTTCTAATTGAGTGTTAATACATTTGTGTCCTATATACACTAAATGGAGAAACCTCATGAAAATCTCAACACCATATATGGAATTACATGTCACTTGAACTCATTAGATGTAACTTAAAGTCACTTAACGATAATTGACATCAATATACATCGACTGACACTGTTCACCATCTACAGACATCATACTTTATCACTAACCATTTTCACCATCACTAGATGTTATTCACCATCACTAGACATCATTCAACATCACTAGACGTCATTTACTATCATTGGACATCATTCACCATTACTAGACAACATTTACCATCACTGGACATCGTTTACCATCACTAGACATCATTTACCACCACCAGACATCATCTTGCATCACTAGACAAAATTGAACATCGCTAGACGTCATTCACCATCACTGGACATTATTCAACATGTCTAGACGTCAATCATCATCTCTAGACATCATGCCGCATCATTCACCATCACTACACGTAATTCACCCTCACTACACATCATGTACCATAATTTTACAGTGGAAGCCCAACATAACGATATATCACGGAGCAGTAAAATTATATCTTTATATCGAGGAATAGTTAAATCGAAACTCTACGATATAACGATATGGCTGTAAAATAACCAAAAATATTGTTATATCGGCATATTATTTAATTAAATTTGTAACGAGTATTAAATGATTCACAAATGTAACATTTCAAGCACGCAGCAACGTCGTCTTTTCCTCTGTTAGGAACTTTCACTGCAACTGTCAAATCCACTAATGGGAGCACTTCTTAACCCCATTACTTGTTATAAAAGGAAGAAACGGAAAACCTCTCAGCTACCACATTGCACAGAAGCTTAGCCTGACCACAGTGTCTGTTAACACTGCCACTATAACTGACAGGGATACAAACAATTCAGAGTCCCTAAAAGAAGGGTTTAAATCTTTTTTCGGAGGCACAGGAAAAGTACCAAACAAAGAAGTGAAGTTGCATATTGACCCTCATGCAACACTGCAAGAACAGCCCCATCGATGAATTCCCTTCCATAGAGTTATAGCACCACTACAGCTTGGGCTTGGTATTCAGATGCACCATGACTTTGCTTCAAAGGTCCTGATTGACACATAAGCAAATCCAGACGTGAAAACCAAGATGTTTAAAGGAATTTTCTGGACATGGTCCCGGATTGAACCAGCTTGGAAATGGTGCATGTGCTTTTTATTCCAGTACAGAAACATGAAACATTTTTGTAGCTGTACATGCGAACAGAGCTAGAGGAATTACAGGAGTTAGAATTGGAAATGCATAAGTCTTATGTATAGATGTTAGTTGCTACCAAAGTAGATTCAATTTTGTCATTGTTTGTTCTGAAATCGTAAGTTTAAAATTTATTTCTAAATCAAGCTCGACAGCGAGAGCTTATTATTATTATTGGATTATGTTATGTTTAACTGAATTTTCCCTTAAGTTCAACAAATTGTGAATATTTAGCCCTTTGAATTTGTTTTCCAATAAATAAGAAGACAGGCCAGATTCCAAATATGCATATGCGTGGTATGAACTATCGATCGAATCTCAAAACAATCCAAAAGGTAATGAGCATAAAGCCTGCTCTTATTATAAGGAAATGGAAGAAATTTTTGCTCTAAGCCCATTTCTCACCCCAGTCTCAGAATGCTCTAGTATGGAAGGGAATAAAAAACCTTCCCCATCAAAAACATTGGCAGAATATCCAACAAAAGAAAATGAAGAAGGGGCAAAGCTCCTTTCTCACACTAACTCAACATGAGGAAATAGTGTTCTATACAGCATTCCAATTCCATTGGCTGCATATCCTGCAAGAAGAAAGTTATTCCTAACCCTGACAACATGGACCTTGGAAAATGTGACAATTGCAACTTGATACAAATAATATCATCTTGCGGAACCCTATGGTTTATGTGCATACTTGTACAGTGTACAGCCAACCCAGCTGAACCGCGAAGGCTTACTCTTTTCAACCAACAGGTTGAAGAACTAATAACATTTCTAGAGTTGAATTTAAACCTGAACAGTGTGAGTGAATCAGACATAACACTCGCAATATTAAAAGCAAACAAACCCATAAAAATAAGTTATGATTCCAATTCTAAAAAGGTACACACAATTACAATTTAACTGTCAACAATATATAGCCCTTGCCTCTCACATAAAACAACTGATGGAAATGTCAGTTACAGTGGTAGTATTATTAGAAGTTTTACTATTACTGATCAGAAACAATGGCAATTTTGGTTACAGTTTGTTGCGCTAAGCATTATTAGAAGTTTTAATGTTATCGTCCACAAATTCATGACACAGTCGGTTACAGTTTGTTGTGTTAAGCATTATTAGAACTTTTAATGTCACCATCCAGGAATTCCTGACACAGTTGGTTACGGTTTGTTGTGTTAAGCATTATTAGAAGTTTTAATGTTACCATCCAGGAATTCATGACAATGTTGGTTACGGTTTGTTCTGTTAAGCATTATTAGAAGTTTCAATGTTACCATCCAGGAATTCATGACAACATCAGTTACAGTTTGTTCCGAAAGTAGTATAAGAAGTTTTACTATAACCATTCAGGAACTGATAGCAGTTACAGTTTGTTCTGTCAAGTATTATTTGAAAATTTAATGTTGCCATTTTGTTATAATCTACAGTCAATTTATTACACTAATCTATTAGACTATTTTTAAATATCAAATATTATTAAAATTTTATTATAAAGTTGTTATTAAACAAAGGTGTCAGAAATAATTTTCCCTTTTCCCTTTTATTTTCCCTTTTCTATGTTTTCTTTCTTTTTTCCACTATAACAAAGTAGGAATTTTTCCCACCTTCCCATATGCTTTCCCTGTAAAATCAAACGCACTTTATAATCTCTGATTACTGCTAGTTACTGGGGTGTGTCGCCACCACCCCCATTTTATGCTAGGGTGCACCCAACAACCTGTAGTCCCATTTACTGCCAAATATTGTGTTCTCTTTGTTCGTTATAGTGTATGATAAGCGACAAAGTTGTTAATTTGTTTGACTGAGTACTATAAAAATACTTCATTTCTGACCTTATTCCAGCTATCTATTAAGTACCCCTTCTGATGTGGAAAACCCAAACCTGTAGTCCAACTTAAACTAGCAGCACAGGAACTTAACAGAGCATTCATAGTAATTAAACAATGGTCAAATGCTTCATGATATTTTGATTACTTAATATTGACATTTGATATACATATTTGAAACAAACATTCCAGAAATCCTTGATCAGTTTTCCACTTTATTGACTTTGTTAAGAAACTGATTACATAACTTGAATCAATGTAAAGACTATGTTGAACTGCCAAGCAAGGAGAGACAAAACCTGAAGGTATCATTAGTGTTGAGTGCAATGATTAAGTACCACATTTTTTTTTCAAGTTGTAATATTATTATGAAACAATCCATTTTATAGTAAGATTTTGGGATGTTTTTAGGTTGTCTGTTATGGGTGATAATAAAAGGGTCACCAAGATTTAGTGTTTCCTGAAAATCAAATGAAAGTGAAGAAGTCAAGCCAAAGTTTAATTACCTCCTTACAGGTTAAATGGTACTATGATATTAGATTGCACTAGACAATGGATTATAAATGAAAACAACAATTTTGGTCACTTGAAAAGTAAGAGTTCTAAAATATTGTTTACCTTGAAGATTATCACTTAGATGAAAATCTACCACTAAACTAGGAGTAAAAGTCTTCATAAATCTATATATTGGAAAGATTTTCCCCAAATTCCATGCCATTTGCATGCAAGCAAAGTTTTGCAAGCAGCCGATTTTGTCTCAAATTTGGTTTCTTTTAAAGTCACCAACAGCGAAAACTGTTTTTATCAATTTTTGCCAAATTGAAGCGGTCTCTGGAAAAACAAACTACACCACATTTGTTCATTTGGTAATGCCTATCTATAGACAAACTATGAACAAAATCAAAATTTTGACCCTGGCCGGAGATTGATTGAATTTTGTATTTTTGAATTTTACTCTCAATCGTATTTTTATAAAATAAATGTATGTTTATGCCCGAATATGTTTGAAATGAACACAACTTTCTTATAGTCATAAGGACCTTAATTCATTTCGTTTTTTTACTATAATTTATAAAGCTACATTACTGAAACCTTTATATTCCAGCGATTTATAGAGGCCATTCATAATGATAATCTGTAAATTGATTTTTCATCATGAAAACAAAACACGCCAAAGTTTCAATATTAAATGAAATACAGTCGACTCTCGATAACTCGAACCTTCAAGGGAAATTGAAAATGGTTCGAGTTATCGAGAGTTGGGAACAAATGACTGGAATTATGTAAAAAACGGTGTTCACTGTATTTGATTCATACAATGTACATTTTAACCAAATTTAATTGTATAGAAGTCGAGTGAAAATGGAACAATACATTACTCCTGAGATTACTGTATAAAACAAAATGCAACGTAACGTGAAACAAAACAAAGCAAAACAGCAGAAGAAGTACAGGTACTGGGAACTTTGCAGGTTTCAAAGAGAACAATGTTGGGCTAATGCTACCGAGTTCATGTGATCTACTTTTTCGAGAAATACAGTGTAGTCATAATACGCCCTGATACTTCTCAACTAATCTATTACTATCGATTATCCTTGAAAGTTTTCTAACATTGGATTTAAAAGATACAGTATCAACCTAAACCAAAAGTAGACTGTACACGTTTTGTGTAATGCAAAAAAGAAAAGAATTAATACACGGCTGCTTCAGTACACTGTTTGTTTTGACTTGTTACGTATTGACAGACATGGTTAGAGTTAACGAGGGTAAAATTATATAGAAAATGGCCTGAAGGGAAACGAAAATTGGTTCAAGTTAGTGGGAGGTTCAAGTTATCAAGGGTTCGAGTTACCGAGGGTAAAATTACAGTAAATGTATGACGGAAATCCAGGGGAAATCGATTTTGGTTCGAGTTAGCGCGAGGTTCGAGTTATCGGGAGTCGACTGTATTTAACATGATTTTCTATGTTGGTACAGGACTGACTGCAATTCAGACTAAAAGATTCTCGAGACTGTGGTTGAATGGAATCCACGATACTGGTGCAATGCTCTAACTAAGCTATGAGGCCACACATTGGGAGCGACTCAATTGTGAGTTCAATTGAGAGGAGTGAAATAATGTAATGTATATGAAATGATGTGGCTACCGTTTGTCACATCCGGTTTGTTACATCCAGTTTTGTAGTCACGTGACAATCCCCGGCCCACAGGGTATCGCACGTGGAACGTTTTTCAAGGCAGCGAGTTTTAGTTTTGCAGTTTCATTGTCCTACCAAACAGTTCTTTAACGTGCTGTGCACGGTTTTTTGGAATTGTACATTTTATTGTACCCTTTTGGTACGTTTATGTTAAAGACCAGCTTAAGGAAGCTACAAATTATTCATATATGAACTGCAGAAATATAATATGAAAGTGAAAGATGATCATCAGAGGGAATTGCCCAACTTCAGGGGCAAACGTTTAAATATTAATCAATGAATGGGTTCATTTTAAGTGGGCCCCGTATATAGATGAAAAATGTTGAAAGGTTACATAGACCAGAAAGTCAACAAAGCATTTGCATCAGAACGTCGCGTAGGAAGCTCTCTACGTCGTGTTGCCCCTTATTACCACAATCATCGCCAGCGAGGAACTGAACGTCAACTCAATCCCCAACCGTATACTGCTGAATACCACAGGCATAAATTACACATGGACCAAAACATAACAGTATAATTGACGGTAGTAAAAAAGTTGAGATCACATGCAATTTAAGATCAACAATAAATACGTTGGCTCTACCTCTGAAATAGCACTTCGCACGACAAGATCGAGCGTCTTGTCGGACATTGACACTTCTTGATTCCTTGCTGACTGCAGAATCTCTTCACACTTCGCAAACTACACCCTCTCACACCAGGAAACTGGTCCTTAATTTCCTTGACAAGATCTTCATAGCTGTCGTTCTCTTAAATAAGAAGCCGCTAGACAAATCGTGGTTTGAGGATCGCGTTTTAGGCCGCCATCTTTTTCTTATTCCTTCAATACCCCGTACGGCTGGAAGTCTTTAAAACACTTATTGAAGCATGAGCAGAAGAGGTTCCAGAAAAGGCTTCCAAGAACAATGATTGAGTATGGTACATCCCTCATCATGGGTTGTACCACCCCAAGAAACTGGACAAAATCCATGTCTTGTTCGATTGCAGCACAGATTACAAAAGAGAGTCCTTAAACAAGCACCTCCTAATAGTTCCTGATTTCACAAACGGACTTGTGGGCATCTTGTGTCGGTTAAAGAAGGACCCTGTGACATTGATGTGTGACTTGGAAGCCATGTTCCATCAATTCAAGGTTGATGAGAAACATTGAGGCTTCCTACAATTCCTCTGGTGGCCAAATGGTGACATTCAATTAGCGCCAGTCCAATACAGAATGAAGGTTCTCCTCTTTGGAGCAGGATTTTCTCCTTGATGTGCGAACTTTGCATTGGAGAGAATCACATCTGATCATGAACAAGAGTTCAGACATGAGGCAGCTTACTTTGTCAGGGACAGTTTTTATGTTGACGATAGCCTAAAATCAGTGCCCACGGTAACCAAAGCAATCAAACTGTTAGAAAACACCCGGAAGTTGTGGGCAAAGGGTGGACTACACCTTCACAAGTTTACCTCCAAGTCGAAGGAAGTACTATTAGCTATTCCTGAAGAACGCACAAAGGGCGTGAAGAACTTGGATGTTAATCAGAACTCCCTGCCTATGGAAAAGCATTGGGTGTACAATGGTGCATGGAAACTGACTCGTTCCAGTTTCGGATAACCCTTCAAGACAAACCATTGACAAGGCCTGGTATCTTGTCCACCATAAGCCCTGTTTACGATCCCTTGGGCTTCCTAGCTCCCTTCATCTTAATTGGGAAGCAAATTCTTCAGCAGCTATGCCGCAACAAGGCCAACTGGGACGAACCCATTTCAGACCAGGTTTGAGTTAATTGGGAAAAGTGGAGAAGCGATCTGATAGAATTGGAAGAACTGGAGATCCCTAGATGCTTCGTTTCAAATAAATTGGAGAGCCAACCTCGATTGAGCTACATCTCTTCTCAGATGCTAGTGTTAATGGCTATGGTCAGTGCCCATATCTGCGACTAGTCAACAAAAGTAACCAAGTTCACTGCTCTTCCCAATGGAAAGTCACAGGTCACTCCTCTAAAGAATGTTACAGTTGCTTGCTTAGAGCTAACAGCTGCAGTGGTGTCCACCAAAGTTAGATCAGTCCTGCAGCAAGAACTCAACTACGAGAATGTAAAGGAAGAAATTGATCAGTCAAGTGGTCAAGGCTACATACGGAATGATGCAAGACACTTCCACATGGCACCAGTCCTGAATCGACTCAAGTACTTTTCAGACTGGAATCGTGCAAAGAAAGCAGTAGCAATCTGCTTAAGATTGAAGCATCGTATCCAACAAACTTCAAGTGAGAAGCCTTCAATATCCAAGATTACTGAGGCAGTGTGGAAGAGTCCAACAACGTTCCCAACAATAACAGTGGACAAACTGCACCAATCCGAGATGCTCAAATTGTTGCAAAGCGAGGCATTCGAGAAGAAAATGAAAATACTTTGAAGTTGTGTGGCAGATGGAAGTGCTGTGGATCAAAACCTTGCTAAGCAGAGAAACTGCTCAATGAAAACAACCAGTTCCCTGTACTGACTGGACCCCTTTATGGATAGTCGTGGTATCCTACGTCTTGGAGGAAGAATCAAGCATGCAAATGTTCCTCACAATCTCAAACAACGGGTAGTCCTTCCCAAGAAGAGCCATATCACCGAATTAATCATCAAGCACTGTCACCATCAGGTTAAACATCAAGGTCAAGAGGTTCCTCTGAACTGTCTATGTTCCAGTGGGTACTGGGTCATAGAAGGAAGCTCTGTCGTTGGAAACCTCATTTCCAAATGTGTTCCTTGCTGTAAGTTTCGTGGTCCGGTGACAGAGCAGAAGATGGCAGACCTGCCCAAAGATCGACTAAAGCCATCTCCTCCATTCACTTACTGCACAGTAGATTACTTTGGTCCCTGGTTGATTAAGGAGGATTGATGAGAGTTGAAAAGGTACGGCGTGTTATTGACTTGCTTGGCCTCAAGGGCAATCCATCTTGAAACAGCCAATGCTCTAACGACTGATGCATTTATTAATGCCGTGTGAGGATTTCTAAGCTGCCATGGTCCAACCAGGCTAGTACGATCTGATTGAGGTACCAACTTTGTGGGCGCCAAGTCCGAGTTAGAAAGTGCAGCCACCAAAATGGATGACGCCCAAATTCATGACGTCCTACTTGACCGAGGTTGTGATTGGTTCAAGTTCAAGATGAATCCCCCTGCTGCCAGTTATATGGGTGGTGTCTGGGAGAGGCAGATCTGCTCCATTCATAACGTCTTATGTGCACTTTTGCAAGGTTCTGGTCAGCAATTAGATGATGAATTGCCTGGAACGTTCATATGTGAGGCAGACGAAATAGTCAATAGAAGACAGTTGGATTGATGTCACTCTCACCATACCCACTCACACCCAATCACCTCAAGCGTTCTCCTGCCACCACCAGGGGATCTCAAGCGTGCAAACTTGTACTCTCTAAAGAGATGGCGAAGAGTACAACACTTGGCGAATGAATTCTGGAACAGAATCTGTTCCAGAATTCATTCGCCAAGTGTGATGGAAGAAAGACTTCCCTCAGTCTTTACAAGAATGCCAGAAATGGAACTGCGTTTGCCCCAATGTCCAAACCAACAACATTGTGCTGTTAAAGGAAGTCGATCTTCCTTGAAATCAGTGGCAGCTCACGCATACGAAACGTGAAAGTTGCTGTTGCCAGCCGTAACCTTGACAAGTTAGGCTGAAGAGTCAAGCATACCAGTATCCAGACCAGCCAATCCAACAAGCAGCTATTTAAAAAAGAAATAGTGTTTCATTTCCAGATCGTGGAAGCTGCACGTCTGAATAATATTGTGGAATGGACACATATACATAAATATAGCTTATATTAATCTGGTATCTGATTGGCCCCATCTCCAGGGGTAGTGCACTCAGCCTTTGATGAGGAGATCATGAGATTCATGCCCATCATGTATATGTGAGGAGACATTAGATGTTGGTCCCAGTGGTGCTCAAAGGGTAGAAGTAGCTGCATATATTTCTAAGCAACAAAGTTTCGAGATTTGATTTTATTCGAAACAAGTACATGAATGTGCTGTTTTTACCATCTATGGGGAATACACCTTTTGTGTATTTGGTGGGCATGAAGTGCTCCCATAGAGGTCACCCTTTACCCCAGAGTCTTATTACTCCTTAACCCAGGGGATTCTACCCCTAGAGAGGATTATCAACTCTACATACCCTGGGGGATTATTACCCCCTAGAGAGGATTATCACCTCTCACTGAGTACCCTGGGGGATTATCACCCCCTAGAGAGGTAGATGGTGAGAAGAAATTTTTTATCTACAGTCGGTCCAAGTCAGACAACCCTAATGCTGTAACAATTCGCCGAAATGGAAAAGTGAGCTGTTCATGCTTGATGTACCGTTCAACGCCAAACATATGTTCTCACTCGGTAGCTGTGGCTGAAAGGGAGAATAATTTGGAAAACTTTCTGTGCTGGGTAGCTAAGTCAGGAGAGCCTAACTTGTGCAAGTAATGATATGTACTCATATGTAAGTCCCATAGTGTTATCGTCCAGGTGAGAGTAGTTCTGAAAGGAACTGTTGTTAATGACTGATTTTTCGATAACATAAGCGGAAATCATCTTCAGAGTCTCTGAAGATGACTTCTGCTCAGCTTGTCGAAACATCAGTCACCAACAACAGTTATTTTCAAAACTTCTCTCATTTGGATGATCACATATGCGACCTACTGATACTCCTGCGTTCAAACCATTTACTATGATACTCGTATGTGTTATGAACTTATCTGCAGTACAAATTTAGTGCAACATTCCGATCAGACACCCTTTCCCCTCTTCCTAAGGTCATTTGGACTATTGAATTTGGAGCTGTTAAAGAAGAATCTAAAAATCTTAAGGGTGTTTATGTTTGGGAAATCCGGATTTGGATTTTGAAATCAGGATTTTAGGTTTCCCAACTGAATAAAACATCAAATCCAAAAATGGATTTTGATGCACTGAAATATTTCCCTTTGATGAATTTCAGTTACAAACAAATAATTGGACTAAGAAAGAATGCATTTTGGAGGTTCATGAATGAACAGCTAGTTATGGGAAAACATAGTACTCTGGTTGCTCACCCCCCCCCCCCCCCCCCCACAACCCTCCCCATAATTTCTTTGATGAATAATTGTGCAATAATTTATTGTGGGGTTTGTGCAAATTGGAGAATACAAATTGAATCACAGTGAGTTAAGCATTAAGTGAAGATGACATATGATAAATGTGGTCTGCTTACCATATTGGAGCATGAATTATGTTCATTGTTTAAAACATCTCAAATGTTTCCCAGGGCTGTTCCCTTTTCATTGGGAAATTAGAAGGGGACAGCCCGTCCATCTTCATGCGGATATTCATTCCTTCGTTAATTAATTGGCTTTGGTTTTGTTTCTGTGGTGTTAATTTGGTTTGTTTATTTCACAAAGGAATTTTCCGAATATAAAATCGTCGATATCCCTGTATATGTGTTGCTTTTGATCTCACATGAAACTAACTTCCGAACCCGTTTATGTGGCCAGGCAGACGTGAACAAAACATTCATACCAAGTTAAAACAAAATAAGCTTCAAGTCTTAAGACCTGCCAAAAATGAATCTCGATTTTAACAGGGGTTCCTTTCCTTTGCCATTTATGGAGATGGCCCTTACATTTCGCTCTGCATTCATTACTTTTAATGTAGGCTGTATACAGTTCTCTATTTTTTCCTGTGATAACGCCACCGATGAACGTACGTGTACTTCATTCACGGTTGTAACCTGGGGAGAGGACGAAAATCAACCAGGGGTTAAGGGGTGGTGTGCTGGATTTTCATCCTCTCCCCTAACGATTCGGTGACGATCTTGTGTGAAAATAGAGGACTGCGAACAGACTAATTTTAACAAATCCAACTAATCCCAATAGTAGTTGTCTTCCCCAAGCATTAGACTTTAACATTCGTAATTGCGTTACTTGATCAAATCCAAAAAGATTATCTGAAAAACGTGTTTGGATTCTAGACAGTCTTAGAGAGACATTTTTGTTGTTGCTTTTCCTATTACTGTAAAGTTCCATGTATAAGCCGCACCCGTATATAAGCCGCACCCCCGATTTGGAAGCTCAAATTTCGAAAAAAAAACAAAAAAACAATTAAGTTTGAAGTTTCTTTGAAGTTCTATTTGTATACAAACAAGGGCAAATAAGCACGATTTTAAAACACCGTACACAGTGGTTGTGGCAAACTTTTATTGAAACGAAGTCTTTAAATGGCAAAATTTCACTTATCATACCTTAATTTCTGTTTTTATTCACCATATCTTGTGTTGATACCACTTTTTCAAGATTATCACTTCAAAACACTCCATGAAGTTGAAATTCCGACAAATTTGTACGCGGAAACGAAACGAATGAATGCTTAGCGGCCAAGCTTTCAAACATGAAGAGGAGTCTGGGTCTTGGCAAAACAACAAAATGGATGAATTTACTTTCGATTTGGCTGTTCGGGGATACCATGTTTGTCAAGATGTTTGGAACCCCACAGCAGGGGAAAAACTTCACGCAGAACAGGAGTTTGACAATCTGATGGATAAATTTGCAGTGAAAGTCACGAAAAACAACGTAATGGTCGGCCATTTGCCTCGCGAGTACTTGCGAATATCGTGGTACTTTCTCGCACGTGGTGGAAAGATACCTGTTGAAGTGACAGGCCGCAGGTGACTATGCAAACAACTTTGCGAGTAGATTCCGAGTAGGTTGGTGTTTAGTTGTTCGAGTAAAGTGATATTAAATTGCTTGAAAGAACTGTTGGAGAACAAGATACGCCAGTGAATGTTTGAAGACACGAACACTGCAGAGACACCGTGGACAAACTGAGAGACACCGTGGGCAAACTCGCTGTTCCTTTGCCCCGCACAAACTATCTAAAAAACAGTTTTAGTTACCAAGGTGCGGTGCTTTGGAACAGCTTACCACATGATTTGCGGCAAGCACAAACTCTCAATGGTTTTCGAATTGGTTGCCGACATCATTTTTCTTAGTCACAAAATTTTTTACCTTTTATAGCACACGGCATTCATGTAAAGCAGAGTTTTGTTAGTATAAATTAGTATTGTTTTAGTTTTTAGTATTGTATTTATTATCATTAGTACTACTACTACTACTACTCCTTTAGGAGCCACCACTCGTATAAAAGTCAATGTGTATCTTTATTCAGTGACATCTTCAGACATTCTTATGAATATTAATTAGGCCTTTAAGAAGTCCAACCACAGATGTTTCCGTAGATAAGCTGCACCCCCGATTTTTGACTTATTTTGAGGAAAAAGTTGCGGCATATACATGGAACTTTACAGTAAGTGTTTTTTTTTTGGTGAAAAGTGATATGAAATTTATTGATTATACTAGAAACAAACTTTTTTACGATTTAGTTTGGAAAAAGAAAGTTATCTTTTAATCACTGATAAAGTAGTAGTGTGGCAACAAAATAGTTCTGAAAGTAATGCAAGAACATTCACTGCTGTTCACAATTGGGTTCTAGGCCATTGATTTGCATTTCCCGCAGATTGACACTACATATTTATTAATTGTCACCTCATTTCCGAGCAGGGGGAAAAAGGTGCTAGTAAATATATTCAAAAGGACGCTATTTCTTTCAAACCGTTAACCGACACGAACGAGCACAAGAAACAGACGCGGAGTTCATAGTCAAGAAATAAAAGGACTTTAAACACATAGGAAACACAAATTGTAAGTTTTGTCATTTCAGGATATATCATGTAAGAAGTATGAACTCTAATAGTTACTTGTTTGTATTGATTGTTTTTCAGTTGACTATATATGTATACATAAGCACCGCCTTTCATCTAAACATGACAACGACTCGTCAAACGCCGAAGCAAGTATTATTAGTGCAAGAAAATAAACTGTGTGACCTAAGTCCTGGCTGATCTTCACCTACATAGCACACTTCGACCGTAAGTGCGCAACAGTCAAAATTTGTCTTCGAAGATTAGACCGAATTGACAACCAAAGAACTTCGCATCACAAGTTGAGCTGTCACAGATTACGCTGAATCGTCGTACGCTCAAACATACACCGAATCTACATCAAGATTACGCCAAATAGTCTCTACGAAAGACAAGTAAGGACATCTGATTTGTTTGTCATTTTCATTTTCACCTTCATTGTGTGATGGCCAGATTCAAAGACGTCGAACCTGCTCATTGTCACATCGCAAGAAAATGAGGCTGAAGTTGTAAAGCACATTTACGTGAGCTGAATTCCATTCAAAATGCCGCCTAAAGTAGACGTCAAAACTCTCGTTGGAAAAATGCCAAACTTCGTAAATATCCTCTACGAGTTGATAGAAGAATTTGAAATAATTCTCTCTGTTAAACCTGAACTGAAAACACTCGAAGCAGCTTTCAACCCAGTTGAGACAAGATATAGGCTTATCAAAAAGTAGCAGGAAACTATTTCAGACAGATGGGTTGACGAGGCCATCGGCATGGACAAAGAACCTAGTTGACTGCCAAGAAATTAGGAGACAAAGTCAAAGATGATTTTCTTCAAATTGCTTTCAAATTTGCTGCGTATCAAAGGATCAAAATTCACCCGAAATACCTTCTATGAACTTTGAAACCTTGGAGGCTTTGACATCATCAATGTCAACAATGACATCAGCAGTAACCAAAATGGCGGACACCTTAGGATCAAAACCAAACTTAAGCAATCTACAGCGTCTACCTGTACCAACATGGGATGGAGGTCAAAGATTGTATTCTACTTGGAAGAAGGATTTTAACCATTGGATGATGAAGTACGGACAGGATAAAGATGAGCAACTACAACGTTTCCATAATGCGATGCCAAAAGGTTCGTGGTGGACAGACCAAGTTAAAACTTGCAAAACTATCGAGAGCACCTGGAACATCCTAGACATCGAGTTCGCAGACAGACAAAAGTTAATGGATCAATTGCTCTCTGAAGTAAACAATCTCAAGCCAGTCAAACGAGATTCCAAGTCCTTCACACAATTTGAAAAAACAGTATCTTGTTACGTAAACGACATGGAAGACAATGGGTGTCCTGTACTAGAGTCCACAGAAGCACCATTCTTCACGTCTCAGCTTCTGTCTAAACTTGACTCAAATGACAATTCTGATTTTGGGAGAGAGATGAAACGACAAGGAAAAGAAGAAACCGTTAGCAACCTTATCAACTGGTTACATCAGGAAGCCAGCATTCGCTCCCGAGGCAAGAGTAGCGTCATCCCTGAGGAGAGAAATGAAAGTCGCCGAGACAAGGTGCCCAAAAGGTCAGACAATAATGCCACCAATGGTGAAGAAACAGATGATCAGGCATGTCCACTCGGTTGCAAAACCAAACATCATCTCGCTGCCTGTCCTACCTAACAAAATTCATCAGTAAACCAAAGATGGGAGATTGTCAAGGAACATTGGCGATGTCGCAAGTGCCTTAGAGCACATCACACAAATGATTGCAAGAAGCCAGACGGTTCAACTTGTGACAAATGCAGGAGAAACCACCATCGGTCTTTACACAATGAAACGACTACTGGTGAAACAAACTCAAGTTTAAGTCCAATAGCAGCACAGTTCCAAAGTCAATTCCAAGGTCCCTCAACCATGTCGAGTGGCAACCCCAAGGTAACGCTGTGTACCGAGAAAGAAAGTTTAAACCTGTCACTGGTTTGTGCCCTGTTCAAAATGTCAAAGTCATGAACAGAGATGGGAACTTTGTAGAGATTCTTGCAATGTTAGACTCTGGATCTAACACCAGTCTGCTCTCCAAGCCCGCAGCTATACGACTTGGCTTAAATGGATCAGCAACCCATCTCACCATGAGCCTGGCTGGAGGAAAGAAGAAAAGCAAATCGTCGCAAATAATCGACAATATGATTGCCTCGCCTACAGACGGAGATATCACGAAGCCCCTTCAGGTGTATACTGTTACAAAGCCTTGCATTAACTCCAAAAGAATTTCTAGAGATCTAATGGAGCAATACACTCATTTGAAGAACGTTTCTGATAAATTGCATCTTTCAAGCTGAGCCATAGATCTCCTCATTGGTACAGACTTCGTAGAAGCCTTCATTGATATTCATACAGTGTCAGGAGAACCAAGAGAACCCATCGCAAAAAGAAACTGCTTTGGATGGTACGTCTTGGGACAGTTTGAGTCAAACAGCTCTAGCATGTCACAAATTCAGTCAGTTGAAGTCGGGACAGTAAGTGTCATGGAGAACATCAGGAAGCTACTTCAACAAGACCTCCTTGGCATCAAACCAACAGAACTCTGTGCATGCAGTGAAAACGTGTCACGTGAAAGCAAGTTCGTGAAGTCCCTTGCAGCTTCAACAACATTAGTTGACGGACGAATACAAGTAAAAATGTCCTGGAAGGAAGGAGGACCTCCCAAACAAAGCAACTACGACATTGCTTTAAAGAGGATGTTTTCTGACGAAAAGTCGTTCCAAAAAAAGGGCTGCCTCAAAGTTGTTGACGAGGAAGTGCAAAATTTAGTTGATCAAGACTTTTTTAAGGAAGTTCCACCGGAACAAATTAATCATGATGAGCCAGAATGGTACTTACCATTACAAGCCATCTTCACGCCAAAAAGAACCACAAGATTTTGACTCGTCTTTGACTCATCTTCAAAAGGTCATGATGGTTTCTCCCTTAACGACCGCCTAGAGAAAGGACCTAACTTCATCAATAGTCTCCTTGATGTATTGGCAGCATGGGGATGGGACAAAGTGGCTTACACAGGGGACGTGCGCAAAATGTTCAACCAATCTTGGTGCATTCCGACGATCAGTTTTATCCCAGGTTCCTGTGGAGGAGTAATCCAACAACTGTGTACCAGTGGCTTAGATTGAACTTTGGTGATAAACCAGCCCCAGACATAGCAACCAATGCCATCAATACTCAAGCAAAGTCATCACAAGTACAGTTCCCAAAAGCAGCAAAAGAGCTTCAAGACTATGTGTACGTGGATGATATTGGTGGGTCCAGAGCAACTGTGGTAAAAGCAAAGCAGATCACCAAAAACATTGACGCCATTCTCGAGAAAGGTCACTTCCAGATCAAAGCCTGGCATTCTAATCGAGCAGAAATTGACCAATCCAACGCTGAGCACTTCACAGTTCTTCTTGGCCTAAGATGGAATAAACAGGCGGACAAGTTTACCCTAAAAAAGAACGAACTTGACCAGTTAGGTGCCCTGACAAAGAGACGTTGCCTGGGTCTTGTTGGCCAATTATGGGACCCCATCGGTCTCGTGTTACCTGTAGCAATCAAGTTCAGAATCGACTTACAAGAATTGTGGTGTTCAGGCTACAACTGGGATGAGATCTTGCCATCGAGCATCCAGAGGAAGTGGATGCAGAATTTGCAAACTATGAATCATCTCTTAGCATTCAAATTTGATCGCAAGTCATGCAGTTGGGATACCGCAAGTCCATGGATTCTGTGATGGTGGAGAGAAAGCGTATGGTGCAGTCATTTTCCTCCGATGGGAGTTGAAGAACGGAAGCTACAAGTGCATCCCTGTCCTTATAGTTTAACACTAGCAAGAATGTACAATACTTGCAGAGCAGCACTGCAGTTTGCAAACATCCAAGATTGCAAAAGAGTCTTCTGGGTGGATTCTTCAAGTGTCTTGTCTTGGATAAGGACCCCAGCACGGCAATTTAAACCCTTTGTTTCAGCAAGAGTAGCAGAGATCCAAGAAACTGTCAGAGTGCATGACTTCCGTTACATAAGGTCAAAGACTAATCCAGCTGACACCCTTACCAGAGGAACTGAACCATCACAACTTACAGGTTGGCTAGAAGGAACAGCTTTCCTGCAATTACCTGAAATCAAATGGCCCAGTTTTCAAGTTGAAGACCAAAGTATACAAAGTGAGGTCGAAGTCTTAAAGGAAATGAAACCAACCGAGAAGGCTAACATGTCCGTTGAACACAAAGTGGCCATAGTAGCGGTTAACACCAAACCAGAACAAATCAAGATGGAAGATAATACTATTCTTCAGCAGTTATTGAAGACCTGTTTATCATTTCCAAAAGTGAGGAGAACTCTTGCTTATGTTCGCTGTTTTCTTCAAAATGCTAGAAAGACGAATGCAAAGACAGGACCTATCACTGTTAAAGAACTAAAAGAGTCTGAGAATCTTCTCTTCAAGTGGAGTCAAGTAGACTTAGATTCTTCTGTTATTGACAAGAAATTGATTCCAAAGCTGGACGAAAACGAACTACTTCGAGCTCATGGAAGACTTGAAGATGCCAGTTCACTGCCACGAGAATTGAGAAACCCTGTTAGCCTACCACGCGACAATTTGCTTGTCAAGCTACTGCTGTGTCACCTGCACGACAAGCGTGGACATTGTGGCTACAAAAGCTTGATCCATGAAGCCAGAAGGAAGTACTGGATCATAGGAGTCCAGACCATGGCCAAATCTCTCACTGCAAAGTGCGTCATTTGCAGAAAACTTCGCAAGAAACCCCTCCACCAGCTAATGGGGCAAATTCCGTCTCTACGAGTGGCAGCAGGTTTCCCCCCTTTCTCCAACACCGCCATTGACATGTTTGGACTCTTGCATGTTAAACTCAATCGGAAGACTCTGAAAGAAGCTCAAGTGGTAATATTTACCTGCATGACAACAAGGGCAGTTCACTTGGAGCTGGTCACTGACAAAACATCTGATGCCTTCTTGATGGCATTCCGTCGTTTCACGAGCTTGCGTGGCCACTGAATGTTTGTTGGACCGACTGTGGGTTGAACTTTGTTGGTGCACAAAGTTACCTAAACGAAATTATGCTGAGCTGGGACATTCCCAAGGTTCAAAGTGTTCTCTCTGAAGATTTTTCTCGTGACTTTAAATGGAAATGGAACATACCTCACGCAAGTCATCAAAACGGAGTAGTGGAAACTCTCATCAAGTCTGTCAGAAGAGCATGGGAGATTAATAATTTTAGAACATTATTCACATTATTGACTCATGCCGACCAGTAAGGTCCATGTTAGGTTTTCCTGGTTGGGCTCCCTGTTTGTCACGTGATCTGTTTTCCATATTTGGCCTCCCACGAGGTCCTTGTGTTCATTTGAATAAAGAGTGTTCTGCCATCTTGGTTTTGTCTTTTATTTGTCCTCCGTTTTTGCAAATACACAAGAACTGGCGATGAGGATGGGATCCAGCTAAACAAGCAAAAGCTGTCAATGGAAGTGGGGTCATGAAATTCACGTGAGAAGTTTAACAACACAACAGAAAATGCCGGACGAAGCACTGAACATGAGTCCAACCATTGACAAAGTGACGAAGTATGTTGTGGGGACGGATTGGGAGACCTACACCGAACAGCTGGATTTTTACTTCCTCACAAATGGCGTTGGGGATGCCAAGACGAATAAGGCTGTTGTTTTGACTAACCTTCCTGTGGAAACGTACCAATTGGCGAAGGATTTGGTGGCTCCCGCACAGGTGAATGGTGAAGCCATTACGTACGATGCCATTGTGGAACGAATGAAGAAGCAACTTAAACAAGAAAGGTCAGCACTGGTCGCGAGGTATGAATTCGATAACCGAGCCAGGAATTCCGGTGAGTCTGTCATTATGTAGTCACTTTGAAGTACTTGGCCATGGAATGCAAGTTTGGAGAAGCTACGCGAACTGAGGGTCTCAGTGACCGGTTAGTCTTGGGTATTCGAGACCCGAAGATGATTACTGACTTCTTGAAAGTAAAACTTGCGGACCTTACTTTTGAACTTGCAGTTCAAAAGTGCCTAGCTATAGAGCAAGCTAATAAAGATATTCAAGTGCTTCAGGGAGAACAAGGGCCAGACACTCTAGTCAATAAACTTGACACTGCCCAACCTAGGGAGGGAAGGGCTCCACCCAAGTTTCCACAAAAGACACAGAGTTCCCGGGGTAAAGACACCAAGCCACCTAAACCTCGCTACCACTGTACAGGGTCCCAAAAGTGCCCCTTCATTAAGGAATGCTGCTTTCACTGTGGCATAATTGGACACACAGAGCGAGCATGTAAGAAGAAACAAGCCACTCAAGAAGTGGCTGACGCTGGAGTAAATGTTATGGAGGGTGCTGATTCAGAAGAAAGCGATGGGGACATGGGGAACTTTACCATGTGAGTGAGGGGCTGTATAAGGAGTACCTGCATCATGTTCCGTACAAACACGGGCGAGTCAGTAAAACCTATGGGGTTTTGCTATGTGACTGTGCAGTATAAAGGGCAAATCTAGAGAGCTATGTGACTGTGCAGTATAAAGGGCAAATCTAAAGAGCTTCCAATTTATGTGATGAAGAATGAGGGACCCACCCTGTCTGGCACAGAATGGCTGGAGTCCATTCAATTAGATTGGCCTTTACTTCAGTTAAAAACATCAGACACAAATCCAGCCCAGGAACAAGTTTTAAACAAACATACATGTGTTTTCTCAGATGGTCTAGGCGCGGGTCCACCTAAAAGAGAGTGCTCAACTGCGCTTCTGGAAAGCCCGTCCGGTAGCGTTAGCTCGTAAGCCAGCAGTGGAGGAGGCATTGAGAGAGCTAGAGGCTGAAGGGGTTATTAAAAAGGTGACCACTTGTGAGTGGGCTGCACGAGGGTCACATCGGCATGGTCAAGATGAAAGGTCTGCCCGGGAGTACGTTTGGTGGCCAAACATTGACAAGGACATCGAAGGAGCAGTCCGAAATTGCGAAGGATGTCAAGAGACAGCAAATAATCCAGCTCGTACACCCCTGCATTGGTGGGAGTACCCTGCCCTTCCCTGGCAAAGACTGCATCTTGATTTTGCTGGGCCATTTCAGGGGAAGATGCTGATGGTGGTGATCGATGCACACAGCAAGTGGCCTGAGATTTTCATGCTGGAGAACACCACTGCTGATCGAGCCTGTAAGTGCACTGCGTTCCCTGTTTGCCCGCATGGGAATTCCCGATCAGATTCTGTCTGACAATGAGCCCCAGTTCACATCAGAAACTTTCAGGAAGTTTGTTAATGCAAATGGTATTAAACATGCCACCACTGCACCTTACCACCCCTCAACCAATGGTCAGGCAGAAAGACTGGTACAGAGTTTGATGAAAGCTGTGAAAGCGGAAAAGCCTGGAAGAACCCTGCAACACAAGCTTGACAGGTTTCAGTTAACATATCGATCAGCTCCACACACAACCACTGAGCGCCGAAATGTCAAGACAAGGTTGGACCTAATAAGCCCGACATTAAAAGAGAGGTCAACAAAAAGTTGCTCCAGCCAAACAACAGCACCTTGAAGAGTTTTGACCACAGCCAGAATGTTTGGGTTCGCAATTACCGTAGAGGTCCAAAATGGGGGCGGGGCACAGTCATTGGGCAAACGGGTTCAGTCCTGTACACAGTCAAGTTAAGGTAAATGACCAAACCTGGAAAGCACCATGTCGAGCAGCTATGAGATAGCAATATCTGTCCATCTGCAACGGAATGATGGTGCTGTTCCTGAGGAGGTGGAGCATGGATTGCGTGCTGTTGTGGGGTCCAAGTGGAAGGATGTGCCGCCTCTGGCCATGATGCCCACTAGAGAGGGTCACCTCCCTGAGCCTGAAAGTCGGCGACCAATTCCAGAACCTGAGTTGATTGCTACCCGCAGCGGTCGAGTTGTCAAAGCACCCACCAGATTGAAAGACCGTGTTTGTGACTAAGGACAACTGTGCTGCTGTGACAGTTTTAACAGTACCGACATTTTACCAGAGAGACGTTGTCATTTCTTCTTGAACTTTGTTTTATTTTTGTTTTGTTTGTTAACATTGTTTAGTCTTAAAAGGGGAGGAAATTGTTAGATTTTCCCAGTTGGGCTCCCTGTTTGTCACGTGATCTGTCTTCCATATTTGGCCTCCCACGAAGTCCTCGCGTTCAGTTGAATAAAGAGTGTTCCCCCATCTTGGTTTAGTCTTTTATTTGTCCTCCGTTTTTGCGAATACACAACAGTCCGCAGATAAATTCTAGATCTACTGACCAAGTCAAATCATAGCCGGCCATACTCGTTAGGTCTCACATCAATCGTACATTGGAACACGCTTGCCATTCATTTACAAATTCTTGTACGTCAAATTACAGTATTATGCAAAAGTAATGCAAGCAAAATGCGCAAATTTCATTCTTTGTTTCACGTGAAAATTCGAGCAGAAATTCGCGGCGCCTGAAGCGACAATTTGCAAGAACAAAGCACGATATTTCGAAGAATTTGCGCTACCTCAATGACAATTTGCGATCAATAGCACTAATTCGCAAGTTCACTTACAAAATTTCGCTAGGCACTAAATGGTAGTTTGTGAGTCTTCAACATGTGATTGATACGACCTCCTGGTCATGTATTAAACTTACACAAAAAATATCTTAACTGCATGCTTCAATGCTTGGCGAACCTGAAGCCAATACATATAAATCACTGAAAGATTGATCAAGTGGATAAACAAGGTTACACACATCATACTTGCATAAAGATTTTAAGCAAGTTTCCAGAATCGAGTTCAGCTACTGGGGATTTGATTTTGGTTAGCGTAAGCTTACCTTTCTTATGAAGACTGAAAGCCCATTTCGCTTACTCTGTGACGCCAAAACATCTGACGCTCCCTGGCAAGGAACACAAACCAGAGTCTTAAAGGGACACTGTCACGGGTTGACATGCACAGTAGCATTCACTCTCTTCGAGACTTGTCGCGCTTGGCCACCATTAAAGAAATATCGGCGAGTTGAAGAATTCTTCATATATTTTGCATTAAATCAATTTTATGTAAAGCACATGCTCACGGAAGTTATATTCTTTTGCTCAGGAACCTGCGGCAACCTTTTGCAAATGCAAAAGTGCTTGTACAACAAAGCGCAAAGAAAATAGTTCTCATGGATGTCCATGCAAAGGGAGAAATGTGCTTTGCACACATGAATGTAAATGTGGAACGAGCAATATGCCTTGCAGAAACAGGGTATGTATGCAGATGAAGTTAAATACACTCGTGTCTTTTATTTATTGAATTGCTAAAAAGTGCACTTCATAATTTCTGGATTCCCTTTCTTCAGGACTCGCACGAGCAGTCGTCATCTGCAACTGAAACAAGTGAAAGTCGAAGAGTTTGACCGAGGCTGGAAGGATCGGGATTTCGTCTCTCTTCAGGCGCTATCGACATTCCAACGGAGGAACAACAACGAATTAAAGAAAATAACGATGTGAAGGTACTTTCTTTTTCGCTTGTCCGTTGTTGTGTTTTCTATTACCCTTATTCCATGTGTGATGTGCACTTGAATGAACCTTTTCCTTTCAAATCGTTCAAATGTCTATGATATTCTGCATTATTTTATTTCATTTCCTTATCCGTACTGGACTAAAATGACTTACAATATTTTTAAAGATTACATGAATGATTATTGTTATGTCAATAACTGACCTATAGTTTTTTTTAAATTTGGACACCTCCAATTCTGTAATGTTATTGCTTGTGTGAATTTTATTTAGCCCTGTCGTTTTTTGTTCTTTACTAGAAGTTGAATATCTTTGTGTTTCTTTAACCAGGTCATATTTTTCTGCGATGATTGTATAGTCATCATGTTATTTTGAATTATAAACACTATAGGAGTTTATTGCTACACTGGACGAGGCAATGGTGCCAAAATTGGCCGTGAGAGATTTGCAGAGGGGTGTGGGGAGTATGGGCTATATCCATTCCCTCCTAATCATGGAGGATGACCTTGATGAGACAGAAGACATGTGCAAGATGATTGCTGAGACCGAGACAACTGTCACTACAGCCATGGCTTCTGGATCTTCAGCTGGACCCAAACCTTCACCTGCCAGTAGTCCTTCGGTTAATTGGTGTACCTGTGGACTTTGCAGGCCAATGCCACAAGCGTAGAAAATAAGTGTTGCAAGCAACCAAACTGCATCACAACATCTTCCCAGTTTGCAAAGTTATGCCTTGATAGAGATGTCCTGGAGGTGTGTATCAGGAGTGCTGCTGACATCCGAAATGATAGAGAAGATGCAAGTACATGTGCTTTTAGGAAAGCTGGGTATAGACAATTTATTATAGCCAAGTATGGCCGTCTTGGCAAAGGCAGGGTGTCCAGTGACATAGTTGCTCAAAAAAATAGTAAAATAGGAATTTTAGGATTGAAAAGATAGGAAAAATAGGAAACTTTGTCCAAAAAATAGGAGATTAATAGGAGAATCGATAGTACTTTGATGAACAAAGATAGCCTCCCTAAACCCCTTCTGCTATCCCAATCCACCACTATATAAGTTGAGACAAACCAAAGAGTTGAGCAACTTATCAAAGATCTCTACCAGGGGAATCACATAGATGAAATGACTAATAAATGGCTCTGTCAAACACAAATTCGCATTCCAGAATTCTACAGCGTCACCAAACTACACAAACCAACCCAAGATAGTAGACCAATAACATCAGGGTGTGATGGCCTGAAAGAGAAACCATCATCACTTGTTGGTAAACTACTTCAGTCTAGAGCACAACAACAGAAGTCATGTCTCAAAGATACCACTGACTTCATTAATTGCATAGAAAAAACAAAAGCTCCAACTGCTGCAATACTTGTTTCAATGGACATGATGAGCCAAGAGGGAATAAATTCACACAGTATGCAAAGCATACGTAACATCTTACATCAATGAACCTCCTATCTCTATACAACTACTTTAACAAGCGCTAAGACTAATTCTACAAGGAAACTTATTCCATTTTGCTGAAAGAAAAGTACCGTAAACACCCGCAGATAAGCCGCACTTTTTTTCCAAAAATCGTCGCTCAAAATTGGGGGTGTGGCTTATCTGCGGGAACATTTCAAAAAGGTGCTGTACATTTCAGTGAATTGACACTTTTATAGAAGCCTTCGTTAGCAGATCCTTTAAACGGTTTATGGCTGCTTTTCTAGAACAGGAAAACGTCACACAGCACAAAATTTCCATTCTCCCACAAAGCTGTTTGCAGTGTCGACAGCGGCCTGTAATAAACTTCAACAGTAATCGATCGGCCCGGCCTCCACGAGCGAGAAAATTGCACGTTATTCTCGAGGATTTGTGTGGTCGAACTTTGCTGTTTAGCACTTCGATGACAAATTGATTACAAAACTCTCTTTGTGCAACAGTTGGCTCTCAAATCTATTTATTTGTGCGTTACGATAGCCACGAAAGGCAGAATCTCCCTCCATCTTGAAACTGAGTAAACAAACATCGTTCTCGGCCTAGTCCCAGCGTGTTCGATCTAATGCCTGGTTACTAAGCTACGAACGTTCGACAAACGAAAACTAGCTTTCTTGTTCGCAAAAATCTGTGGAAAAAAGTGTTGAATGAAGACATACCTGTCAACAAGTACCAGAAAAAGATCAATCATATGTCAAAGTTAAAGGAAATGATGCTCATTATATTAAAACGCTAAAATTGTGGGTAAGATTTTGATCTGTTCAATTCTGTTTCATTGCCATAGTGAGTTACATTCGAAGAAGAGGACTTCTGAAGACTCTTTAAAAAAAGTTTTTTTTTTCCAAAATTTAAGTTGCTAAATTCAGGGTGCGGCTTATCTGCAGGTGTTTACGGTACCTACAAGCACATGATACAGCCATGGGCCTTTGTAAACATCTTCATGATATAATCAGAGAAGACATAATGCAGTTCATTGTGTTAGTTACAAAATGTATTAATTATTTTTTTGGTTATTTTCCACTCCTGGTCCTCAGAGACTGGGTAACAGTGTTTGAAAAATTATGGTCTGGGCTATGTGCTCGGTTAGTTTCAAGCTAGTCATCAACAAAGTGTTCTTGGATTTTTCTATTCACGAGCCAGCAAAGCTTGTAAGTGTTTTATTTCAGTTCTTTTCATAGTATTCGATTTTGTTTTGTTTATTATCCTTTTCTTTCCAGTCAAACCAAATACAGATACGAATATCAAGGAATAAAGACTGAGTTAAAATTCACACATTGAACAAGTAAACAATCACCACCCCACGGTCAAATTTACAGCTGAAACTTCCTTCACAGAAATTACATTCTTGGGTACCAAAATCTATAAACCAACTCAGATGTTCCAATATACAAATTTTAGTTTGTCTCACCCACCGGGAGTTAAAAGAGGCTGCTTTAAAGAACAGGCTCTCAGAACGGACTTTTGCAAAGAAATATTTAAAGAGAAAATGGAAACTTCAAATCACATTTGCTAGAGATCGAATGGACTATCTTTGAAGTGAATTTTGAAGACAGGAAGCTACCCCCCAACCAAAACAAAAGGAAAACAAACAAATCTTGCCTTTTCTCATATTATACCAACCATGATCCACCCCTCATTTTGTACAAAAAGGGGAGATCGTTCAAAGATATATTTGTAATAGCCAAACTATGAAAAAAGCTAAAGCTTACACTAGGGAGTCACGCAGGCCTGTCAACCCCATTTTATACAGAAGCCCAACAAGCAATGGTTGGACCTGATATATTTTTGTTAATTTAGAGCATCCAAGTCATTCTGCAGCCAGCTTTGCATTAAATCTATTTCTAAAGCATATAAAAATATGATTCCACTTTAATATTATAATATTATAAGGTTAATTCAAGTGCACATCACACATTTTGGCTTTACCAGCTAATAAATAGGAAAAATAGGAGGTTTCATCTAAAAATAGGAGAAAATAGGAATGTTCTCAAAAAATAGGAAAAGATAGGAAAAAATAGGAACTGGACACCCTGCAATTTAGATTTAGTAAATGTAACTTAATCCTATAAATAATGTTGTTTTTGTTTTCTTTAAAAAGTTCATTGAAAATAAAAAAGAAATCCACTTGTTCTGTGGTGCTGTCAGTGAAGCGTTTCAGAATGAAAACAAGTAAGAGGAAAAAACTCAACTGCTATTCTTGACACTGTGATGAAGTTAAAATGGAGGACAAGTATTCCAGAAAAAAATGGAGATTTTTTAAAATGTGAAATGATGTTAGAGTTGACAAGTTAAAGTGCACCTAACACCAAAAATTTTTTTCGCTTAATGAAATTGCCGTGTTTTTGAGAGTATTTCTGCGCAAAAATTTTTTGATTTGGTTTAATCCTCGATTTTCTGTGCCCTGTTAAAGTACGCAAAAACGACGCCATTTTGGTTCACTACCGAGTGTGAAGGGGTCTGGGTCTAGTGCGAGAGTGACGTCAAATCAAGAACACAAAATTTGCACATCGCAGTAATTCTCCTGTTTCCTTCAGAAAGTACATGCATCAGATGGAAAAGAAATGCCCACTAAATGTCTTGTAGAGGGTTGTGACAGCTCTTGAAACTTACAAGAGGGAAAAACGCTTCATACAATACCATTCTGTGGAACTTAATCGTGAAAAAAGCAAAGAAACGAGCGAAATTTACTTGGCAAGCTATCGAAGTTTTCAGAGTGCCCGAGCGATGCCGCATTATGTGATTACTCCAGAAACTCGCAGGCAGGGCTATTATTATAGCTGAGTTTTACGAAAAGCCGATGAAGCTGTATGATGGTATGTAAATGTCGAAAAGAAACTTGTATCTTAAGCAACGTGATCAGAACGAGACAACACGGATTACGATGCTTTGGTGATCGCCGCGTGAGCTTTACTCGCTTCAAATGCTGAGATGTTTATCGATTAATCAAGTCAAGTCAGAGGCATTGTACCCGTATACAACGTTTAGGAAACAGTGAATAAATAGCCACATTCGAAGCGGATTTATGGCTTAATGTATTGGAAACAATTATTATTATAATTATAGCCAGCGAAGGTCGCTGAAGTAGCCCGCCTTATGCATACAACACCCAAGTGACTGTCATGCATAAAACTAATCACTGACTAATAATTTTCCCTCGTGTAGTATTTCGGCTGGGATATCTAACCAGTAATGAAAGCTAAGTCAGTGTAAGTGTTGGACATAAAAAAGCTAAGTGTTTGACATAAAAAAGTGAGAGAGGAGTTGTAGTCTGCGAGTATTTCGAGTCCCGCAATTAGTATAACCGGAACAACTCATGCACAACATGAAACAAGCGCTCATTTTCAAAATATTTGGACCGCTGTATTAACGCCACTTACTTATGTGTAAGAACACAAAAGAGAATAACTTGGCGATTTTCCTATAAATTAACTTGATTTAGTGCAGCAATTATTTAAAATAGTGAATTCAAGCATTTATCACAGCAAAAGTGTATCATGTCAAAGCCGCATGACATCAGCCGCTCGGATCATTTGTAGTCCACGCACTGTCTCTGATTTCAGGTCGATAGAAGAATTATTCACCGCGTGCCCATAAAACATCTCGGAACAGCCAAACCACTGTCTAGACTGGGTGATTTGACTCAGCCTAGAATCTTATTTAGAAGATTCAGCTGAAGCTTTGAAAACATGGCCATTGATAAACAGATATTAATGCTGCGATGCGATAAACGCAAATGTGACCTTCCACGGGAAAACGTACACTAACGGCTTTCCGTTAAACGGGTGAAACGAACGGCTATCAAACGGGTTAGAAACGGGTCACCAAGCCGTTTGAAACGGGTAAGCAAACCGTTCGAACGGCTGATGAAAATTTCGAACGGGTTGCCAAGCCGTTCGAACGGCTGATGAAAAATTTCAAACGGGTTGTCAAGCCGTTCGAACGGCTGATGAAAAAATTCGAACGGGTTGTCAAGCCGTTCGAACGGCTGATGAAAAATTCCGAACGGGTTGCCAAGCCGTTCGAACGGCTGATGAAAAGTATCGAACGGGTAAGCAAACCGTTCGAACGGCTGATGAATTTCGAACGGGTGGCCAAGCCGCTCGAACGGCTGACGAAAAAAATTATTCTAACGGGTAAACAAACCCTTCGAACAGTTGAATAAAAATAATTGTGAACGAACGCCACGGGTGATAACATTGATAATTGCGTTCCTTTTCAAACGAATGCCGTGGCACGATGAACGGCTGAATAGCTCACTTGAATTTTGACGGAAACCTCTCTATCGTGGAAACTCCTGCTTTCTCTACTTTATTATTTTCATCGCTAAAAGCCAAAGAAAGTAAAATTGAAACGCAGCGAACATAGGTTACGTATTTTTTTGTTTCCAAAATCGTTCGAACGGCTAGGTTAATTGATGAAACTGGTAGATAGGAAACGTTTAAACGGTTTATTATTTATTGTAACAACATAATGACGCAAACTTCCAAAAATTTTAAAATGCTCATCTCTGTATCTCATCATCAATCTGCAGAGCAAGCAAATAAATTATTTGAAGTACTTACGGAACGGCTGCTTTCAACAACAGAGTCTGACATCAACTGAAAGCTTAATTTAATCGATCCCGAGCAACAATGTCGAGATATCTTATCCTTTCCACACGAATCCAAACACAATAACAGCACAGTTCTTTGATATAAATAAGAATCATTCTCTGAAAGATACATTTCGCAGCACAAAACCATTGAACGTAAATTGAATCATGCGACGAGCAAGCTGTTTGCGAGGAATCACGAATTATCACGTGTAAAGTACACGTGACAGTTTGGTATGTTGTCATGTCAACCACACTTCAGAGTGTTAGTTATATTTTCTCTCGGGAACTATTCTTCATACTGCAAACTTCCATCATGGCTGAATGCGATCTTCTTGATGTGGTTGAAAACGATGAAATCATAGCTAAAGTGACGAAGTTTCTTCAAGAAGGATGCGGGTGCTCCAATGGCACGAAAGGAGGCCAGTGTTGTCAGCAGTTCTCGAAGGAAGCTGTTCTTTCAAACTTAAACAATTGCTTGGAATTGTCACATGCAGAACTCGACTTTGTTATTATGGCAAACATTCAAGCGTTCTTGAATATTGATGTCATTGGCGAAAAAAGGAAACGAAGTTCGCGATGCAGTTTCCTGTACCTTAACCGATCGATCTGCAAGGATATGTTCTTAAATCTTTACGGAATAAGCTATTCACGGTTTCGCAGATTAAAGGAACATTATGAAGAACATGGACTTTCTCAAAGGGTCCATGGGAACTGCAAGAGACTACCGCCTAACACCTTGCCTCAAGCCGTAACTGAGGACGTAAAGAACTTCTTAACTAATTACGCCGAAGAAAACGCTATTTTACTTCCTGGCAGAATCCCAGGATTTAAAACCGACGACATTCGTCTGCTTTCATCGTGTGAGACGAAAATGAATGTATGGCGTGAATTTCAAAGAGTTTGTGAAGAAACGGGTAAGCAGGGTGTTGGCTACACTTCTCTTACAAAACTTTGGCAGCAGTTCCATCCTGATCTTGTCATCTCCAAGCCCATGACCGATCTGTGTCTTACTTGCCAACAAAACACTGCGAAACTCGTGCGGTCTGCTAACCTTCCCGAGAGCGAAAAGTCTCAGTGCGTGCTGACTCAGCAGGAACATTTAGACCGCGTTCAAACAGAAAGAGAACTTTACAGGAACACTTGTTGCGAGTCAAAGAACAATTTTAAAAGATTGGAAGACACAATCAAGTTGGATGAGCAACACGACCCATGCTCAATTGATACAGCCATTCACTATTCATTCGACTTTGCTCAGCAAATTCATTTTCCCAGCAACCCGATGCAGCCGGGACCTATTTACTTTAAAACTCCACGCAAATGCGGAATCTTTGGTGTTATGTGTGAGGCGATACCTCAGCAAGTTAATTACCTTATTGATGAGGCAAGTGATGTTGGTAAAGGGGCAAACACCACAATCAGTTACGTTCATCATTACTTCCAGAACCATGGACTAGGCGAAACGCGCGTCCATCTTCATGCAGACAACTGCTCAGGGCAGAATAAAAACAACTGTTTCCTTTGGTACTTGGCTTGGAGAGCAATAACTCGGCTTCATGACTCGATTAGTTATTCCTTTTTAATTGCCGGGCACACGGAGTTTGGCCCCGATCGCTCTTTTGGAATCATCAAGAGATCGTACAAAGTTAATTACGTTTCTTCCCTTTACGAATTTGCCGAAATGGTCGAATCATCCAGTGCTGCGGGGGTAAACAGAGCGCAACTTGTTGGAACGCACGATGGGGAAGTTATTGTGCCAGTGTACGATTGGACAGCATTCCTGCAACAGTACTTCATCAAGTTTCCCGGCATAAAAAAGTTCCATCATTTTAGATTTTCAAAAGAGGAACCTGGCAAACTTTATTTCAAAGAGTACAGCACTTCTCCCGAGTGTTCTGTTCTGCTGCTGAGAAACCCCGCCATCCTACCGCCCGCGGTACTTCCAGCGGAGCTTAAGCCCCAAGGATTATCTGAAGAACGCAAACAGTATCTTTATCGCGAAATTCGTCAGTTTTGTAAGCCCGGAACGGAAGACCTTGTAGCACCAGCGCCATGAAACAATGGGTCATTTAGTAGCGATGGCGCCCTGTACTGTTTCGTCGCTTTGGACGATTGATAGGTTGTAAATAAAGACTTAAGGTTCGCCTAGAATAACTTAATGTTCGTTACTCTAAGTTTCGTTTTTTAAAAATGAAAATTTGCAATTAGTTTGACTGCTAATAGGTTAATGCTCGGTTGGGTATCGTTTCGCTGCTCAAAGTTTTGTACATTCGTTATTAGGTACAGGTTAGGTTACTATAAATTTTTAAGTATTTCTTATAGTTGATATAATGTAAATAGGCTTTTTCGTCATATTCAATTAAATATTGCGTGCATAGTGTTATCACTGTTGTAATGTTGCGCGTTTTACTAAAATCCTTCTGGGGAAAGTTTTGTCTTTCTTTGACACGCGCTGCCGAATCGGTGTTTATTCTCTTTTGAAGCAAAGCGTGCCGGCAAGCCCTGAAAAAAAAAACGTCCGGTTTTATTTGCTACAATTTCTTGATTCAAACGGTGAAGTTATCTCTATTTGAAGAAAAAGTACTTAATTAAACTTGTTGGGTTGCGCCTTTTCTTAAATCACTTCTTTTCCTTGGGAAAGTTTTTTTTTCTTTTGACACGCGCAGGCGAATCGGTGTTTATTGTCTTTTGAAGCAAAGCGTGCCGGCAAGCCTTAAAGAAAAGACATTTCCGGTTTTATTTGACACAATTTGTTGACTCAAACGGTGAAGTTATCTCTATTTAAAGGAAAAGTACTTTGTCAAACTTGTTATTTTGCGCCTTTTCTTAAAGTCACTTTATTTACTGGGGAGAGTTTTATCTTCCTTTTGACTGGCGAATCGGTGTTTATTCTCTTTTGAAGCAAAGCGTGCCGGCAATCCTTGAAAAAAAAAATAGACATCTCCGGTTTTATTTGCCACAATTTGTTGATTCAAACGGTGAAGTTGTCTCTATTATCTCTATTTGGAGTAACTGCAGAATGCCCCGCTACAGCGAGGCTAAAAAAATCTTTTTTCGCCTTTATATCTCTTAATGTCAGAGAAACAACTACAGAGACGCCTGGCGGCTACTTAAACACCGACCTTTGACAGCTCTATTGATATTATAATTCATGACTTGTGAAATTTGTTTAGTATGCAAAAACGCACAAGCTCCGTGGACCATTAAAAACAATGACATTTCATTTATCCAATGAAAGCAATGTATTTTTGATCCACGCGACCTTCAGTGTTACGTATAAAAGGAACTCTGCTATTAAATAGAAGTAATCACATTTGCTGCGGTTAGCTACTGCATTTGACAGTTCTTCGCCTTCAACTTAGTCTATCGATAGTCACGGGATGTCTCTCAGACAATTGTGCAAGAAAACAACTAAACGTGCTTCAAAAGCACTGTTTCTTTTCCCGGCAGAAAAAAAAACGGGAATTGCTCCAACGCGAATCATCGTCGAGAAAGACCTCGATTTCGTCGAAGGACAGTCTGTCCGTGTTAACTGGGAGGGGAAAAAAGTACTGGCGGAGATCCTTGCTGTAAGCGGTAAGTGTAGATTTAAAGTTGTGAAATCTATATTTTTTTTAGAAAGGTGATCCTTTCTAACTTTGCAATCATGATACAATTATGATTTCTAATTTGAATTCTGTAATTACATGCCCCTATTATAGATGATGAAAATGTTTTGGCTGAAAGAGACATGCAGTGGTATGAGAAAAATTTTCCTGCTTCGGAGGAGGAGAGAGTACAAAATCTAGATGCCACAGAAGAGCCACCAAGGAAAAAGGTTGCACAGAACAAGGTAACGGGGATCTTTTGTTGTTTATTATCTCGAAATTTAAGAAGTATTCTTTGCAAAAAGAAATTGAAGATGGGTAGTTTGTGTAACAATCGCTGCAGAGCTATGTGTCGCGCGCCTGCAAACTAATACCCCATTCACACCAAAGCTTAAATGTTGTTTAGTTAAACACGGTTTAATTTTTTTTTTCGCGGAAGTTGCCGACTGATGTTTTTGGCACAATAAAAGCGCAAGTTAGAGCATACTTGAACCCTATGTAAATTTAGTCTGTCACTTGTCTGCTGATTTTCATTTTCTTAAACCTGGCTTAAATACACGTTTTGTTGGTGTGAGTCAGGTATAAGATTCCAGTCGCGTGAGCAATTTTTGAAGTTTGTGCGCGCGCAACACTTAGCTCTTCGCTTACATGGGATCGCTTCCACAAAGAATTAGTTCTAACTTCAAGAAGGTAAAAGTATGTAGAATTTGTCGTATCGCCTTGTTGTATAACACATTTTTTTATTCTAAAGAATACGTAGCTGTGGTTGTCTGTTTAAGAAGGGACTCCTCCATTTTTAAGAGCCGAATGATCTGATCATTGAACGTATTTCTAAAAGTCTAATAATCTGATTTTGTTTGACAGCCTGTCGACGTGCAGCGTCCCCAGACCGAAGCCAGTACGCAACGAAGTGACCATCCATACAATAAGTTCCTGGTTGGCCAGAAGCAGAGGCAGCATGAGTGGAATTCAGTCCGAGACTCTAAAAGGACCAAGGAAGCACAGACCCCAGCGCCTGCGACCATGACCAGTGTCAGTGTAAGTCCTACCCTGCAAGACGTCACTGTGCTCCGCCAGCAGCTTGCTGCCAAGACAGAGGAATGTCGTCAATTGGTTAATAGGCTGGATGCCGTGGAAGCAGCTACGACAAAAATTCTCTCCTGCCAGGTGCAAATGCAAGACCAATTCGTTAAGGTAATGTATTAGCTATAAAAGTTGTTTTTCCTCTCCCGAAGCAAAGACACGATTCCCTGACTTCCTAATTTGTAATTAGAAAAAAAAATGTTAGTTAAGTAAATTATTTTAGGATAGAAATTTTTACGGGTTGCCAATGACAAAAGTAATAAGCTGAGTAGAGTTTTTTTAACAGCTTTTCATACTCTCCAAGGTAACAATTAGCTAAAAGCACTTTATGTCCTGAAACTATCAGCAAACCCACATTTCCTTTTTTACTCTCGACTTGCAGATGCTGGAGAAAATTGAAACTTCCATGTCAGGGATGGAACATAAACTGCTGAAAAAGACGTCTGCCCTGGAGAACAACCTTGGTGCTGTACTATCAGACATGAAGGCACGCCTTGAATCACTGGAAGATCAATCCCTAAACCATTATTCTATCGTAAGGAATTTTCAGTAAGATTACTACTTGATTTCGGCTTGATTTCATGTCGCTACGCTGATTTCTGGCTGTTGCTAGATCTTTTATTGACGATTTGAGGAATTATAATTATTAATGTGATGGGCTCAAACAGCGTCTGGGTATTGCGCAAGAAGAAAGAAGCAAGAACTACTGTAATGTTTGATTGTAGACTGTTATATTTCAGAAAAAAAAAACTAGATTAACATAACGATATGGGTGTAGTGTCATGCTAATCAACTGAAGTGACTCCTTTCATTGCTATTAGTAAACTGAACTTAATTAGAGAACGTTGTTTTCTTTTTTGTTTTTCCAGCTCGATGCCACAGCCAGAGACAACGGCTTTGGCGATGACATCCCAGCGTTGGACGAAACTGGGCCCCCTGCAGACATCGATGACCTAAGCACCATCGACACCGAAGTACTGAACAGGCTTTGTGACGATGTCCTTCCAGCTGAGGCTGTACAACCTTCCACAGTGGCAACGTCTGCACACGAAGTCGGTGAGGAACTGATTGGAACATGTGTCACTCCCACGAAAGTAAGAACAGTGCAGCAGACTCTGGGTAAAGAAAGCGAACGCCACCTCTGTGCGCTGAAACTTCTGCTGTCTTTCTTTACGAACGAGGAACTAGCGGACAGCAATACGGATGGTACTTATAGAAAGAAGTGTCTCGACAGTGCCAAACTTAATTCTCTTAAAGTGCTAGTTTTCACTAAGTTTCCTGCTGGCGCCAACGAAGATAAAGAAAGAGCATGGAGATTTATTAAAAGCAAAATTAATTCTAAGTGTCGCGCTATCCGCAAGTTTACGCCGAAAGACTCACTTAATCGTTCATTGTAATCAATTTCTTGTAATATATTGAGGGATTTTTTTTTGTATTTACCCAGCTCTTTATTTAATTAAGACGCTGTCTGTATAAGAAAGAGTTTTGTAGTGCAATAAATATTTATAGTGTACTTAACTTCTTTAGTGTCAATTTCTTCACTTCGGGACCTTTTATTTGTTCGTAAGGTCAACACCACACATTGCTCAAACCGACAAATAAAAGCTAATCGCGAACAAACTGGTCCTATTATAAACATTTTACCAGTTAATTGAAGTTAATGCCTTTCAAGCAACCATCTGACAATAGTTTCCAATAAAACCGAAACCGTTATTTTTCTCTCAATTTGCCGTGACGCTTCAAAATACCAAAAATCATGCATCCTTCAGCCGAAACAAGCGCACCACACATGAATATACCTCGTTCTTTAATCCATGAGCCGCCCTACCCTAGCCAGCCCTTTTCAGTAACGGACTCGATGTGGCGGGGTATTCTGCAGTTACTCGGATTCTTTAGCATTGCAAATAATTTTACATATTCGCCGATGCTTTCTTCGCCAAAGAGTTTGTTGATTCCGGTTCCCGGTTGCCTTGGAAATGCATTCCAGAGAAACCAGAGCATGCTGGGAGAAAAAAATGGCCGCTTGACATTCACACGTGGTTTTAAAAAGATATTGATGCTTGTGACAGCTTGTCCTTGTATTCGATTCACGAACAAGCTTGGATAACATCAACTTTATCAGACTTGCCGGGAAACTCAAAAAAACGGAAAACTCGAGTTACTGCAAGTTTCTGGGTTCTTAAAACAGCGTGAACGGGTGAATTTCTTTCAACGAACGAATGGCATAATCCCGCTCGTAAGGCCTAGCTACATACTAGCTCAATGTTTTTCTTCCTGAACGGATGATCCAGTTCGTATGACGGATTATACACGTCGTTTAAACGGATGACTGTTTCCAGCGAACGCGTGTTGAAGTCGTTCGAACGGTTGGGCGTTTTTACCAAACGGGTGACCAAGTCGTTCGAACGGATGGATGTTTTTATCAAACGGGTTACAAAGTCGTTCGAACGGCTGGACGTTTCTACCGAACGGGTGAGTAAGCCGTTCGAACGGCTGGACGTTTCTACCGAACGGGTGAGTAAGCCGTTCAAACGGATGCAAATTTTTTCGAACAGATGCAAATTTTTTTCGAACGGCTTGCAAACGGCTTGTAAACGGAATTCCGTTCGAAAACGGAAAGTCGTTAGTGTACGTTTTCCCGTGAAAGGTCACAAATGCATTCTGTCCGGCTTCTATCGCTGTGCTTTCGCGGCAGTAATAAAATTAATTTCCTAGTACTCCCAGTCAAAGCTCATCTAAAAATCAGATGAAGAGAAAGACATTGTCAGTTTCAATAGAACGGAGGTGACTGCGGTGCCCAAAGCATAAAAATTGTGTTGCAGAAAGTCTCAGAAGACTCAGAACGCCAAGATATAAAAGGTACTATTGATAACAGCTCACCGAGCATCGTTCTTGATTGACGTCACAAGCGTACTCTCCCCAGACTTCCGTTAGAGCAGTCGCGAACCACACAAAACCTGACTTCAGCAGGGCATAGAAAATCGAGAATTTAACCAAATCGAAAAATTTTTGCACGAAAAAACTCGACTAAGTGCGATAATTTTTTTTAGCGAAAAAAACATTTTGCTGTTAGGTGCACTTTAAAGAACACAGTTGCTGAATAGAAAGTCTCCACTGAGTTATTGCAACAACTTGGTGATCAAGCTTTGCTCATGCAGCTCCACTTTAAGGTCTACACTTACTCACCATAGTCAAAAGTATAATACCCTAACCGACCAATGAAAGCTAATCATAAACATACTAACCAGAGTGATAATTAGGCTAACCAAGACTTAAAAGTGAATTGACTTTGTCACTGTACCAAGTTGAGATGTCATATGATTATCATGTGATCAATGTGATTGTTATGCACTAAGCTTTCTTGTTATGTGACATTTTGGTTTGGTTATACAGTCTAGTTCACAAATCTTTACATGCTGGTGATGGTTGGATCAAACTCTCAAACCTTAGTGGAACATTGCATTTGGTTAATCTGGCTGGTGAGTAGGAGGGATGGTGACACCACATCTACCACTGCCATCAGCACTGAAATGCGCATTGTGAATCTGGCAGAGAAACGGAAGAAATTTTAACTAGCACGGAAAAACTCTCCTATGGGTACAGAATTGAGTAAAATGGATAAGGGAGTCCAAGTAGGACTGGAGAGGAAACTTGAAAACATAACAGTCTTGAAAATGTGTGCCTTTTACCATTACAGATTCAACTATAGCGTAAAAGAGCCAGGAGAATCTCACGATTAGTAGAGAACAGTGCTAGTAAAGATATATGGCTGCTGTTAGGAAGAAAGGCCTGTTGTGGTATGAAAATTCTTAAGTTTATTAACATGATGAGCTGACTGAACTCTCAAAGAGCGCTCCTGTTTACAATTTAAACATTACAAGTAGCAAGATGTTAAGCAGCACTCACTCTCCACAGATGGCTCCTTAAGAAATGTATCCGAACGTCTTCATTGCAGGAGTTCGACAAATGGATAGTGAATATTGCTTCAGAAACCCACCAGGTGCCAGTGGCATTTGTTGAAGACCTAAATGTAATAACTGACCTTAAATGTAATAAACTCCTAAATGTAATAACATTTGGCCTTAAATGTAATAAACTCCAAAGTGTGACAACATTTGGACTAAAATGAAACAACGTTACACAAACGTCATCATTGACGTAACCACCTCATTGTTTAGTAAAATAATCACGTGACACTACACACAATCCCTGTAAGCGGGAATCCTTATTCCAGCCTTTAAATTCCTTCTCATACAAACAAATTTCGATAGGTTGGTAATAGTGTGACGTTTTTGTTTCTAAATCTACTTGTTAACCAATATAGTTCCGCAGAAAATATTTTCAAGACACCAGCGATTTATCAGTCCGTTCTTGAATCACAACCTGATCAGTCCAAACAAAAATTCCAGACAAAACTATCACAGTGGTACCGGATGCCGTGATGACAACATCACCAGGACACGACGCAAGGTGCATTTGAAATAGCTGTTGTCGTTTCATGGTTTAAATGCCTTTTATATCTCGATTTGGCTCTCTTGTGAGACTACACACAGCGAGTCTGGATAGTTCGATCCTTCAATCTGTCTCCTTTTTTTATATACGTAACTGTGTCTGGAAAAAAAGGTCTCAGAGTCCGATATTTTGGTCGTTTACAATTTTCCCAGCAGGATGATGTGAATCTGCTTTTTCTTTAAAAGTATCAATTGTATTATGCCCCATGGGGTAATATTTTGCAAATGACGAAGCATTTCCAAACTGTAGGTTTGAAAAACTGTTTAACAAAGAATTCCTGCTTTAATGATTGCATTTGATTAACATAATTGGACACTGCATCAAAACTCAACAAACATTTTGCCTGTCTTGAAATGCAAAATGAAGAGCGCTATCCAAGGACCAAAAGTGCAAGTTAATTAGTTTCCGATATCAGGAGATAAGATGTTATCCTTGTTATCCTTATCACCACTTATCAGTAATCCTTGTTTTACTAAAATGAACAAGTCGGATAATACAGCAAATTGAGTTTGATCAAACACTGACATACTCAACAAATGTTCCACAGTTGAAATTATAATTAACATAAAATAACATTGTGAAAATATTATTAAAGAAAATTACTTTCATAATTTAAAAAAGAACACCAACTCGCCGATCGCAGGCTGCTCGCCGGTTATCTTCAACGATCACAAATGTACATTGGATGTCCAGACACTTAATTGATATCTGTCTGAGAAAGCGCACGTGCTGAATACCGTCATTTTGCTTCAATTAGCTAAGAGTAATGAGTCTTTCTATTTGATTCAACATGGGTTATACCGCTTTCGCTATAGCAGTTGCATTGGCATTATTTTTGCACAGTTCTGTGGCCTTAGATGATCGTGTAAATTCACAAGGAAACAGGAAGCCTTCTGTGTTACCAGACGACATTTATGAAGCCCTGATTAATCTTGCTGAAGGTAAAGCCCTGCCACCAGTGAAAGAATGGACAATGGCAATGCGCACAGCTGCTGTTCGACTCTGGAGAGCCAAGGGTAGGATATTAGTCAAAGAAGAAAAAGGGAAAAAAGAGCTCTATTTTGATGGACGTCGAATGTTAAGATCTTCAGAGGTGAACGAAATAGTTGCAAGAGAATTTGACCGAACCAAAGGATCTGGCGCAGCGAAGTTAGCTTGCGGTCTCAGGGACAACTTTGTTGGACTAAGTCATGATAAAATACAAAATATTCTAAACACAGACAAAAGTCACTATCGTCGGAATGCCAAGTTTATGAATAAGGCAACACTGAAACCAGTTAGAGCTAGAGATGTTCACATGAGACACCAAATAGATCTAATGGATATGGGAAGCAAAGGATCTGTCAAGTTGAATGGGAAGTTGTATAGATACGTGCTCACAGTGATTGACGTTTTTAGTCGTTTCGTTTGGCTTCGTCCTCTAACAAACAAATCAAGGAAGGACGTTGCAAAAGAACTGGAAAGTATCTATATGGAGCATGGAGCATCACGTATAGTTCAAAGCGATCAAGGAGGAGAGTTCAAAAAAGCCGTGAAAAAGCTTTGTGAGCGCATGGATATTAAATTGATTTACAGTCGCCCTCGGCACCCCCAGTCGCAAGGCAAGGTTGAACGTTGTCACAGGTCACTGAGATCTAAGATAGAGTACGACCTTAGTAAAATGGGTCAGGACGGTGTCAACTGGGCAAAAAAAATTCCTCTTTACCAAAGGATTCTAAATAACGACCCCAAAGAAGTAATTGCTCACAAAACACCATTTGAAATTTGTGACCTTACACAGGAAAACGTACAATAACGCTTATCCGTTAAACGGATGAAACCGTTTAGTATCCGTTTTGTAACCGTTTAAACGCTTGATGAAAACTGTTTAAAGCGTTAGCCAAAGCGTTTAACGGTCATATAAAACCGTTTTAACGTTTAAGGAGACCGTTTAGGAAAAGTTCATATCCGTTAAACGGCAAGCCTCATCCGTTCGGAAACTTTAAGCATCCGTTAAAACGGAAAGCTCTATGCGTTAAACGGAAAGGTTTATCCGTTAAACGGAAAGCTCTATCCGTTCAGAAAACAGAAACATCCGTTAAAGGGCATTTTCTGTCCTTTAAGAAATTTTTATCATCCGTTAAAACGGTAAGCCCTATCCGTTAAGAAGAATCTGCATCTGTCCAAACGGCAAGCACTGTCCGTAACCGTTTTTGCATTCGTTGCATAAATATTCTTTCAGTTAAAACGGCGACCGAGCTATCGGTTGAGACAATCTTAAACCACTATGAAAAACGTTAAAAAAGAACTTTAGAAAACTACATATGTCTTTACTCACGTTCATAAATCCATGGCAGTTTTTGCTGTCGAAAGTGCAGTGACTACGAATTTACGTGCACGGCCACGTGAAGCGATGAGGTTATTAAACTTGTACAGCTGCACAATTTTAAATGCATTCCTCGCGTCCAAAGTTTCCTCAGCAAAAAAATCAACCAATATCAACATAGACTGCGAGTAGTCTCTCTTTTGCTGAGAAATCGACGAACGGTAAGCGGCGAAGCCGCAGTTAATATCAACATCGATTCGTAAGAGCAAAATGATCACGTGGTTTCCTTCACGATGTAAACAAGTCACGTCCTTGAGTCCCATGTCACGCAACGCACTACGTATGCATTTTTACAGTTTACATCGTCATGGTGACAAACAAAAGAAAGTTATTTTACTACAAGGAAAAGCCGGTCTTCTCATAATCCAAGTGATAACTCATTACGATGCAATGGCAGATTTAGGAGACCAAGAATTTAACGACGAAGCGGTTCAGAAAGTGGTGAAATTTATGTCCGATGGCTGTGGATGTGCTCTGGGAGCAAAAGGTGGTCCTTGTTCTAAACAGTTTTCGAACGACACAGTCTTGTTTAATTTGAATAACTGCCTTGAACTTTCGAGCGCGGAACTTGATCTAGTAATTTTGGCAAGCATCCAGGCCTTTACCAGGACCGAGGCAATTGGTGAGAAATGAAACCGAAGCCCACGATGCAGTTTCTTCTTTCAATCAAAACCTATTTGCAAGGACATGTTTATGCTTTTCTACGGCATAAGCTATTCGAGATTCAGGCGGTTGAAGGAACATTACGAGCAGCATGGAATTTGCACAAGATCTCACGGCAACACCAAAAGATTGCCCGAAAATACGCTTCCTCAATTAACGGTTGAAGACGTTTGCGCATTTCTGTTAAATTACGTGGAAGAAAACGCCATCACGCTTCCTGGAAGAATTCCGGGTTTTAAAAGTGACGATATCAAAGTTCTTCCTTCGTGTGAGACGAAGATGGGTGTTTGGCGATCGTATGACACTGTCTGCGAAGCTTCAAACAAGCGAGCAGTTTCCTACACGAAATTTCTTCAACTATGGGGACAGTTTTATCCTCACGTGGTGGTTTCCAAGCCAATGACGGATCTGTGCATAACATGCCAACAGAACACCACCAAACTACAAAGAGCTGCCAACCTCTCGGACAGGGAAAAATCACTTACCGTGAAGGCTCATCAGGATCATCTAAATTGTGCACAGACTGAAAGAGCATTTTACAGAAGCGTATGTGAAAACTCTGAAAAAACTGTGGAAGCAATTGGGATCAACGCAGTATTAAACCACGAAGAGCAGAACGCTTGTTCTTTGAACAAAACAATGCACTACAGCTTCGACTATGCGCAACAAGTTCATATACCCAGCAATCCTCTTCAACCCAGCCCTATTTATTTTAAAACTCCCCGAAAATGCGGAATTTTTGGGGTCATGTGCGAGGGGATACCACGCCAAGTGAACTTCCTTATCGATGAAGCTAGTTCAACTGGGAAAGGGGCAAACGCAACAATCAGTTACGTGCATTATTTTTTCTCCCATCACGGACTTGGAGAGAGTACTGCACATCTTCATGCCGACAACTGCTCGGGCCAGAACAAAAACAATTATTTCTTATGGTACTTTGCCTGGAGAATTATGAATCAACTTCATAATTCAATTATTTACTCATTTCTCGTCGCCGGCCACACTAAGTTTGGCCCTGACCGTTCTTTCGGGATGATAAAGAAAGCATACAAAGTGAACTATGTTTCCTCTCTTTACGAATTTGCGACGATGGTGGAAACCTCAAGTCACCTTGGAGTTAACAAAGTGCAACTGGTAGGAACTCATGACGGCCGAACAATCGTGCCGGTGTATGACTGGGCTTCGTTTCTTGGGCTTTATTTCAACAAGATACCAAACATTAAACGATTTCATCATTTCAGATTTTTGAAGGATAATCCAGGAATGGTATATTGTAAAGAGTTTGTAACCAGCCCAGAGCAGTCATTTATGCTGTTAAAGGATCCAGCAGTTCTGCCTCCTTTGTCAGTCCTCCCCCCTACCGTAAATCCTGAAGGCCTAACGGAAGAGCGCAAGAGCTATCTCTACCGAGAGATTAGGCAGTTTTGCAAGCCGGGGACTGAAGATAATGTCGCTCCGATGCCATGAACAGTACACGGTTACTTTACTGACTCATGCAATATTGTAGAAAACAGCCTTTATATTTATAGTATGTGAAGTATAAATAAATCAATTTTTGTTGTATGAAAATGTGTTTATGCTGTCGATATTGTATTAGGGCCATGACTGTTTCTATAGCTCGAGAAAACAGAAGTAGCAAAAAAGTGCGCGCAAAACATAAGTGAAGTTCTTTTCTGTTCTCCGCCTTGATCCCTTTTTATTAGCATATCAATCACTGAAAAGCTTTGTCGCGTGGGTCTATTGTTATAGGGATTCCGTTACATAAAGCACGCGCAATAACATGTTTTCTATTCGGTTTTGTGCGCGCAAGAACACGCTTGACCTTTTTTCTTTCCATTTAAGAATATTCGACTGATTTTTCTATTCGAATTGCTCTTGTAAAGCACACCCAACATAAGTAAAGTTTTTTTTTTCGATCCTAACCACTAACTATAAATAGGGTGCAACCAGAGGATAGTGACATAAACCTAGATTACTATCAGGAATAACAAACTCTTGTTTCGCATACGTACTCATCATTATGTCTATGAATGATAAGGTTAAGATAATCTGGAAAACAAACTGCGAATGGAAAGACAAACCACACTGGCCAAAACGGAGGGACATCAAGCTGCCAGAGGGCGAAACAGAATCTCCGATGCCACTTAAAACAGGAGATGCTGTTAAAATTAAGTTCGGCGGAAGGTGGTACAATGCTGAAGTGGCGGAGAACTGGGAACCGAAAGGGAAGAAAGGTATGTACTTTTATGTCAGTTTATCTAACATAGATCGCTCCATCAAAAAAGTCATATCGCTCGAAACTTAAGTGACTTTGCTCCATGTTCTGAAAAGTGTTCCGTTACAGTAGTACTTAAGTTTGCTCAAGATCAAGATGATCGAGTTTTCAGTTTTGCTGGACGCTTTCGTTCGTTTTATTGACGGTGTAAAGTGTACTTACTACAGATTATTAAGATGAATTGTCTGTATGTTAACTCTAAAAGTCCGAAGTAAAAGCTGATTCAAAATCTTTCAAAGCGTGCAAACGAGAAGAGACGATGCATAACAAACCGTTTTTACTAAGGATATTATTTTATTTCTACTTGTACTACCAGGAAAGAAATCTTGTCCAGGCACAGCTTCTGAATCCTCTCCGTCTCCACTGTCATCGTGTATGTCCAGTCTGGCAGCAGAAGATCCATATGAAAAGTTTCTGGTCGAGCAGAGTAAGCGGAAGATCGAGCAGTCGAGCAGTTTTGCATTGAAAAAAGCCAAAGTTGCCGCCAACGAGCCAGAAGCGAGAAGCAGCCAACCAGATGACGACGAGATGAGCTCTATTAAAAAGCAGCTGGGTGCGAAAAACGAAGAATGTGCCTTACTAAGAAAACAAATCCTCGATCTGCAGCAGGCCAATGCCGACGCGGAAAAACGTAGGCAGGAATCACAAGAAACATTTTGCAAGGTTAGTAAACAACTAAGTAGGCTATATGTTAATTCCAGTGACCTCTCGATTGCCTCGAACCACACGTTTTCCAAGCTCTCCTTTACAGTACGGGCTCGACTTCAAATGCTATGTTTGCTTCCAAGGGAGAAATATAATTGTAACATAGAGGTGCTCGCAATACATAATTTTCTGGGCTAAGCTTATTGACCTCTTATTTGTATTGTGCAAAATTCTAAACGATCGTACGAGATAAAAAATATTTTCCACTTTGTAAAGAAAATGTTTTCTAATTTACTACTGTAGATGGTGGAGAGGATAGAGGACTCAATAGGGGCAATGGAACACAACATGGCATCGGCACTGAGAAGGATAGAGCAGCGTTTGGCATCGCTGGAGGAATCCTCACAAGCTGCTTTGGTAAGTTTGTGCAGAGTGCCTATAAATACATTCGGAGACGCAATTTTGACGCTCGTTTGTGCGCTCGCGTCACTTTACTTCAGCGGCTCGCTTTGATCGCCGGAAATCGCGTCTTTTGGGAGTATTTCCGCTCACGCGCAAAAAGAAACGGGGTCTGCTGGCAAGCTAATTGTTTCCTTTCTGAATTTGAGTGGATTTGAAAAAGCACAAATGCCTTATGTTCTGTAAACCATCCAAATTACCTTGCATGTTTACATCCGCGCGCTATCAGTGACTCGTGTGTTTACTTAGAAAACACTTTCGCGCCATCATTACGTCAACAGCTCGGGAACGGCTTTTAGCGCGCGCCTTCTTATAGGATGTTTTCTAAATATATTTGACGACCCTAAACGGACGGCTGTGAAGGAGATTATTAGAGTCACGACGCTAATCCAGCGAGTTAAAAATGCGTGTGCTGCACTAATTACTTGTTTTTTTTTTATTTCACCCACAGCTGACTGTCCCTGCGAACATTACCACTCTGAAAAGTGACGATCTTGCCACTGTTGTACCTGAAGGCCTGCCAAATGACCTCTCCACAATAGACATGGCTGCCTTTGCGAGTCTAAGCAACGAAGACGCTGTTTTTCCGCAACCCTTGACACCTGCGACACCAGTTACGCCAGTTACTCCAGCAACGCCTTCTCCTGGTGGTGAGAGCACCGTTCTGCCACTGTCCTTACCAGTAAGCGAAGACGTCATCCGTAGCTGTGTGACACCTCGGAAAGTACAAAACATTAAGCAGGCTCTGGAAAAGGAAACCCAGCGGCACAAGTGCGCTCTGAAGCTTCTCCCGTATTTCTTTACAAAGGAAGAGCTTACGAAAAGCAACACTGACGGGTCTCACGGGAAGGAACAATTAGATAGCACAAAATTAAATTCAGTTAAGGTTTTAGTTTTTAGCAAATTTCCCCTGGAATGTCCTGTCGAAAAGGAAAAGATATGGAAGGGCATTAAAGGCAAGATAAATGGCAAGTGTCGTGCTAGTAAGTTTGCTTATGCATTTAGGGAAAGCTGAAATGTAATTCAATAAGTATTCGCTTCGCTTTAGGTTGTTGATTTTTTTCAGAGCGTTATTTTTAACATTGAAAATGTAACTGTTTTAAAATAAAGTTAAATTGTTGGATCGAACAGATGACTACTTTTTTTCGTCTTGTTATCTTTTGTTGTCGGTTCAAAAAGTCCATTACATATACGGAGATGTGCCCGCTTGATGAGTCTTGCAATGTTGTCCGATTGATACTGCAATTTTTTCTCTAGCCTGTCCCAGGCGTTCAGTTTTTGGATCGGAGAGCAGCGCAAACTTCGGGATTGCGAAACCGAACGCCTGGAACAGGCTATTTTTCTCTCACCCGTCCCCAGTGACGATCGAGATTGTCCATAAATTGTCACGTGTAGTTTGCACGTGACATTCTGTGTGTGCCTGAGCGGCTGAATCGATCTCTTATTTACAGTAAATTTTGGAAATGTAGCTCGATTTGTTTTGGAAAGGATAAAAAAACGCTGAATGACGTGCCGGTTGCAAACTTTAGGAACGAAGATGTTTACCTTCAGAAGTCTATTTTCTCGTTAGGACGGGTAGGGAAACTTTCTGTCTTGTAAGTTTTCAGCTTAGGTGACTGGTGTTTACATGTAAATCGACTTCGCGTTCCAACAATCAAAGGAAAAGCTTTAAGAATAATGGCCTATTAAACTTCAGCATTTATTTACAAGCTTTTGTTGTTGTTATAAATCACGTTAAAACGCTTCGAGATTCCAGTTTTAGTTCGATACTTTCCTTGACTGTACGTTTGAACGCTTTCGGCTGTCCGTTTGTTCGAACTACACGTTCGCAACTTTTGCCCAACCGTTAAATGCTTTGAGTGTTCCGTTCGGAAATTTTGCTTAACCGTTTAACGCTTTGAACTATCCGTTCGCAATTTTGCTTAACCATTTAAAGCTTCGAACTATCCGTTCGCAAATTTTGCTCAACCGTTAAACGCTTCGAGCTATCCGTTTGCAAATTTTGCTTTGCCGTTTTAACGCTTTGAGCTATCCGTTAATAAATTTTTCTTAACCATTAAACGCTTCGAGCTATCCGTTCATAGAGTTTCCCAAACCGTTTAAACGTTTTATGGAACCGTTAAAACGCTTAAAAAGCCGTTTATTATCCGTTTGCTATCCGTCCGTTTTTATCCGTTTAACGGATAAGCGTTATTGTACGTTTTCCCATGTAAGGTCACATTTATTTTGCACGGAAACGTAATAATCTCCGAGAAAGCGGCTTAGAAGAGGAATGTCTCCCTAGCCCTGGAAAAATTCACCCAACAGAAAATGACGGGAAACTACGTTCCCGGCAAGCTTCTAAAGTGCAAAAGCAGGCACAAAAAGCGACCAAGAGGTGTGATAAGCGTGCGCAGCGAACGCAGCTTCGCCTGAATCCGCCCTCTGTTTACAGCGTTGGAGAGACAGTTTATCTGCGTCTAAGAGGAAGATCATTTAATAAGCGACATATAACTGAGGCTCGTGTAGAAGAAAGAGACATTCAGTTACATACCTATAAGGTTTCATATACTTCACCACTAATGGGAAAGAAAGAAAAGAAATGGGTCCCTGTAGATGACGTCACTAGCCTTACCCTACAGCGCGAAAAACAAAAACAAAAAGTAGCAAAGCTGTCAAAAAGGAAAAAAATCAGCACTATAAAAAGTATCACATAGCTATGAGAAAAGACGACTACGTCGAGGCTATTGAAGATCAAGGCTATAAAATAGCATATAACTCACCAGGAGATGGTAACTGCCAATTCAGTGCACTTTCACACCAGCTTCAGAAGCTAGGGATTTTCAGATCTGCCGAAACTATGAGGGAAGAAATAGTTGATTACTTAGAAAGAAACCCCTACAATAACGAAGGCTTTCCTCTTTTGGAGCATTTGGCAGATAATGAGTTTGCTTCCTGGAGCAACTATACAAATCATATGTCACAAGATGGGGCCTATGGGGATCAGCTAACACTGTATGCGGCCGCGAACTTATATAACGTTGACGTTCAAATAGTATCTTCCCTGGGAGCTGGTGGGCAACATGTGTTCAGCCCGTCAGCAAGTATTGCAACGGCCACTGTGTACCTTCGACATTTTGCAGAAAATCAAGGGGAACATTTTGTGGCCTTGGAACCAGTTGTGAGCGACCACGACAATGGTGAGGAGGTACTAGAAGACATCACGGAGGAATATGCGAGTAGAACTGAAGGAAACATTGACATGGGTGATACGGTTAATGATGATGACTCTGATGAAGAAATTGAACAACAAGAGGGTGCGGACGACTTGGGAGATGTTGTGGTTGAAGTTGAGGAAAGTGATCAGCCAAACGAGACAGCCTTGCAGATAATTGAGGGTGGAGAGGAACAAATAGCGCTTCAGTTTGTTCCTGATGAGGATGTTGGCTCATTGGCGTCTGGATCCAATAGAGATTGTTGCATCGAAAACCTGCCCAATGAACTTTTAGAAAAAATCTTCCAAATGGTATTGATATCATCGGCCACTCTATTTGCAGGTAACGCGTGCCATTCATACCAATCGTTATGTGGAGTCAGTACACGGTTTAGGGCGGTGACGCAAAGGCTAACTCGAATGTTGCCAAGGGTTTATATCTCCGGCGGAGTGCAATCTTTTGTTTTAAGTGTCCGTAGCCTTATCAAGAAATATGGTACCTCAAGCGGCCTGATCATGGAATTAAAAAGCATCATTTCCGATCCAAAATGGGCCAATGCCTGGTTGGAGATTAGGAAAGACAGATACGATTGGTGTGTCATCAAAAGAATTTTTTGGAAAAAAAAGTAACTCATGGTGATCTTTCGATGAAGCAAAAAAACCGGCTAAAAAAACAAGCTTCAATGAAAAGAGGTCAACAGAACTGTTAATGTTTAAACACTGATGTTGTATCGGTACAAACTTTTTACTTTTTTTGTTAGTGTTAGTTGTGTCTAGAAAAAAGTAACAAATACTGACTTTTTCACAAAGCTGAAGAGGAAAAGAGACAAAAGAGTAACCATTCACTGCAAAGAAATGGACAGAACTGTTAATGTTTAAATGTTGATGTTGTTTCAATACATAATTTGTTTAAAAAATTACCTCCGTTCATGCATGTTAGCTGTTATAAATTTTATACCCTTGATAGCCTTGAGTTCAAAATTAATAAACTAAAATTAATAAAGTCATATATAATTATACTAAGAACTTTGTCCAGTTGAGACCCAGGATATCTCATCATTCGAAAATGAAACCATAAAATATCACTCCAATGCTTGATAGATTTAGCCAAGCCTAAAAGCAGTGCTTCCCGTTTTATTTTTAATTTAAATCTGAACTTAGAGACCATAGACAGATTAAAAATAGGACTTGAGCCCGCCATCCAGTGGAGAACAATTACCTAATCAGCGGTCAAAATAAAAAAATACATAAGCCCATGAAATAGTCATGTGATACTGGTCAGCGAATACCTTTTTGACAACTGTCAATTGGCCATAACATGGATGCCCAGTATCAAATAGGATATAAGCTGACGATAATCTTAACGTTGACATATTTCTGGAGTATGGCCGCCAAGTTCCGCTCTGTAGCCCTTAGATTCGGGCCGCTGCAGAGCTCTGCTATAACTGAGTGCAATGACGTCATCAGTCAGGTGACAAACCCGAAAACACATGTTACTCGTTGCGATAAAAGAACCCTTTTAAGGAGATGACAGATGGTGCAACAGATCACGTGGTTTATGCAATAACAGTGAGTTGATTAATGACGTCTTTGATGACGTCAATGATGACGTGAGTATAAACCATCTCATTTAAGTCCAAATGTTGTCACACTTAGGTGTTATTACATTTAAGGCCAAATGTTATTACATTTAGGAGTTTATTCCATTTAAGGCCAAATGTTATTACATTTAGGAGTTTATTACATTTAAGGTCAGTTATTACATTTAGGTCTTCAACAGCATTGAGACAAACTAAAGGAAACATTAGAGGACCTTCAACAAGATATCATCGCACCAGTAACTACCCCAACTGCCTGGATTGGCTTGATGGTTGTAGTACCCAAGACAAATAGAAAGATACCAATCTGACTGGATCTGAAGGACCTGGACTAAGCAATCCTTTATGAACATAACCACCTACATGCCATCATGGGGCTAAAGTTTTTGCTAAGTTGGATGTTCGAAGTGGATTCTGGCACATTGTGTTGGATAAGCAATCATCATACCTTACCACATTTTATAACACAGTTTGGGCATTACCAATGGGTAAAAGGTATTTCAAGGTCAGATGCACAAGCTTATTAAAGGTGTACAAGGTGTGGAGGTCATTGTGGATGGTTTTGTGGTCGTCTTGTTTGGACACACCCATCTTAAAGCAGTTCCTGACCCGTGCTACAGCATCTACCAAGTTGTAGTCGTAGGCTGGGATTAAATTTTGTTTGCATAAATTACATGTGTGTATTGTTGTTTTTAATTGTCCTTCTTTTGCTTTGTTAGTTTTGTGACATTTTGGTGTGTTCTGCTCAACTTTGAAGATGATAACATTACAGGCTACTCTGCCCCACTAGCATGGAATTATGAAAATATCCACCATCAGGACAAAGCAGAGTTCCCCAGAGAGGCTTCTTATGGTGAAAAATTTCAGTCCCCTGATGTAACTGCTGTGGGAGTCATGGGCTGGCTGACTGACCAGCAACATAAGGAATTCCTCTGGGACTTTAGTGTTCCCTTGATTAGAGTCCCCCCCATCTCATCTTGTCTTCTATGAGCAGATACATTAAGTTCCCGAAATAATGTATCGTCTTATATTTAGTTGAAAGGTGTAATAGCTGTTCCACGTTATGTCAACAGAGTTTTGATACTTTAAAGTACTACCAACCATCAGAAGGGGATTGAGAAAAATTGTTTGTTGTTGGTGAACCTATAGAATGTCAGATGCAAATTATGCTGACTTTCTTTTTCAATTCACCATTTGAAGTTTACTTTTAATGTTGCTTATGTTGCGGTTATTACGAACACTGCTTTAACGTTCGTTTGATAATGCTATTTAGCATTTCACATTGAGTTTTAGCACTTTTACCGTTGAATAAAACCTGTCTTGTCTTGAAAACATTATTAATTAAAGCAAATAAATGGCCAAAGGCTTTTGTTATACTGTGATTAAGACCCCTGGCAATCGAGAATGCAATCCTTTAATCACATCATTTCATTACTTCAAGCTCTTACTTCATGTCTCTCCCTTTATCCCACAAGTTTTAGGAAAATGTGGATGATTGAAATTTTTAGTTGCAAAAGGAAAATAGGGAATGTAAACAATACTATGATTGTACTTCTGTGTTTGACGTTTCAGTTGTCTTTTATACATCAATAAAACATGCGTATAATGCCTGACTTGACTGTTAAATTAGTACGCTTTTATTTAACAATTATGAAGAACCTGTATATTGCACTATTTGGTTACTTGCTTTTATCATGACCTTCAAAAGTCATTAATAATTCATAAGGAAAAAACAAAAGAAATTAATGTTTAATGAATGTCTGTATATCTGATGAAGACGGCTAAACTTTACGTCCAATTTTCTAGGCAAAATAGCCCCAAATCTAAATATTAGTGCAAGCATAGGTTGATCTAGATCAGAAGATTTTGAAGCTGTTCAATAAAGTCACGGTTTGTGTTTTATCAAATCTAAAACACTCGGCTGTGCCTTGTGTTTTAAACTTGATAAAACAATGCTGTTCATTTATTAAACATTACATTAACAGTGGGAGAACTGAGACAAAGTTTTAAGGAAAGTCAATTTAAATGAACATTTTTTGTTCATTATTCTTTGGCTCCCACTAAGGACGTGAACGCAGGTGTATGTGTTCTACCTTAAAATGCGAAAATAATAACGTACAGTACAGTATTTCAATAACATTAAGAACTTTTCTTGTAACCCCCACATGTATTTCAACCGTTTTGTGATGTCGTCAATTTAAGAACCCAATTTGATCTTCAATTTAAGAATGTAATGTAATTTTCAATTCAAGAATGTAATTTGATCTTTTATCTTGTTAAGAAAGCCTAATAGTTACTTTCAATATACTTGACTAAAATTTCATGAGAGACGAAAGATTGGAAAAATCCGGTCATGGGGCCTGGAAGGAAGCTGTTTCTCTGCACACGAAACCAAATGTGTATTACTGAGGAGAACTACTGACCAAGAGCAGCAACATGGATTAGTTTCATGTACAGGAAGAGAGCTTCTTCACAGTTATTGGGCAAAGAAATTGAAAGACTTGTTCTTGCATAATCACAGTAATATTGATAATCATTGTACGTCTTGACTACAAAATAAATTATTTCTTGGGTGATACATTGTACTTCTGCAACTGGTGCTGGCAGGCCATAATCACATGTGCCATGAAGCTCTGGCAACAAGTACAGAGAATTTGGGTGACCAGGTACTGTGCCATTTCCTGACCTTCGGATGTGATGGATGTTCCATCACTTTCACTGCATCAATATCTCTGCTTGCAAAACGCCATGAAAACAATACCACAGACATTCCTTAGCCATCTCAAATGAAGTGTCCACCATTCCTTGAAAATCCAAATCAGTAAAAGAGCTTTTCCACCATGTGCAGAGACATTTGGAAAAAACAGGCCACCATCCCTCTATTCTTTGGTTTCTTGGCGAGGCAACAAAATGGCGGGCATCTGGATTGTCATGGAAAAATGTTTGTATAGATGCTGCTAAACCATTTTCTGTGCCCAAATCTGCGATTTACTTTACAGGGCACCTTTCTTCCTCTGAAACTGTATGCACATAATCTGAGGCTATTTTATGAGGAGAATTGTTATAACATGCAACCTCAAGCCATAGTATCTTCCCAGTAAATCCATCAATTGCACTGTGAACTGAAAAGCCCTGCTTGTAGTTAGCTATGCTGTGAGGCTCAGTTTAAGATTCGTCGGAACAAGGTAATTTTTATTTCTTGGTAACTCGTCTAAACAACAAAAAAATAACATTTCAATCTGTTTTTCACCTCCTTGATATCTCTGAAGCCAATGATACACAGTTCAACATTGTTCAACTTTTGTTGATCAACTAATGCTGAACATTGTTGCGACTTGTTGAAACATTGGAACTTGTTGAATACTCATTCAACTTTTCTTGAGCAACAACTACTCAATTTGGTGCGAAGTTAAAATGCGGAAGCGAAAATGTTGTTCACTCTCAGACTTCTATATTGTGCATTTTCCGTTTGTGATGGACAAAAATTAGGAGTTTGAAAGTTTGAGGAACAGGAAAATACACGCATTAGTTCTAATGAAAACGAGAGAGAATCTTCCGCGTTCCCGACATGTACACAACCCGTGACGTTACAAGGTTGCTAAACTCGGCTCCAGGTCCCGGACATGGTTTGGCTCCAAAAAAGCCGATTTTTACCGCCAAAACGAGCACTTTCCGTTGTGTATTTTCAAAAATAAAGGTCACCATGATTTTAAGCAGGTTCGAAACCATGAATTGAACAGATAAAAAAGAATACGAAAATTTTGTTTTAGTAGCACTTTAAGGAAGAGAGAGGTCAGATAACTTTGATGCAGCTCAATGGCACAAAAAAAGAGAGTAGAAAGTGACAAATATGTTGCTGCGATCTCTGGAGAAGTTTTAGAAATATGTATGTGGGTCAGTATTAAACAAACAGGACCATTTAGTAAATAATCTTTACCTTTGTTGAAAATACGCTAACTTTCCAGGAAAACATTACTTCTTTACTTTCCAAGAGAGGAGGCTCTGAGAAGAACCAACTAGAGAGGTCATTCTTGCAGGAGAAGGTTGCTTATTGCCAAAGGCAGGGCGCCACAACTTCTGTTAAGATTTTGCAAAACATCGATGATGTCTTTGTGACTTCTTTTAAGATCTTGCAAAACATCGGTGATGTCTTTGTGACTTCTTTTAAGATCTTGAAAAACATCGGTGATGTCTTTGTGACTTCTTTTAAGATCTTGCAAAACATCGGTGATGTCTTTGTGACTTCTTTGAAGATCTTGCAAAACATCGGTGATGTCTTTGTGACTTCTGTTAAGATCTTGCAAAACATTGGTGATGTCTTTGCGACTTCTGTTAAGGTCTTGCAAAACATCGGTGGCATCTTTGTGACGTCTGTTAAGACATTGCAAAACGTGAAAACCGTTCGGAGGTTGTTTGTGGTTATGCCAGTGTAGTCGAATTCTGAAGATTAATATCAAGTTTAAAAATTGGAAATTGATGCACGCAATGGTACCTTTTCTGATGGCTATTTCTTTTACTTCATAACAGTTTTCACCTTGAATCAAACTGCTATTAGCCTGGATTGCTTAACTAGAGTTGCTGGTATTGAAAGCAGTATATTGGATGTACGGCAAGAAATATAAATTAACATTCCTTGCATGATGTCCCATAAAAATTGGAAGTAGTATGCACGCAGGTCCCTTTTCAGATGGAAACTGGTTAAAAAGAATGGAAAGTAATGGGGGCGTAGGTGCCTCTTCTGATAGTACGTTTTTTAAACTTTATTACAGGTTTAACTTCGAATCAAACTGCAAATAGCCTGGATTGCTAAACTAGAGTTGCTGGTCTTGAGGGCAGTATATTGGATGTAAGGTAAGAAATATTAATTAACATTCCTTGAATGGTGTCCCATAAAAATGGAAAGTGGTACGAGCATGGGTGCCTTCTCGATGGAAAGTGATTAAAATATGGAAAGTAATGCATGTGTAATTGTCTTTTCTTATAGTAATTTGTTGTTTATTTTATTACAGGTTTTATCACTTGAATCAACCTGCAATTAACTTTGAATGCGAAACTAGAGTTGTTGGTATTAAGGGCAGTATATTGGATGTAAGGTAAGAAAAATTAATCAACTGCTCTTTGATGTTTTTTTTTTGTCAGGTCAGCTTAAATTGCTTTCACACTGTGAGGATCATTTCATAACTGCTCTTTGCATTGTAGCCCATAAAAATAGAAAGTGATATCGCGCGTAGGTCCCCTTTCAGATGGAAACTGGTTTTAAAAAATTCGAAAGTAATGGGGGCATAGGTGCCTCTTCTGATAATACGTTTTTGTTTACTTTATTATAGGTTTAACCTTGAATCAATCTTCAATTAACCAGCGAATGCGAAGCTAGAGCTATTGGTGTCGAGGGCGGTATATTGGATCTAAGGTAAGATAAAATAATGAAACATTTCTTCCGTTGCAGCTGATATAAAATAAATAGATGGAAAGTGATGCATGAAAAGTTTCCTTAATCTTTTTTACTTCATTACAGGTTTATCTTTGAATCAAGCTGCAATAAACCTGTCATTGGTATTTAGGGCAGTATACTGGGTGTAAGGTAAGGAAAATTAGATGAACATTGTTTTGCATGAAAAATGATAAAAACTGATCCATGTTTTTCAATATTTTTTTCATTAGACTTAATTGAAGTCCAGTTACACCAATGGACCTAATACCTTACCTCTATTTTATCCCCTTTTGGCTTAAGTAAGAAAGTAAAACTGTCCAGTTCTGTTATTGCTGTCTAAATGAATGTGATCAGCTTATTGCTAAAGTGTGTCGTAGGGATTTTGGCCAACAAGAAATGTCGAATCAGAACAGTGATCTACTCGTGTTACACCTGTCTTTGCAGTTGAACGAACTGAAATCTGTTCCTGTATGATCGAATCATTTTCGGAGATTCCTCAAAAAGCTTCTGCAATTTTCGGGAAATGACCGGAAGCTTCCGCATTACCTTTGGACAGTCTTCTCACAATTTTCGAAAATCCTTGGAAAATGTTCGAAAATCTTCGGAAAATCACTAAAACTTAAAAAACATTATTGCTTATAATAACAAATAGTACGCGGGCGCTTGGAGATATGAAATTTATCTTTCATTGCTTAAATCGATTTGAAATCTTGAAGGTTTATTCCACATCGCCAAGAGCCCATGTATTATTCTCTATAATGCTTTCGCAACGTATACAGTTCTAAAGTGTGACACTTGTAATTGTAATCCTTACCTCGTTACGGACAAAAACTGGCACATGTAGCTTCTCTTATGACACACAAATATCGAGGTCAACTACACATCTGTGAAGTTTTCATACTAGAATTTGTTATTAATAAGGAATGGACACATCACTCCGGTCGCAGTAAGAGAACGACGCGGAGCGACGAAGGATTCAGTTTATTTAACCGCCACCCGAAGATGCGGGGGGGTGGGTGGGTTGAAAATTTTGTCCCTCCTGCGGTAACTTGCAAAAGACGCTTACTTGATTTCGCAATTGCCTTTTAAACTTTTACTAACCAATAGGAAGGTGCGAGAAATCCGAATGTCTCACGGGGGGCTCACAAAGTGATAATTATCGTATAATCATCTGATTCCAACAGAATATGAATATTCAAATAACTTTGAATAGTACCATATTCTGTTTGAATCCTTTGTTATTAATAAGGAATGGACACATCACTCCGGTCTCCGTAAGAGACCACTAGACCAACTGTAAGAAGCAAAATACCACAACTACCTGGCGAGAAAAGGTATGATTTATTGCTTAATACTTCCTTCCCATACCTTAATAGACACCTCGAACTACAATAACCCCCAAACAAGAAAAACTGGTCATACGAAACGTTACAATTCAGAAAAAGCTCGCGAAAACCCTTGCAACTCATTCCACTTAGAATACACATCAATTACAGAATTATCAAGAGACGCTAATCTTGCTTGCTGCCGGACCAGCTGGATTCAAAACTTCCTTCAATTTAATGCAGTGCAAGGCCGTCTGAGGGGTTTTCCATCCGACGTGGTCCATAATTTCATGTAAACTTGCACTAGAGAGAGCAAGGGAAACAGCAGCCCCACTTCTAAAGCCATGCAGAGTTAATCTCCTTTCCTTGAAATGAGAGGCTAACTGTTTAACATAGTCGTCTAATCTTGATTGAGCAGCCGAAGAATTAAATTTATCGGCAGCAATATGCTTCTCTTTGGACAATGAACGAAACAAAAAACCCTTAGTTACATCAATTGCCAGTAAATGACAAATCTTGACGTATATTTCAATACCCAAAACTGGACAAATTAACTTACTGACAGCTCTCTTTCAGGCAAAAACATTCTGATCACCTTGGCGCAAGGTCTTTGACCAAAGATGATTGAAGAGGCAACCTGTGTTATCTGGAAAACATAAAATTTCCTGAGTTTTAACAAGAGCCAAGTCAGCGGCCCGATCTCCCGAAAAGAAAAGCGCCTTAACTAACTTATCCAGAGAGAAAGGCTAATCCCTCATCCAATTGTTTAGAAATCTGGCATCTTTGCACAAACGGGGCTTCGAAGGTTCAACAGTAAAAGGAAGCACACACATCCAAGCATGGATATGTTGATGGAGTTGACCAGCTACAAAGTTATCTGGATTTTAAACGGCAGATTGCTAAGATCTGGCGTAACAGAACCATCCAAAACTTGCCGAAAGCCAGGCGCTGGGAAAACGGCCCCCTGGAGAGGTGTCCCACCCACGGAAACCCAGTCTACTTGTCTTGAAGTGGCCTTGTTGACAGCTTCAAGGGGGTTGAAGGCAACTTGCAACTCCCATCCTTGAGTGGAAAAATGTTGACACTTCGGCCTTTTTCTTGGGCTCTAAAAAAGTAATTGAAACGGGGAAAAAGAGTCAGGGAATAAAAAAGGCCACTTTATAGGGAAAAACCCATGGGTAGGGAAACCTCGCCAGGAGACAGTTAACTCCTGCACCCGACGAATCGGAACGCCCACGAACATGCCCAGGAAATAGGCATGCCCGTGTGAGTTACTGGCCCTTTAAAGGAGAAATAGAGAACTATAGAAAAGAAGATATGACTTACTCTCAAATAACAAACAGGTTTATTAATAACAAATGAACAAACAGACTGTTTCCCAAACAGAACCGTCTAATCCTCTTACAAGGGGAAAACACAAATTCTCCCTTTAATATACTGGAAGTCACTTAGAGTTTGGACCTGGACGGTCTAACTTGAACCGTTTTGAAGGACCCGCATTAAATTGTAGATCATTAAGGCGCTTGAAGCATCTGGACTGGATGTGACCGAGTCGTCTGCAATAAAAGCATTGGGCGGAACTGAAATAGCCTCTATACCCTTGATTAGGAGCAGGAATTTGCGAAGATCGCCGTAGAGCCGGTGGGGATCTCCGAACAGACTTATCGACCTTAGACATGACATCCAGGACACGCTCCTGATGCTTATCCCCCAGGAGAGCTGCTAAGTATTTCATGAACTGATCAGGGGGAGAAGAAGTCTTGTCTTTGAAGGCCTGAAACACAGCCTGGAAATATGGCAATTTGGCATGATTCGATGAACGGGCCACCGCTTTAAGCTCAATCAAGACATCAAACGCCTCATCGTTGTCAAACGGGGGACTTTTCCTCACGAGGAGGGATGAGAGCTTGGACAAAACATCTTCTACCGATTCGTCCTTTCCCTCTTCAAGCTTCTGAATCCGATCCCTCAGAAGTCGCAAAGGGTCGTTGTCCTGTAACAAGGAAAAACTTGAGTATAAGAACCAGAAAAACAAAAAGGTGTTATTCCTGCAATTAAACTCGCAGGCACAAACAATTCACGTTTTCAACGCGGAGACGCAATAAATCATCGTAATCAAGCCCGCAGGCACAATAAAATCTTGAAATCATGGCCGCGAGCACAAACAATTCTCTCATAAACAAACCCGCAGGCACAATTGACACTGGTAATAAAACCCGCAGGCATAGTAAAGTCTCGCAAGAAAGCCCGCAAGCACAAACAATTCTCTCAAAAACAAGCCCGCAGGCACAGTTATTACTCGTAACAAAGCCCGCAGGTACAAACAATTGTCTCATAAATAAGCCCACAGGCGCAATTAACACTCATAACAAGCCCGCAGACACAACAAATCTCGTAACAAAGCCCGCAGGCACAAACAGTTGTCTCATAAACAAGCCCGCAGGCACAATAAATATTCATAATCAAACCCGCAGGGACAATAAAAAAATCTCGTAACCAAGCCCGCAGGCACAAACAATTGTCTCATAAACAAGCCCGCAGGCACAGATAATACTCATAATAAGCCCGCAGGCACAACAAAAAACTCGTAACCAAGCCCGCAGGCACAAACAATTGTCCCATAAACAAGCCCGCAGGCGCAATAAATATTCATAAACAAACCCGCAGGGACACACAAACACGCCCGCAAGCACAAAAGCTCTCATAAACAAACCCGCAGGCACGATAAATTCTCCATAAGATCAAAAGAGGGCACAATAAATTTAAAATCAAGCCCGCAGGCACAATAAACTCTCCTAATTAAGCCCGGAGACAGGCACAATAAATAAACAAGCCCTCAAGCCCAATAAATTCTTGAGAAAAAACCCGCAGAACAGACTCTATTGATAATAAATCATGCCGGCACAAATAACGCAAACAAAAAAACGATAAATAAATCCAAGGCGAGCGAGGCCAAACTAGCCGGCTAGAAATAGCGCGAGCGACGGTAATAACGATTGCGTAGGACGGGAACAAATGTAGATGGACAGGCGGCCAAAGAAAAGGAATCCAAACCAAACAAAACACTAAATAACCTAGAAGCGTGCAAACTCCGAGAGGGATGAAACAAAATATACAAAAGCAAACTAAAAGGCATACGCGACAAGCAAGGAGGCAAAACATAAGGGCACAACCAACCGAGAACACGTGTAAAGCATAACGAACAAAGACTAGAAAGGAAGCATGGCGAAACACACTAGCAAATAACCAAAAGAAGAACCTAGAAAAAAAAAAACCAACGTAATTCACCTCAACTGGATCGACTGGAGGTTGAGCTTGTGCTTGGATAACTTCTTGAAAGCTTATGGAATGATTTTGCCAATGATAGAGATGTAAATTTGACCAGAGAAGACTTTTTCACGAGTCTCGGGCGATGTATTAGTCAAAGTTCATGGAAGGGAATCAAGGTAACGTGCTGCAAAGGCAAAAGAAATGCGTACAGGGCTTGCAAAAGAAACAGGGGCAAAACAGTTTACACCTGCTGACCGAGTTTCAACGTGTGCCATCTACATCTTGTGGCAAAGAAAGCGATGGACTACAAGAATCAGAAAAAGGTGGGGCAGCAGCTAATGATTTAGTAACAAAAAACGACGGCTCCCCCCACACTTACCCTAACCAAGACGTTAATTACATTGTGAAACTTGAGGAAAACGATGTACAAAGTTGTGATGTCTACAGTCAAAGGAAGGACAAGGAAGGAAGTAGTTTAGAAGACAGGCAAATCTCTTCAGCAAAAGAACGTGGGTTCCATAAAGACAACGTACCGGAAGAAGCGGTCGCCATGCACAAGAGAGGAAGAGATGACGAGAAAGGAAGTAGCGAAAAGAGACGGGGGGATGCTAAGGTTCCATCAAATGCCAATTTAGATGACGGCCAGATCTCTTCGGAAAAAGAACGTGGGGTCTGTCAAGAAAAACCACCGGAAAAAGAAGCCGGTACCATGCATAAGAAGGGAAGATTTGACAAGAACACACATGCTGACAATGCTGAGGTTCCATTCCAGATCTCTTCAGGAAATAAAGGTGAAGCCTGTCAAGAATACAGACTTGAAGAAGACGCGAGTCCCTTGATAGATAATTTGGAGGCAGAGGACAGCATGTTTGAAAAAGGTGCATGTGGCACTGGTCTTACGGACGCAGAAGAGTGGACTGATGATCAGAGCGAGTGTTGTCGAAAATGTTAGGTCCCCAAAATCAAACAATCCAAGCAGCGGCAGTTCCTCCTTAAGTACAGTGGGTTGTGGTCCTTCCAAGGTTCGAAAGCCGCAAACCAAGCATCGAAGCAAACGGAGGACAGTCTTGGTTAGCTCAGATGAGGAGGAACATTCTCCCGAAAGGTTTTACCAAAACCACCACAAGAAATTAAAGAGTCTTTTACCGAAGTATCTGCCAAATCAACCTAGGTCGTTTCGGGATTATTTGTGCAAGGTCTTGGACATTCCAAAGACAGACAATCCAAGACGAATTGACATTCATAACCATTCAGGTTCTGCAGGAACCAATGAATGTGCTATTCGCCGGTCGTTTGTTGCTACAGCCTTCCCTCCTGTCAATGTTGGTCAGGTAGCCGGATGCAAGGTAGACCACACCTTTCCTCGCGACGTGTTTCCACAGTTTACCCATCATGGGAAAAGTGATTACCATTGCGAGATATGCATCCCCTTTCAGAGGTGGGCCAAGACCAATGGTGTGAAACATGCTGCGTTAAAGTCCAAGCAACTTACCATCGAGGACATAATAAATGACACTGCCATCTTGAACTTCCGTGGTGTGGTACAGGCTCATGCGCACTTCAATTCAAAAGCTCACCAGGAAGCAATTGACTTTTTCAAACGTGATCTAAGAGTAAAGGTTAACAAGGCACATTAAGGTACACCGGCAAGAAAGGAAGCGACCATTACCGATTTCTTTGGAAGAAAGAAGCCTTTAAACTGACTTCGACCTCTGGTCCCACTGAAGGCCAGAACAAACCACGAAAAGTCAGATGCCTTTATTACTAGGATCCAGAGGTCGTAAAAAATTTCGAAAATGACAAACAAATTAGGCGCAGCACATCACAATCGCTGTTCAAGAAAAGGCTGTATGAAGGTATCATCAGATGTTACAAACACTCTGTGAATCATAAACAGTGCTACAAGTACAGGGATTGGAAGAAACAACATCCAGGAGAGCAGAAACTTCTTGTGGAAGAAGCTAACAAACATCCCAAATCGGTGTACATTCCACTGAGGAAAATTATAAGAGTTCACGGTAAGGAGATCACGGTGACCAGAGGTATCAAGAGCTTAGATCCTCCCTGCTTAGAGGAAGCGATGTCACATGACAAACATCCATTCACTTGTTCAAACTGTGCCAGACAAGATTCTCAACGGATAGCCCGAGCCGTTCGAACGGCTGACAATTTTTTCTGAACGGATAGCCCGAGCCGTTCGAACGGCTGGCAATTTTTTTTTAACGGATAGCTCGAGCCGTTCGAACGGCTGGCAATTTTTTTGAACGGATAGCTCAAACGGTTCGAACGGCTGACAATTTTTTCTGAACGGATAGCTCGACCCGTTCGAACAGCAACCCATTTGAACGGCTGACGAACGGCTACCAAACGGCTATCCGTTCAGAAACGGCTAGCTGTTAGGCACGTTTTCGCGTGAGAGGTCACATATGCTATCGTGTTGGTCACTGACACATTAAAAAAGAAAAAAAGACAACACACATTAATTAATAAAAACAATAGAATAAAGGAAGTAAAATGTGATTAACAAAACTATGCAAATTAAACAAGTTAAGTGAATAAATCATAATTAAGTTATATACAGAATCCAAAGAAATTATGCTGAAGAGTAACATTGAGTATTTAAAAGGTATAATTTATATTGCTTATAAAAGGAAGTGTAAGGCAGTTTTTTAAAATCTGTTGGAATAATTTCCCAAAATTTTGATGCAACAAAAGAAAAAGTAGAGGACCCATAGTTATTATTTACTTTTGGCCTGTGAAAATTCAAATTCGCAGCAAATCGTGTATTGTAGGTATGGACTTCAGATGCCTGAGTAAGGGTTCTATGAAATACTGTTGGAATGTTTGTTGAATCATTTAAAATTTTATGAGTAAATAGAGCCACTTTAAATTTGTACGTATTTTCAAATTTGAGAATTCCTAGAAGATTGTAATATGGTGAACCATTTTCCCTGCTATAAGCAAAGAAAATGCTTCGGACACATTTATTCTGCTTAGTTATGATTTTACGTAAATTAGTTTTACATGCACTGCCCCAGCTTATGATGGCATAGGATAAGTATGGATATATGAAAGAATAATACAATTGTTTCAATGTATGAAGATCAACAAAATATCTTAATTTATAAATAATTGCTATATTTTTTGCTAATTTATTATTAATGTGCTGGATCTGCGGTCCCCATTGTAAATTTTGATCTATATAAATACCTAAATACTTAATTTGACTTTTATGTGCAATGTTAGGAATATGTATATATGGTCTTAGTCTTGTAGATGAAATTATCATGTAATTAGTCTTAGTAAGGTTTATAGATAGTTTGTTGATGATACAATATTTAAAAACTAATTTCAATTCCTCATTCATGACATGCTCAAGCTGATTCAGATTATCACTTGTACAAAACATATTTGTATCATCAGCAAATATACGGAAGGATAGCTTTTTTGAGCAGTTAGGTAAGTCATTAATATAAAGCAGGAATAGAAGAGGACCCAAAGTTGATCCCTGTGGTATTCCACAAGTAATGGTTTCAGGACTAGATTGGGTGTTACCAATCTTAAACTGAGTGCGATTATGTAGATAGTTTCAAACCAGTTAAAGGTTATTCCTTGTATGCCATAGTGGTAGAGTTTAGATAAAAGAATATTGTGGTTCACAGTATCAAATGCTTTACAAAAATCTAAAAAAACACCACAGGTAACCAGCTTTTTATCCATTGCCTGTTTGAGGGTGTCGGTGATCTCAAAAATGGCTTGCTCTGTTGAGTGCCCTTTCCTAAAACCAAACTGATATCTATACAGAATGTTGTGTTTTTCCAGAAAATCATATAGTTGATTATAAATTAATTTTTCAAGTACCTTACTGAAAGGTGAAAGAGTTGAAATTGGCCTGTAGTTTCCTGGGTCAGTTACATCGCCACTTTTGTAAACTGGAGTGACTTGAGAGACTTTCAAAATATTTGGTACAACACCAGTTTGTATTGATTGATTATAGATTTGAGTGAAAGGTACTGATAAGGGTTCCGCTGCTAGTTTTATTAAATTATTAGGTCTATCAATTGATGATTTGTTCTTATCTAGTGTCTTAAACAAGTTTGAAACCTGGGTTTCTGTAACAGTGGACATGACAAAACTATTAGCTGGAGATGACAGGATATATTGTGTAGGGTTTTCAAAGCTATCTTCAATTCTGCTGGCCAGGCTTGGGCCAACATTGACAAAATGTTTATTAAACTGATCAGCAATATCTTCATTACTAGTGAAAGTCTTGTTGTTCCTTACTATTCTTTGAGGTGAGGTCTGTCCCTTTGTCTTCCTCTTAATTAAATTACCAATTATTTTCCATGTAGCCTTTAAGTTATTTTTACACAAATCAAATTTTTTACAAAAATAGGCTTTCTTATTAATGTTTTTGAGATGGTTTAATCTATTTGAGTATTTTTTAAATTCACAAATTTTGACTGGGTCATTGGAAAGATAATGGGTTTTGTACATAGCATGTTTAGTTTTAATTGATTTGAGCATTCCCTTTGAGATCCAAGGTTTTCTTAATTGCTTTTGTTTATTTCTAGATACTTGTTTCAGGGGTGCATGCTTATTGACAATTTATTTGAGTGTATTAATAGTTCTAGCTGTTGTTTCATGCAAATTATTACATTTACCAGAGGTGAGATTCCAATCCACAGCACTGATGTCTTGAAGATATGATTCAGGGTTGAACTTACTGTAGTCTCTGAAGTAAAGTTGCCCATTTTGTTTTCTAAGTGATGATTCGACTGTGCAGAAAATTGGTAAATGATCTGAGATATCAACGGCTATAACCCCTGAAATCAACCTGTTAACTGTATTTGTATAAATATGATCAATTAAGGTTGCAGTATGACTGGTGATTCTAGTGGGTTTTGTTATCACTGGTAATAGATTGTGGGAATAAATCATATCGAGGTATCTACCTGTTTGCAGGTGTGTGTGATGTTTTAAAAGGTCAATATTCACATCCCCTAATATATATACTTCATATCTGTTCATATTTAATTCTTGTAGGAATTCATTGAGTATCGATGTGAATTCATCCACATTTGCAGATGGGTGCTTATAAATGCAGCCAATCATAATATGCTTCTTATTATGCGCAGGGTCAATTTCAACCCAACAAGATTCTACTGATGAAAGATCTATTTTCAAGTCAGGCCTGGGGATAGTTTTAAGAGTATCATTGACATAAATAGCTGTGCCTCCTGCAAGAGTTGGTGAATCGCTATGAAAAAGATTGTAATTTGGTAGGTCTACATTTGAGATCGAATTAGGATTTAATCTGGTTTCAGTGACAGCAATTATGTCTGGCCTTGAATCAATAGAGTACAGCATGTCATTCAGTAAGGTCAAGTTTTTTGGCAGACTTCTAATGTTACAGTGAAAAAGAGAAATACCTTTACCTTGAGCATTACATAAGATATTATCAAGCCTAGGAATATCGTAGTATTCAGACTGAGTATTTATAAACATTAGATCAGGGTCAGCTTCATCATTTTTATCTGGATTTGGTAAGAGGTTGTAAAGATCAAGGTCAATTAATTGATTTATATTCCTAGACCAGTTACTGATAGCAAAGCTAAAATCCCTGTCATCTAAATTATAGAAGGGAAGAAATTGCAGAGTGTTTACGGCATAGAATTCAAATTTGACAATTTAAAGCAGTACATTAAAAGATTATTTTCTAAGTATTGCTTATCTGGTCGAGGTAGTCCTCAAATTCTTCGTGCGTAGTAAAAGCTTCTGTGGCAGACGTTTCACTAACTTTCAGCATGATCTTGCCATTACTGGTCCACAGGAACTTGACATTGTTCTTCCTCTTGTATTCCTTGATTCTCCCAAAGAGCCTTTTACGGTAGCCGGTCAAGGACTCGTTTATGAAGATCTTGTTACTTCGAGAGATGGATTTGCCTATTTCGGTTTGTAAAGAAGGCAAATGTCGAATATTCTTTCCAACAAGGTGTTTGCGTTTCTTAAATACTTCTTCTCTCTTGTCCCTTTGGAGAAATTTAACAATCATTCGATTTTTTACATTTTTCGAGTCTGGAAGTCTGTGAGCAGCAGCAATATGGCTGTCGTCGATCTCAGCTCCAATTAACCTGCCAATTTCTTTAACAAGCTGCTTAGGGTTATCATGGCTTGTTATCAGGACACCAGTGATCTCTAAGCAATCCCTTCTCAAGTATTGTTGTGTTTCGTCGAGCGAACATTCGATTCAATATAAAGACTCTGCAGTCTTGTCAGCCATGTCCGCCATCTTTCTTTGTTTCGCTTCGAGCGAACCAGTAGCTTCCTTGTATTTCTTATCAAGTTTAGTTGCCTGTTCCTTGACGTTTTGCAAAGTTTGCACAACGGTATCATACCGTAAAGTTCCATGTATAAGCCGCACCTTTTTCCTCAAAATTTAAGTCAAAAATCAGGGGTGCGGCTTATCTACGGAAACATCTGTGGTCGGAGTTCTTAAAGGCCTAATTAATATTCATAAAAACCTCTTAAGATGTCACTGAATAAAGATACACACAAACTGAAAGCATGTCGATGTTGTTCATTGACTTTTATACGAGTGGTGGCTCCTGAAGGAGCCGTTTGTACAGTGTTTGTGTCTTCAAACATTCACCGGCGTATCTTCTTCTCCAACAGTTCTTTCAAGCGATTTAATTTCGCTTTACTCGAACAACTAAACACCAACCTACACGGAATCTCCATTCCTCCGCAAAGTTGTTTGCAATGACGCCTGCGGCCTGTCACTTCGACACGTATCTTTCCGCCACGTGCGAGAAAATACCAGCATATTCATGAGTACTCGCGAGGCAAATGGCCGACCGTTTCGCTGTTTTTCGTCACTTTCACTGCAAATTTATCCATCACGTTGTCAAACTCCTGTTCGCCGTGAAGTTTTTCCCCTGCTGCAGGTTTCCAAACATCTTGATAAACATGGTATCCCCGAACAGCCGAATCAAAAGTAAACTCATCCATTTTGCAACTACGAATCCAAACCATAATGCTTTTTATAAGTTCACTCGGCCCAGTCCCAGGATGAGAAATATCCAATCACAACAAAGTGCATCTCTGGCCGTTGCCAAGTTACATGTTTGTCAATAAATTAACAATCATGTGTGTTTTATTTCCTCGAATTTTCTTGCCTAAAAATCGAGTCCTGGTTATTGCTTTTTTGCGTTTTAAGTGATATCTTTAGTTTTTCTTGTAGCTTGTATGCCACATATTACTGTGCTTGTCCTTTTTTAGTTAAAATTTGTTCTTTAACCTCCCGATATATTGAAAACCGGGTTCAAGAAAACACAGATCATTACAGATGTTTATCAGCTGCTATTGTTTAATTTCGGCCAATCAGCCTTTGTTTATTTTGATCCGAGTTTATCCGACCGAGGTTATAAAAATAGTGCTGGGCAACAAAGTTATCAGTAGATTTGTTAATCATGTCAGAAAGGGGTACTCCCAGAGTTTCGTACACGACAGCTTTCAAATTGCGCGTCATTGCGTATGCTGTTAGCAACGGAAACCGTGCTGCTGGCAGACAGTTTTCTGTAGACGAAAGTTGTGTCCGCCGCTGGAAACTACAATGCGAACGTCTCCTAAAAACTCCACGGAACAAGCGAGCGCAACGTTATCGCCCTGCAGCGTTTCCCGACATCGAAAAGGAACTTGCAGCGTGGATAACCGAGAAACGCCAAGGTGGTATTGGTGTCTCAACTAATGTCATCTGCCTCAAAGCAAAGTCAGTCGCGCAGAAATTTGGTATTGCCAACGAATCATTTAAAGCTTCTAAACGCTGGTGCTATGGTTTTATGGAACGCTATGGTTTTTCCATACGACGAAGAACAACAATTGCCCAAAAACTTCCCCAGGATTACGAAGAGAAACTGATTAAGTTCCAGCGCTATGTCATTGCACAAAGGAAAAAACATGACTTTGAACTGAAGTACATCGGAAACGCAGACCAAACTCCACTTACCTTCGACATTGCGACCAGTTCCACAGTATCAGAGAAGGGAGTAAAGAGCGTGACAATTTTAACCACGGGCCACGAAAAGGACAGGTTCACTGTCATGCTTGCTTGTCTCGGAGACGGAACGAAGCTCCCACCGTATGTTGTATTTAAAAGAAAGACACTACCAAAGAAGGTGAACTTCCCAAAAGGGGTTATCGTCAGGTGCCAAGAAAAAGGCTGGATGGACGAAGGACTGGTGCAGGACTGGCTGAGGACCGTCTGGAGTAAGGTTGGAGGTCTGACCAGGGAGAAATCCATGCTAGTGTGGGATTCGTTTAGGGCACACTTGTCGAAACCCATACGTAACACGCTGAAGTCCCTGAATGCAGAGCCCGTTGTTATTCCTGGAGGAATGACAAGCATGTTGCAGCCCCTAGATGTTGCGATCAACAAACCGTTTAAAGATCGAATGAGGAAGAAGTGGCAGGATTGGATGCTGGCTGATCAGCACATGTTCACCCCCAGCGGCCGCATTCGAAAAGTGGAACTGGATCAGATCTGCCAGTGGATTGTTGAGGCCTGGGAGGACATCCCCATCGAGCTGATCAAGAAGTCCTTTCGTAAGTGCTGCATTACGAATGCCTTGGATGGCACAGAGGATGATGAAATGTGGGATGAAGACGACGACGACTCTGATCCATTCGCCGGTATCAATGATGATGATGATGACGCAGACTTGCACTACGCCGACAGTTACGAGAGAGAGCAAGCAGACATTGATCCAGAAGGCTATCAGAATCTCTTTGGAGATAGTGATAGTGAGGACTTTTATGGGTTTTAAGCTTTAAGATGACGAACATTCTTATAAACTTTGACAGACACTTTCTGATCGCTTGTAAATATAGTTGTAGTAAATAGACATTTGTTAATTAGAATTTTATTACTCCAGGAAACGAAGAACAGTAGTAGACACTTTCCGATCGCTTGTAAATATAGTTGTAGTAAATAGAACAGTAGTAGTTTTAGAAATTGTACTCGCGAAAACATCATTCGCTTATGCTTTAGAGGTGTAATACTAATTAGTGGAATAAATATTGTAATGGCATCTTTTGCGTGTTCTCTTCTGTATTGTCTTGCCGACACCCAGACTCCTCTCCACGTTTGAAGCTTGGTCGCTAAGCATTCGTTCGTTTCGTTTCAAACGCGTACGAATTTCTCGGAATATTTCTACTTCATGGAGTGTTTTGAAGTGATAATCTTGAAAAAAGTGGTATCAACACATAAGATATGGTGAAAACAAACAGAAATTAAGGTATGATAAGTGAAATTTCGCCATTTAAAGACTTCGTTTGTATAAAAGTTTGTCACAACCGCCGTGAACGGTGTTTTGAAATCGTGCTTGTTTGCCATTGTTTGTATACAAAAAGAACTTCAAAGGAACTTCAAACTTTATTGTGTTTTTTTTTTTTTTCGAAATTTGAGCTTCCAAATCGGGGGTGCGGCTTTTCTACGGGTGCGGCTTATACATGGAACTTTACGGTATTTGTTTGAGAGAAACTGCTGGGATGTCTCCAAAGTATTGCATCTCTCTGTTAGCAAGACGATACTTGCTTTAAGCGACTGCATTTCAATTTTGATTTCTTGCCTAATACTTGGTAAAAACTCTTCTTTCCATATGCGTTGTAGTTCATCTACCTGCATGATCTTTTCCTTCCTAGTTCCTTGATAGGGTGATTAGTCTCTAACAGCGTAATTTAGTGTCTTAGTCTCTGTTTTCAAGAAGTTCCAATCCCCAGAAAAGATGTTAAGAAAGGCGACAAGGATGACTTCACAGCACTCAAACGGTACATTGACAAAGTTATTAAAAATGACTCCCTTGCCAAGACAGTATCGATTCATAATCTTAACTGCCTAACTTCCATGGTGCAACCCTCTATCATTTACTGTTTGTGGCCAATGATAGACAAGGGATATACCGGCAAGCACCTTCTGAACTATTGGCAAGAGTTAACGGAGATTGTGCTACTACAACGAGATGGGGGAAGTTCGAGAAGAGCCAATCCACCTATTGGGCTACTCCACTGACTCCGCTGGGTTCTCACTATCAGCGGCTGTTCATCTGATGACCCCGCGTGCAGAAGATATTGCCAATGGTGTTCATTATCTTGGACTCGGTGTTGAAGACGAGAAGTTTCTAGCTCCTTACTACTGGGTTTCTTCCCGCAATCGGTTATCTTGATTATGATCACGAGCAGAGGCTGTGTCTTAAGAATTTAAAATACGAGACAAGGCAGCTAACGTTCTGGAAAGAAGAAGGCTGTATCACCCGCATGGCTTCAATTCAACATTTAAAAGATCTCAGACAGCGATGCCAAGAGAAAGGGTTGGATTCTGGTCTCAAAGCAACCGAACTTATTCTGATCTACTTTTGTGATCAAAACTCTGATGCCTGTGAACGCCTATTCACAGAACGGATTGCCGATCGTCCGGACACCCATGTGCCTGGCTCCCAGGGGACCAGCCTCTATATCTGCTACGTGTTTCACTTGATTGAACCCTTCAGGAAACCTGATTTTGGTTCGCCGTCTGATGTTCAACAGTCGGTTTCTTGTGGCATAACTATATTGCGTTTGTGGAGAGAGGTCGTCGAACTTCAAAAACTACTCCTCCATTCGAAACCTGGCGCCAAGAACACACCAGCAAACAGGGGAAATTTTGTTACCTGGGGGATGTTATCTAACGGCTGAAATCTTATTTGCCGCTACCACCTTACATCAACTTGCGATGTTTCTTCACTTTCCCAACGAAGCCGAAGCATGGGCTTCACCTTACAACTCGGGAACGAAGACAACAGAGAGGATAATCAGTGAATTGCAAGGGAAAACAACGGAACTGCAGTCTCTAGATTCACAGCCAACTTTTGGCGACATGCTTGACAGGAGTGCGAAGGTGCAGTTCAATTTAAATGCCGAGAAGAATCGCAGCAGCTGGCATAAACGTGAAATCGTCTTCAAAAAGGAAGCAACGGGCTTTCGCATTTAAGCCTCATGAGTGACCAAGAGAATCAGCACGTCTCCATGAGGTCACATCATACACTGATTTCAGAAACATGCAAAAAGAAGCGCACTGTAGAGGGGTGAGAGATGGGCAAGACCTCTTTGAAAAATACATGCCGCGATTGTGTGTTGACCTGCTTAAGGAGAATGACAGTTGGGACATGCCGTACAAATTTAACCATCCAAGTGACTTGCAGATGTGTGATGGAGAACTTCCTGCGAATTACAACAAACTTGATTTAGATGTAAGTGTAGGATCTCTCGTTAAAAACATTGAACTTGAATTATTGAACCATCAAGATGAAGAAGACCATAACACAGCCTCAGATGATGCTCCACGTGAACTAGAGCAGGAAGACCTGGAGCAAGAATTAGAAGCAAATTCCAAAGGAGGAAAATGGATGATCACAAAGTTGGAGCAGGGAAATTTGAGCAACATCCATATAAGTCAAGCAATTAAAATTTTACTGCCAAGAGAGTATATCACAAGATCGCGACAGAAGCGACACTGGGCTGCCAAGTTTTTACCGGGTAAAGAACCCCTTAATCCCGAGCACGATATATTCATTTTTGGAAATGTTGCTGTGAAGAGAATTAAAGAAGGAGTTAACACCTTTTTAATAGCACGCGTGGAACGAATTGAGTCGATCAAAGATGGAGCAGAGGTAATGAGCTTTAAGCTAAAAGACAATCCATCATTGCGATTAAGATGTGCCTTGTACACTCGAGTTACATGTGATGACGCTGATGACGAATACCAAGTGGGAGATGAAATAGTTTTGACGCCTTGGAGGTCACCTTGTGGAATTTTGGGTCCAGTTGAGCTGCTTCCCATTGCAGAAAGTCCGGGTTGCTACTTGTTACATGAGGAATCGAAGAAGTGGCTAAAGAGATTAGGCTATGTTCCATTTTCTTTTTATTTTATTGAAGAGAATAAGGTTTTACAGTATTGAAAGAAGACGTACAATATTATTAATACAGAGAAAACAATTACACCATATGGCTATGTTCCATTTGATGAAAACATGGATGGTCAAGATGAAGCTGCCGAAATATCTCGTCGTGATCAGGAAGTTGAAGAAGGATTTTACGGAGTGGAAGAAGTGTTAGGACAAAGGCTTCGTAAAGACATGTCTTATGAATTTCAAGTCAGATTTAAGGGTTACGGACCAGAAGACGATATGTGGTTGCCGGCTTCGTCATTTAACAGGACGGTATCTTTTCAGACAACATCTCATTTCGGTCGAAAGAGAAAGCACAAGACAAGCGAAGGCAGTTCAGCCCAGATAGAGCCTCCAATGAAAAAGCCACCTTGGCATGAGCCAACACAGGAAAAAAATGAAGAAAAGGCAAGATAGCAAGCCAAGTAAAGATTGCAAGGGCAAAAAGCTGGCTCACAATGCAGCCCAGGTCGAAGATCCTCCAAAGGAAAAGCTGCTGGACCACAACATGGAAAGAAATCAAAAAAGCCTGGCAGAGATGCCAGAGGTAAGAACCAAGCACACAACGATACTCCAATGGAAAAGCAGCCTAAGTTACAACACGCAAAGACGCCAAGCAAGCAAGATGCCAAGGCTATCAGAAATGAAAAGGAGGAAAAGCTTCTCAAGAATAGTTCATCAAAACGCAAGCGACACAAGGCGCTACCAAAGAAAAATAAGGAGAAGAAGAGGGCAAACTTGACAAAGGGGAAAGGCTTCCGCCGAAGTCTTCCAGATTCAGAGGGTGGCAAGATCAGCGAAAGTGAAGCATTGGACAAAACCCCCGAACATGTAGTCACCCTCTCTAGCGATGAAGAGTACGGAGAGTTAACGAAAACGCCAACCTTTAGCTATAATGTGAGGTATTGGACTATGGAGGACCTCAGGCGCCCCTCGTAGGCAATTGGCTAAGGCAGAACTTCCATCAGTTGACGAAGGTATTCAAAATTTCAGAATCAAATCCTTTACAAGTGAGAACAACGTAAAGCCTCGAGATCCTCTTGCCGTGGATAGAGTGCCACCAATGTCTGTGCTGGACCTATCTATGAAGGCACTTCGTGAAATCGTCAACAAAAAGACGAGAGAGAGACGACATGACTACTTCGTGGAATATCCACAGTATGGTTGTTTCACGCTAGAAGGACTACGAATCCTCAGCAGATACAACATGATACGGAATGTGGCTACACAAGTATCTGAAGAATTAAGGTGGATGGCAACAGCCTTTGAAGCAATACCAGAGATGGACAGGGCGCTGGTAGCTGAAGCCTTGCTTGACCGGTGGAATACGAGTGGCAACATGCTGGTGAATTTTAAAGGCTACAAGATAAATTCACAGGATTTGTCCATTTTGTGCTGCGAATGGTATCTAAATGATGAAGTAATGAACTTGCTTATTATTAAGTACTGTGAAGAGGCAAATGAACGTGGTCATGGAGAGGTCTTTACCATGCTTCCCAGTTATGTGACATCAGCCTTCGGAACAAACACAATCCACTACATTTGTGCTAATGTTGATATGGGTGAGGTGGATATAATATTTCTTCCTATGCATCTACATGGTTGTCACTGGGGACTTTCTGTTTTCTATGTCAAGAAGCAGGAGGTGCAATTTGATGATGGCTATCACGGTCCAATCACTAGCGAGATGGAAAGCACAATCAGCGGTATCTTGAAAACTTTCCACCAAGCAACCAGCCTGCCGTGTTTTGAACCCTCGTCGTGGAGTCCACTATAAAGATTTGAAATACCAATGCCAGATCAGCCTACAGTCACTGCAGGTTCCCTAAATGGCACAGGCAGTTGCGGGGTTGGAGTTTTGTGTTGTGTGCGAGACATTTGTAATGGGTTTCGTAAAGCTTTCACATGGAATTTTGACGATGCTCCGCATCTACAAGCTCAGCTTATGGTGGAATTGATGAAAACATAATGGTCCAAATCTATTCTTCAGTGATGAAGTAGCATTCATAATAGTATTCAGACGAAATAAACAAAACACGGCTACGAACATATCCTGTCACTATATGGCTTTCAGTCTTACACACTCAAGCCAACATTCTCTATCTCTCCATGCCATAAGGCAAATAAGGCTTTGACATTCTCTTTCCACCCACTACGGTTTGCTGTGAGGGCTCTGACATTCACCCATGACTGCCACCCGGCTGTTTTCCTTTCATCTTCAACCACCCTCCTCCATGTTTTTAGTTTACCTTTCTTCTTCTCCCTTTTGGCCTCCACTCCAAAGCTGTGACGCAATTTTCCTCTCTGTGTTTCCTCATTATATGACCAATCTAGTTCTATCTTCGACGTCTGATCTCATTCCTGTTGCTTCTCAGCCACAAATCAAAACTGACCTAACAATTGTTTTAAATAAATTTACCTTCGTCTTTCTGCCAATCTCACTGTTGTCCCATATTCTTCGCATCCTATAAAAAGCCTGTCTATCTTTACTCAGCTTATACTATACGTCCTTGGTTCTTCTGCCTTCTTTGTCCAGCAACTTCATCTACCTGTTTACCATTAATCTCTATTCATTGGTCATTTCTGGTATTCACTCGCACGACTTTTGACTACTTTGCATTGATTTTAAGACCGACTCTTGTAGCTTCATCTGCTAGTCTGTTGGTCTTATCTCTTATGTCGACGTACCTGGACGACAACAAAGCGATGTCGCCTGCAAAGTCTAGGTCTTCTAAGATCGAGGTGAACTTCCATCGTATACCAGCCTACATTACTACCAGAGAATATTGCGCAAATTATCCACTGCCGACCTATGAAGAAAGACAAGACCTTAGCCACTTACCTTCTTTGGTCTGAGCATCAAAAGTGTTCTTTTAAACCTAAATTAATTATTTTCCCGTGTTCGAGTTATGCCCTTAAAACTCCACCACCAAACCATATGGCAAGAGACTAATCGTTTCATTTAAAAAGTTTTGTAAACCGATAAGTAATTCGGATAATTTTCTAATCACATTACCTATATTGGAAAGAGCAGCTTGAGAACATCCTGGCGACAATGAGTTGGGTTGGTGACCCAATGATACCCCCTGAAAAGACTGGAAACTTTCACCTTCCTGTTGTTTGTCAGGGAAAACAGGCGAGCTAGGGTAGCCAATCCCTCGGTAGTCCCCCACAAATAACACAAGTGGTAAGACTTCAGTCTCAGGATAATACCCTCGCGTAAACAGTATAAAGTATCCTGAATTTCAGCTGCTCCTTCGTGTTGCGTGCTCCAGGGTGGAATTCTGAAAACACAAGCAGCTCATGCCGACGGTGACTTCACCACAGGTTACTTGATTAAGACCGACTCTTGCAGCTGAGATAGATAGATAGACAGACAGATAGATAGATAGATTTGTGATTTTAACAGGCTATACTAGTGTTGCTATGGTAACCATAAGTCAGGAAAATGACCAAAATTAATTTACCAATCATTGGGCATTTGTTTGATACCATTGCTGAAACAGCTGATAAGGAGTAGTAGTACTGACCCATCAAAATATAACAGCTAGCAAATGCTGAAAACTGATGCAAACGGTGCATAAGCAGCATAAGCAGCTCGCGTTTTCAGAACTCTTCTCGGAAGTTTGCAACTGGAGGGGGCGGCTGAAAGTCAGGCTATAAATAAATATGCGAGGGGGGGACCAGGGAACCGAAACATAACTTTTCATTTAAATTGCAGATGGCTGTAAGTTTAACTATACTTACGTTTTTGCATTGTTGCTGTCTATTTGTAAAGGTAAAAGGCAGACGAAAAGACACTGTAGTTATGGCTTCCATTCACTCAGGTTAGTGACCTTAGGTTCATCATCACTGATGATTCAGTTAAAGCACTGTCAATATCATAGCGTTATAATTTTTACATTTTTTATTTTACGAAATACCAATCATTATATGTGATCTTCACAGTGAATTTCCAATTAAAGCAATTGGAATGAAGAAGCCTGAAAAAAATCAGGGCTTCAACGGGATTCGAACCCGTGACCTCCGGGATACCGGTGCGATGCTCTACCAACTGAGCTATGAAGCCACACATTGGGAGCGAGGTGAATTGTGAGTTCATATTTTCCCGTGAAAGTGCAGTTTGTCAATTTCAATTTTAGAACCGGGTTAACCACAATATATTGACGTCGCTTTAGAGGTTTTTAAGATATTAAGATCAACTATGAGCGATTAGCGATTGGACCACCATATAAAGCTTAGAAATATAATGTGTACTTATTTGGCAACACTGTAATTAACTCGAGCAAAAAAAATAATAAATGGGAGCTTCGCTTTTAGGCCTGCCTAAATTTATATATTAGATGACCAGTGGCCACTGTCGTCCTTGGCAGAAAAAGTCAAACTCTCTTCCTCAATTGTTAAAGGAGAACTGTCGCTGTAGTGGCTTTTGTTTGTCAAACAGAGCTCCAAGAGATACAAAAAAACCTTTCACCTTTCTTTCCTTTCAGACAGGCATTTTGACAAACAAAAGCCACTTCAAAGAAACAAGGAGTTTGAAGTACTTACATTTTCCCGCTAAACTTCGGGCTGAGCTCTTTGATGTTACGCATACATTACTAGCTCCAAGATGGCGGCATTCAGTCGTCGAATTTTGGGCTACTTTAGAGAAAGATTTCGTAGGGATTTAGCGCTCGTTGGAAGCTGAAATTTTGGTGAATAACATATTTTTGTCTAAACTTTTTATTGGCGTAAAGAAAATAAATGGCCATTATTATCAATATACGCGGCCAAATTGAAAACCGCCCTCTTGAAAACACGCGCTTTGCGGGCGGCAAATGACTCCTAGCGGGCCGTTAATGCATTAACGGCCCTGCAGCTGATTGGTTCTCGGTTCATCATCCGATGAATATTAACCAATCAGGTCATGTTTAAGGACGCGGGAAAACCATTTAGGTGCGTACAGCTTGCGTACAGCAAGTTTTAAAGTAAAAAAAAGTCTCGAACAGTTTCTCGCTGAGCGAATAGTGTTCGAAAAGAAAAATCAAAGCCTATTTGTTATGAATGGGACAAAATGCAGCTAAAAAAATCGGATGTAGAAGCAAAAGCACAAGGGGAAGATATAAAGAGAGCAACTTCTTCTTGTCTTACGAGAAACGAAACACAACAACAACGATTCACTTCATTTTGTGTTTCTCGGGTCGAGCTAAATTAGCTGAAGCATTGCGGGGATTTTACGCCAAGGCTCAACTGCAAAATGTAAGTTCGTAAATTATTATTATCTACTCATTTTCAGAGACACAGCAGCCCTTTTTAACTACACCTATACAATACATGGGCCTCAGCGTAGCATAGCACAAAATTTTGAATGCGAAGTACTTGTATTATTGAACATGTAAAGCTCATTAAATGTGTTAGTTTCAGCTTATATCTGGATGTTCAGGGATGTTATTTGGCCTTGTATATTGATAATAATGATAATTAAATGACGTTTTTCGGGAATATTGTTTATTTCCTCCCTTGTAGTGTCATTTGCGGCCCTTGCGCTTCGCGCTCGGGCCGCAAAGAGATTATTTGCTATGCGAATAGGAATTTTATGTCTTTCTTCCCGAGAAGTTTGGTTTATTTTAATAGCGCGCTATTGAAGGGTCGTGTGTTGATTCTTATGCAACAGTAATTGTTATGTAATAGCATACCACATGTGCGGGGGCCTGGACAAGGGGGTATGGTTTCTTCATTGTATTGAACCCCCCGCTCGCGATGTCAAGACTCGTGGCCTGGCTACAAAGCAGTCGGTTATTCATTCATTCTTGCTTTTCGCTGGATGACACGTTCATTTTCAGGTCTAAAGGTAAGCTTCATTTATGGCAGAGGTTGTCCCTAAAGCGCGATTTGGAGTTAGGTTTTGATCCCCGTGCGGCGAACGATTTTAACCTTCGTGGTACAGCGTTGGTTCACTTGCATGGCGTCGGGGGCCGCACCGTGCCAATACTTCAGGCAAATGACCTTCATGTGGTCAGAGATCTCGCTCCAGATATCGTTATCTTGGAAATAGGTACTAACGATCTTACCCATACCTCTCCCGAGACCATAGGCTCTAATATTGAGGACTTCGTGCGTTTGCTTAACAGGGAATTTTCTGTTCGCGTAATCGGCGTTTGTGGTGTCATCCCACGTGGCATTTCTGTGCCGCATGCGATGTCCTTTTGGCACAACGCGTCAGTTTTAAATCAATATGTGGGCGTTGTGTTGGATGACATTGCTAATGTTTTCTGTTGGTCTCATGCAGAGTTCAACAGCCCCCATAAAGACTTATACCTGAGGGATGGCGTTCATGTTAATCCAACAGGGCAGTATTTACTTTACCGGAGTTATCGTGGCGCCATTTTGATGGCTCTGGGTCTGCTTGGGGACCATTGATCCTTGCCTTGGCATAAAGCCATTTTTCTTAGTTAATTTAGTCGAAAATGCTGGCGTTTTTATGCTGGGTTATTTTTAGCTAGCCATATGTAGTTATGCTACTCCCCATTTATATTGGTCAGTCATTCTTTTTTGCACTGATATATTTTGGCTTGTCAGATGTAGTTCTGTAAGCCCTTAATTTTTGTTAGTCATGTGTAGTCATGGCTAGTTGACCTGGCAGCTAGTCATATGTAGTTATGTCATATGCTGGTGATATGTAGTTATCCCGGCGTTTGTTTTCCTTGAGGTGCAGCCTCATCTTTGTGTATAATTTGTTTGCCAGTCATATGTAGTTATGCTAGCACTTTCTTTAATTTCTGGCGTTGATGGGCCAGCCAACTCGTCGACTTTATGTCTTGACATGGTTCGGCCTGCCAGGTTCTATTTATTTATAAGTGCTTGACTATGTGTCGGCCTAATTTGATTTTAATGTTTCTGTTCCTGCCAAGTTTCTCTTCTTTTGAGTTGCAGATTTTTAGGTCATGCCTAAAGTCGGGTCTCGCAGTCGTGCCTCTAGGGCAGCAGCTGGAGCCAATAGGCGTGCCAGCCCTCGGGCGAGTGTTCGTGCAAGCAGCGCTGCCACTCAAAGCCAACATGCCTCGAAGGGCAAAAGGAGACGTGCAAAGGCACCTGTGTCAGCATCAGAGAACCCGGTTGTTTCTGCCCAGGAGCCCCCCAGCACACCAGTAACAGAGCAACCATCTCAACCAGAGGCCCAGCTGTCCCCCCAGTTCATTGAGACACTAATCACCAGAGTAGCTGATGAGGTGTCGTGCCGTTTATCCCCAGCGGAGACACCTGCAAGCCTACCTCCCACCTTGCCATCAGCCCTTCAGGAGGTTCCGGTCGATACAGCAAACGGTCAGTCTTCTCCTCCTACTGTGGCTGCGGATGTCATTGCATCTTCAGTGGTTCAAGGAAGCTTAGCCAAGGAGACGAACGCTCTGACAGGTCTGGTTCCCTCAACATCCGTAGGATCACCACCGGTACCAGGTCAGTTTTTTCAGTCTGTGGTCTTACCCGTCGATGCCCGTGTCACTGACAAATTACGGGAAAAAATCTGGAAGGATGAGTTCATTGACTTTGGCTCTCTTCTTGTCAACCCAGTGTTAGCAAACCGATTTCAGTTAACTGTTCAGAATGCAGAGAGTGGTCCAGTTCCCTCCCTCTGCATTGAGCCAATAGCTAAGACTAAAAAGGTTGTATCTATTGAATCTTGGCTAAGTAGTTTTCATATATTTGTGGGTATTTATACCAAACGATTCCCTCATGAGGCCCCCGCCCTCATGAAATATTGCGAAACTATTCAGGACTTGGCTGGTAGGGGCCATAACTGGAAATTTTACGATGAAAATTTCCGTTTCTTGAGGCAGACCCACCATTCAGCTCTCCCCTGGGATCGGATTCATGACGAACTGTGGCTTAAGTCACACCAAGTTATCCCGCCCAAGTCATTACAACCCTTGTCTACAGGGCGGTTACCGGGCAAGGCTGATACCACCCCTAAAGGCTATTGTTTCCAGTTCCATAAGGGTCGTAAATGTGCCCCGGGGTGTGGCTACAAACACCTATGCTATAAGTGTGAGGGGTCTCATCCTGTTTCCAAATGTAATTTTTGTGGCCCAGCCAAAACATCCGGCTTTCAGCCCCAGCCAGCCAGGTCCCAGTCCCCGCAAACTGCCAACTCCAGTAAAAGTTGAGAGACTAAGACTTTTGCTTGATGGGTACACCCCTTCCACTGTTGAATTTCTAATATCAGGTTTTACTCGTGGCTTTCCAATTCACTTTCAAGGTGAACGCATATTTATTTATTTATTTATTTTTGCTTTATTGCCAACCACCGTCTTAGTTTTAATCTAATTTAACTTCGCTCAGCTCGATAAGCTTTTTAGTTTTTCTGAGTGTTGTTACCAATATCCTGTTTTAATTTTTTTTTTTTTTTGAAGCATTGTATGAAGTCTTTTTCTGGTAATAAAGTTGTTGTTGTTGTTGTTGTTGTTGTTGAACGCCAATCACGCAAAGCAAATAATTTGTTGTCGGCTCTTGAGAATCCGTTGGCAGTTGACACAAAACTCAAAAAAGAACTTGATGCCCAATGGCTGGCAGGGCCATTTCAGTCTCCTCCACTGTCCCCATTCTGGGTTTCCCCCTTGGGGGTTGTTCCAAAGAAAGTGCCAGGTGAATTTCGCCTAATTCATCATTTATCTTTTCCAAAGGGGTCATCTGTTAATGATGGCATACCCCCAGAACATACCAGTGTTCACTACGCTACAATTGATGAGGCCATAAAACTCAAACTCGGGCCGCAAATGACACTACGCGGGCGCAAATAAACAATATTCCCTCAAAAAGTCATTTTATTGTCCTATTCTGGAGTGAACTTCTCCTTTAAAACACTGCAAGCAGCCACTGAAGGCACTCAACTGGTAGCACCATACACGACCAACTTCACTCTGAAACCAGCAATTTGGAGTATTTACCTACACCTTCGGATGATGACCTGGGATGAAATTGATATTATTATCAATATACGCGGCCAAATTGAAAACCGCCCTCTTGAAAACACGTGCTTTGCGGGCCGCAAATGACTCCTAGCGGGCCGTTAATGCATTAACGGCCCTGCAGCTGATTGGTTCTCGGTTCATCATCCGATGAATATTAACCAATCAGGGCACGTTTAATGACGCGGGAAAACCATTTAGGTGCGTACAGCAAGTTTTGAGGTAAAAAAAGTCTCGAACAGTTTTTCGCTGAGCGAATGATGTTCGAAAAGAAAAATCAAAGCCTATTTGTTATGAATGGGACAAAATGCAGCTAAAAAATTCGGATGTAGAAGCAAAAGCACAAGGGGAAGATATAAAGAGAGCAACTTCTTCTTGTCTTACGAGAAACGAAACACAACAAAACAACGGGTCACTTCATTTTGTGTTCACTCGGGTCGAACTAAATTAGCTGAAGCATATTTGCAGGGATTTTACGCCAAGGCTGAACTGGAAAATGTAAGTTCGTAAATTATTATTATCCACTCATTTTCAGAGACACAGCAGCTCTTTTTGACTACACCAAAACAATACATGGGCCTCAGTGTAGCATAGCACAAATTTTCGACGCAAAGTACTTGTATTATTGAACATGTAAAGCTCATTAAATGTGTTAGTTTAAGCTTATATCTGGATGTTCAGGGATGTTCAGGGATGTGTCATTCAGGGATGTGTGATGTGGATGTTCAGGGATGTGTCATTTGCGGCCCTTGCGCTTCGCGCTCAGGCCGCAAATGACACTACCCGGGCGCAAATAAACAATATTCCCTCAAAAAGTCATTTTATTGTCCTATTCGCAGGAGTTAAGTTCTGTAGGTGCACTGGACAGCGCATTGGTTTTGAAGATTTCACACCCCCCCCCCCCCCCCCCACATCTGAATTGGAAATTGACACTAAATTTGATGAGATAAATTTAGTTGAAGATGAAAATGGCAATACTATTGATGATGACTCTGAGAAATATGCTTCTGACACTGACTCTTAAAATCCAAAAACCAAGATTGCTTGTCACATTTGTCAGTTTTTCTTAATCAGTCTTGAGGGTAATTTTACCTGGCCAGTTGCCTTTTTTCCTGTTTACAGTGTCACAGCTGGGAAACTGAACAAACAAATGGTATGGCCTCTTGTTAAAGCACTTGATAAGGTTTCAGATGGAAAGATCAAGGTGATATATGGGGTTTGTGATGGAGGTCCATGGAATTTAAAATTTTTTGAGAAATCATCAAAATAATCTCCATGAGTTGGTCACAATGAAGTCAAGGGAGGTGATATCTTTTGGATATCAGATTACCCGCACATGATTAAAAAGTTAAGAAACAATATGCACAATCCTAATTACAACTTAAGACACAAGGGGAGATGCCAAAAATTGGGTCATAGTGCTGCTGTTGCTAAACTAGAAGACAGTTGCTTATAAAGGGCATTGATTGAAAGCAAGGTTGGCACGAAAACAAGACAACCTCACACCACCATATTGTTTGCTTTTTCAAGGCAAGTCACATACAGATTGTATAGAGAAGCATTGCAGAGAAAAGGAGACTAATCAAGTAGCTGTCTTCAAAAAAAGTAACAAGAACTATATGAACATTAAGTAAATGTTTTTAAACAAACTGACTGAAGGAACTAGTGCAGTTAAAAACCCAGGTGAGTTGTGTCACTTCCCAAGTCATGCACATGACTAAATGTAACTTCTTTTTTGTTTCAAACTATTTGTTTGAAACCTCTCGCTTCACTTCTCACACGTGAATGTGCTGCTCGAAGACAAATTGCCACGCTGTGTAGACAAAACACCAAAAACTTTAACTGTTTTGAAAGTAGGCTTATCGTTACAACAAACATTAATCAAAGTGGCTGTGAGCCACTGAAACTCAGAAAATATATAGCCTTTGTTTACTTCATACATGTATCTAGTAACACAAATAAAGGCTGCATTTTACCCAACCCCCTACCCGCTTCACAAGACTAATTGATTACTTCAATTTAATATTAGATTCTCTGTCGACCGGCGTGAAATGCGAGTGTTTGTTATTGTTTTGATTCTGGCACTGAAGAAAATCGTTCGAAAACCAAAAAGATTCATGGCATTCGTGGCCTAAAATAAAATATACCGGTAGAAACAGGTATAAAATGTTTGCTTTTGAGGTCATCCAGCTAAGAAATACTTTATTTTGAAATTATGACCTCGCGTCGTGGGGGCGCAAGCTACAATTACAACTACAAGCTCCTGTCGCCATACGCGTCATTTGAAAACAACTCCATAAAATAAATTTCCTTTTTATTTGCTTTTAGAAGCACATATACACAGTATATATACAGTACTTAGTGCTCTTAAAATACTGTTAAGATGTAGAACTAGAGCAATGAACATTTCGAGGCGATTTTCATACCGTGGTTTGGAATTCCTGCGGAGATTGTTTCGATAAGCGGTCACGTACAGATTCTAAATGCTTTCAGTTCGATCTTTTTTCAGTCCGAAAGATTGCCATTACTAGCGAGTAGGGGAAAATTGAAGCAAAGAAAGCACTTTTCATCGAAATAAATTTCAAATAATCTCAATAAAGCTTACTTGGTACTGGAAGAATCTACTGGCAATGCGAAGGGAAATAATTCTGCAGCGATTCAGTGTCACTCAGCTTACTGCAACAAACATGAGCAGTTTTCACTTTGCCTGTATCCGAGGTCATCTTCTTTGTTTCTCCATTGATTCTGGGCAGATTTTCTTGAATAAATCTTTTCAGAAGAGCCTCTGGTTACAGTCTAGGCCTTACGCAGGCGATTCTTGGCACCCGCCATGCATGGCTAAAAGCATATCGCGTACCGGCCGTTGTTTAGCTTTTCACATATGTAACAAACGAACAACTTACGACAAAATATTCACCTCAATGTTAAGAACGATAATCAATCTTTTCATGAAAAGCAATAACTGTTGAAAATCGCGATGGATGCCTCAGATTGTAAAGGATTGAAGAGCGAAATGATCGACAAATTGAGGTTTTCTAGCCGGTCGACAGAGAGTCTTTAATTAATTAATTCAATTAAAGTGTTTACAGGAATCGAGGAAAGGAGTGAAATCGGCCCCATCACCAGAACTCGGAATTTTCCGAGTTAAAAACAGCTTCTGTACTGAGTGACTGTTCAACAAAAGTTGCGTTATCTTGGCATGACATTCGATATACAAAACACGATGCAAGGTCAAATGCTGTCTTGAAATTGCTTACACCTTTTTTTTAAATAATGGAAAGATTTCTGTTTACTAAATCTTATAGAACGCATCAAATATAACTTGTCTCTTGTTTATACTTTACATTAGTCATTTCTAACTGCCCAGGAGTATGATTTAATGTATATGAAAGGAGTATTTTGCTTTGATTTCCATGTGACGATTACTTGTTGAGTTGACTTGATTTCTTTTCCCAGTCCTATTTGGTTCTAGGCAATGCCAGTTAATTAAGTACATATAGTCCCACCTGCCAATGGTCTCTTACTCCATTGTAAGTATACTTTCAGTATACTTGTGTTGCTTTTACTGTGGGGTTTTAATGTTAAGTATACTGCAGAGTAGATTATAAGTACCATATTTTCTCGATTAAACGCTGAGTATCGAATAAACGCCAGGTCTCCAAGATGGAGTTGAAAATAGTCCCCTGAGGTATTTATTTAAGGTATAACAAGGTGCAGGTATCAGGATTTTTAAGCGATGGCGTAATAATGTCATCGTGCGAGTGGACGGGATTTGTTGTCTGTTGCGATCGACCGATCTTTCTAGACCTTTTAAACTGAAATATTAATTAAAAATACATAGTAAGTTGTGGTCAAAAATCATTTAATGCACAACAAATTTAACTGACATTGGCATCCAAATTAAAAAAAATTAATATTTAGAACAGTTTGAGTTTATTTACTAAAAGCTTAACACTTGTGTACATTACATTAAGAGATAATACATTTTCATGCCTGAACTGATGCTTTTCATAATTGGCATATGAATTAGTCACCTGACACTTGTGGCTAATGGTTTCTGCTTTTAAAAAAGTAAAAGGAAAAACAGACTTAGCTGCTGGCTTTCTCAGCTGTTCTTTTTAGATTGTCCACTTTAAGAGGTTTGCGTGTTCTTTTTCACCTGTAAAATATAAATTTAATGCATTTTTCTGGATTGATTAACCTCTTGATATTAATTTTTGTTACTGTTTAATTTTAAAGACCAGTACATGCTTACTTGGGACCTGATTACCTTTATTTCAATTGAACCGAGCTTGCATTAAAGGGTTAACAAGAAAATGTCAGATCACGTCAAGTCTTTTAGATTGTATTTTATAAAGCCTATAAGCTGCTTTCGCTATTTTTACTCCTAAAAGACCAATTTATATCCTCATAAATTTTAGTTAATGGGACAACCATGAGCGATTATGTGCTGGTTGTGTGACATGCTATAAGCTAGAGGGTAGGGTTTCACAGTCCAAAGTTTAGGGTGGTCACATGCATAAGTAACGCAAACTGTTTGAGCCAATCAGAATTGGCTGATATTTCACTGTCAACTGATCCCTAGGCATCGAGCATGAGTTAAGTGTGTTCATTCACTCCTTTGCTGCGAGCAAGCAAACTGTATTTGTCTTGTTCTACGACGTGTTTTCTGAAGGTGGCTTCGTCAATAAATCTTGCAGCCGTTCAACTTGTTTTTTTTTCGCGTTCTTCTGAGACAGTGTCTCTATCCTGTGAGGCAATTTTACGTTTCAGGACTGCAAATCATGCCGCCACGAGCACATTGGTCAACTTCCCACCCAAGCGCACAAATGTATATCGACCTGGCCGCGTTAGGAGCCTTATCCATCGCCAACCTTCGTTCAACATTGGATACAGTCGACAGGAGTCCGAAAGACTCTCGAACGTCGGCTCCGGGAGCTGAACAATCCACCACCAACTCAGCAAAACATTAATGAACATGAATCAGCAGCTCCAAACAACAACCAAACGGCAATACAAAGGCAAGAGCGCCCTGAGTTTACAGACGGCCAGATGCAGACAATCCAGCAATTGCAGACACTGTGAAACAATCTGTCAGGGAGATAGCGACCGAAGCAACTAGGGCCGCTGTGAATGCTTTGTCGAGCCTCCTTGCCCAAAGGCCTGTGTAACAGCGCCTGACACAACAGTTCACACGAACACTGCGGTGGTAAGCTTCACATCGCCCTTCCAAGACATTCCAGGACAGTATATTAGAGACATCCAAAGTGGTGAGTTTTTTGATCTTTAAAAATTACTTCCTAAGAACCTGTGCCTGCACAACGAGAATGATAATCTTGTCCTATTGTTAGAGAATTCCGTTAAGATGTCGAAGAAATGAGACCCGGCGGCCTCCTCCTCAATCACCGACATTGAACAGTGGACCACTGCCTTCACGTCCTATATGAGTGTACTAATTGACAAGTTCCCATCAAGGTCGCAGCAACTCTTGCAATACATTAGTTTAATTTGATATGCAGCCCGTGTGCAGAAAGGGTTAGGCTGGGCCATTTATGATTTTAAGTTTCGCCAGAAAGCAAGTGTAAATAAGTCTCTTAATTGGTCAGTGGTTGACACTCAGCTTTGGTTAACTATTTTTACCGTCTCACAAGTGGTTCTCAAGGAAGAGTACCCTCTTTTTTCTAACGGACCCCAGCGAAGTGTCTCTACATCAGGGGATGCAAACAGAGGCACATGCAACTTCTACAATAGGAGTGGCACATGTACAAGAGACCCCTGCTATTTTAGACATGTTTGCAACAGATGTAGCGGATCGCATCCACGGGTTGACTGCCCTGCCCACCCTGTGTAGCAACCAGAGCAGGAAGGGGGGAGGAATAGAGATGGTGACCATGGAAACGCAAACGCAAGTTCCTCCCACCGAAAGTGAGAACAATACTTGCCCCCTCCCGACCCCTATTAATGTACAACAACTTCAAGAAACATTGACTAATCATCCGGATCAGGAATTTGTCTTGCAATTGTGTAACAATCTTAGGTATGGGGCCGATGTGGGTTTTGCTGGAGGACGTGTTGCTAGATTCTCTAGGAATCTGCCCACTGCAATTTCCCAACAAATATTGTTTCAGGAAACGTTTCCAGGGAAGTTGCCTTGGGGCGAGTTGCAGGTCCTTTTCCCACCCCACCCCTCCCCAATTTCCAGGTGTCACCCATCGGATTGGTTCCCAAGAAACATTCTACAAAGTTTAGTACCATCTTTCACTTTTCTTTCCCAAAATCTGTAGAGACGAGTATCAACTCTTCAATTCCCAAGGAGGATTTCAGCCTCCAGTATATAACAATCAACAATGCAATCCAAGGGATTTTGAGCCTCGGCCAGGGGTGTTTTCTCGCGAAAACCGACATCGAGTCAGCGTTTCGCCTCATCCCTCTCAGGCCTTCAGATTACGAGCTATTTGGCATGTATTGGGAGGGGAGCTACTACTATGACAAAGTTCTTCCCTTTGGCTTGAGGAGTGCCCCTTACCTGTTCAATTTACTGTCCGATGCAATAGAGTGGATCCTCCTCAATCATTGCCTTGTTTCGTTTGTTTGTCATATCCTCGATGATTTCTTGATCATCGAACCAGCCTCATCCACCCCTCCTCTAAACTTGCTATGCCAACAGAGCTTGAATAGCATGCTCTTGAACTTTGGGAATCTGGGTATCCCCATGGGAATTATCCTGGATGCTCTCCGGATGGAGGCCAGTCTCCCAGTAGATAAGGTAGAACCGATACAGGCCTCCCTTGCCCTCTTTCAAACAAAAAGGACATGCATCCTTAAGGAATTGGAACTTTGAACTTTGCATGCAAAGTTATCCCTCCTGGGAGACCCTTTCTCCAGCGTATGAATGAGCTAACTCATAAAGTCGCTAAACCTCACCATCACATTAAATTAAGCAAGGGTTTCTTCAAGGATCTCACTTTGTGGCAACAGTTTATTCACACTTGGAATGGAGCCGGATTTTTCCTCCCTACTTCATGGCTAGACTCTGACTCCTTAGAACTCCATCCTGATGCCTCAGGCACACATGGGTACGGTGGGATATTAGGTCAGAAATGGTTTCAGGGTGGGTCGGAGACTTGCCACCAGCTCAATACCCCAGGGATAAGCATTGCCTGGCAATGCATCAAATGTTTCCAGGGCAATTCTACCTGCATTCGACTCCCTATTACCATAAACCACCTGAAATTGTTTTTCCAACTTCTTGCAATCCAAACAACCAATAACTATGACTCTATTATGATATGGGCAGCCATGACCTTAGCCTTTTTTGGTTTCCTCCGCTTGGGAGAAATGTCCTGCAACTCACCCTATTCATGTACACTCCACTTGTCTCCAGGGGACGTAACCTTTTCCCCTAGTTTTCAAAACCCTGAACATATCTCAGCTAGGATAAAAATATCCAACTGACCCTTTTCGCTCGGGTCAGACTATTGTTATTGGCAAGACTGACCAGACGGTCTGCCCTGTTTTGGCTATGAAAAATTATTTGTCCTACTGGGGGACCACAAAAGGTCCACTTTTTAAGCACTTGTCTGGGGCTCCCCTCACAAAAGCGGGTCTTACCTCTGAACTGGGCAGCTTCTCTCTATGTCAGGTTTTCAGCCCTCAGTATGCGGGACATAGTTATCGAATTGGGGCTGCCACAGCCTCTGCTTCTGTGGGCCTCCCCCCTTGGCTAATAAAAACACTTGGGCGGTGGTCCTCTGACTGCTACAAAAGATATGTTCAGTGCCCACATTCCTTTCTTTCTGGGGTTTCTCGCCAGTTGTTAGGTGATACCTTTAATTAGTTTATTAACTACCTATTTTAAGGGTTGGGGTTGTTTTGTCTATGGGGAACACACTGTGTATTTGTGGGGATGAAGTGCTCCCATACAGGCACTCTTGGCCACATAGACTCACAGAATGATGGGTTGCCATGGTAACCATGAGTCTACACTCCCTTAGGACTAGGAACCTCTTTCAGGGTATTGTGACCTGCAGCCCTGAGGGGGAGTAGGGACCTTTTCAGGGTATTGTGACCTGCAGCCCTGAAAGGGAGTAAGGACCTCTTTTGGGGTATTGTGACTGCAGCTCCGAAGAGGATTAGGAACCTCTCCCAAGGGTTTGTGACCTGCATCCCCGGAGAGGAGGTGGCTTTGACACCCTTACCAAGCCAGATAAGCGATTCATTTATTTATGGCTTTTTAGTTCCACTGGCCTGCTATTGGAGTACTTCAATCCCAACCCCTTATCCCACATCATTGTCGTGTTCTCGTTTCTCATGGGTTGGGAGCATTAACAGAAATGAAAATTCCGTAAAACGGTAGTTGTTACACAAACTGTTGCATATTATACTCGTTTTCAGTGCTACGTGTATAGCGCCAATCTTTCAAAATCCATCTTTCAATGTCTTTCGATATGCTTAACAAACAAGGATTGAAATACACCAAACACATGCCAGTGTGAGTTTCATGTCACTTCATTCGAAATGAGTCACAAGTTCAGAAGGTCATGCTAGTGGACTGTGATTGTAGAGTTCTCCCTAGTTTTCAGCACAGCAGGTAAAACAACTTTTCAAGCGAATAAAGAACTTTCAATGAATCTCAGCTGCTTTCTAGTGTTGCCCTTTGCTAATCAAATTTTATTTAACAAGAACTTTTTTTCTGGCCCCGTTTGGAAAAATTGATGACAACTATTTACGGTCACCCTCTTCTTTAAACAATTTGCTAGATATCCTTCTCTTTACGTTCGAGGAGCACTTCCTTCATGGTTGAAAGTACTCAGTCATAATTTTGGCGCCGTTTTACTAAAAAAGCCAAAAAATGTCCATGACAGTGTCCCTTTAAAAATGCACTGTTGGTTAACATTAATTTTTGCAAATCTTGAATTAATTACTACAACATAAGATAAATTGCATTGGGTACAAGTAGAGGAACAGGTAAGTTCTAATTTGTACTTAATTTATTTTATTTCATACAATTACAAGAACCACAAACAATGTAATACTATTAATGCTTAAGTTTGTAATGACTGTGTTAGTGCACTTTCATCTCACCCATTCACAAAGTAAGACATTCATTTCATTAATTTATACTTGCAACTTCAAAGTGCTGGTAAACAGCATGTCAAGTAGCGTATGCAAATTTGTCTGTTTCGCACAAGGTTTGTTGTTTTGAACAGCAAAAAAGTCGTACGCTTAAAACTCGACTGGATGACCACTCTAAGAAATACAAAACTATAATTTTCTTTTTTCACTTGAGTTTCCAGTTTTGCAGTCTGAAATCTGCTAGTCTGAAGTATGCACACTCACAGTCTGCAGTCTGCATTTTTACCCAACCGCGTTTTATAGGGACTTTACGAATTCACTATGGCAAAGTACTAGTATGGCTGCTGAAAGTAATCTTCTCAAAAAGTAACAAAATACATATGTCAGTCGTGAGAAAATTGTGAACATTTCATTGATCAAATTGTTATTGTATAAAGTGTTTTGCATGTGCTTTCATTCAGAACTTATCTGTTGGACCTAGCTAAGCAAACAAAAGCCATCTGTTTTTTCCTGAGAAAAGCCATTTGGCAGTAAGAAACTACATAAAAGTGATTTTACACTTCTTAGCTCATGCTAGTTTGTTTTTTGCTATTATACTTGATTTGGCAGACTGCTAAACATGTACTCTCCCTGAACTTTTTCAGTTGCAGTCACCATATACACCAGCCATATCAATTTGCTAAAGTACATGTAACTAAAGGTTGTTAATGTTATTAAGAGCACACTTTAGCCTAATCTGTAAAACCAACAACTGAAGGCAATCACTAGACATAGCTCATAATTAAATATACCATATAATTGGCCAGACTGCCTGCAGGGTTTCCTTTTCGCCAGGCGCTAGATGATTTTCCCCAGTTGTGAGTGTCTCCTTCGTCGGCCACTATAATTATTTTCAGTACTGCAAAACAATCTTTGGATTTCTAAAATATTTTATGTTGATTTCACCACCTGTTTGCAGTTCTTCTACACCAACTTCATTTGAAAAGAAAAACCCTGCAGTGCCTTAGTTCATTACCCTTAGAAAGACAGTGCAATAAAATCCTTATATATTGAGCAAGCCAGATGCAGGTTGGACATCTGAAAAAACTACTAATAAGCCATTGCATTTTTCATATTGTAGAAACATGGTCAACATCCTCCATAGTGGTATGAAAATTGGGCGGGGTGTTCTTGTCAAGGAAGAAAATGGTAAGATAAAAGTGCTAGTAAAACACATTGCCTTTGTTAGTTGACTTTATAACTGAGTGTTTTGTCATCCTTCTGTGCATCAGAAGCTCAACCTCTTAACAAAATGACCACAATTTCATGGGAATTCATTCAGTGTGTCTAAGTGCACGTGACTGGTCATGGTTTTCTAAAGTGCAACAACAACAACAAAAAAACCAGAAAAGCTTGACCAAAATTAACTTTATTAGTTTTAACCTGAACTTGTTAGTGCAGAATGCACTGTTGGAATGGTTAGGGGGCTGTTGGTCCATGATATGGAGCTGTGACGTAAACTTTAAAGGCCCAGTTTCACCCATTTGGCTTTGCGGGCGTTTATTATTGTTTTCAAATGGCAAGCTCGTTTCTGATTGGCTGTTACCAGATCGCGGGTTTCCCTGAATTTCTCGCGTCGCGGCAACTTATGTCGAAGGTCGCTTTAGTTTTCCTGAAGTCAAAATCTTCGTGATCTTTGTGGTGTCAATCATGGCGAGCTACCAACAGGAAGATGAACTTGTAAATTTCTATGGTTCAGGAATTGCAGACGTGAACGAGGAGGACGAAGAAATGATAGACATTACTACCGAGGTGAGATATAAGTTTCGATGTTTGAATACGAAACACGTGTGCTCTAAAAGTAGCTCCTGTTAAAATGTATTCCTTTCATTTCAGGAACCAGAAAACGCAGATAGTGCAAGGATTAACTGTTCATGTTCAGGGCAGTGCGCACGAAAGCGTGGAAGAGGAGCATGTCCTTGCAAAGAAGCGAATCTCAATTGCACCTCAGCTTGTAAATGCAGCAGATCGAAGTGCAAGAATCAGGTAATAATAAATCTGTAGACGATCAAAAGAAATAAGTATTCGACTTATGCGAAGTACCGTTCATTTATTAACTTTATAGGTGGCAGAGACCGTGGTCAATCAAAGAAGCCAGGAAAATGTTATTTCTGATGGCGCCGATCGCTTCGAGGCAGACGTCGAGCAATCTGCTACAGAGATTCAGGTAAGCCTTCATAAAAAATTGTTTCGTTTCTCTCTTTGGTCACATTTGAGTTTGTATGGATTATTCGTGATGATGTTTTTTCTGCACTCCCTTTTAGCTGTAGCTTACTTCTACAAATCCTAGTAGCACTTTATAGGAACAGAATACATGATGTTTATACCAGACATTTTTACGGTTTTATGTAAACATGGCACATGTATCTTTCTTTCTTGTCATTGTGAAAGTAATTTGCTTGCAAAGAAAATAGTAAAATTATTTTATATTCGAAATAATTTCGAAAATAACAGTAAGAAAAGAAAATCATGACTGTACATTTGGTCAGGGGTATGGGTTGACACATTTTCATAGTCCATGTTTATTTGCAATTGTTTACTTTTACTTATAGGAATTCATTCAAGGACTAGACAAGTCTACCAAGGATGGCCTGTTGGTTAAACTATTGAGTATGGGCAGGGGCAGTTTAGATTTCGCTAAACAGATGGTTGCAGAGAACTTACCTGAGGAACCTTCACCCCCGACTGACCTTCCATGGTGTAAATGTCGTGTCTGTGTTCCAATGGAAACTGAACAAGAAAATTTGTGCTGTAAGAAGCAACAATGTGTCACATCCTATAGAGCCTTCAACACCATTTGCCTGGACAGAGATATTCTCGAGGTGTGCATCAAAGCAAGATGTGACCTTAGAGCAGACGAATTTAATTTTTCAATGGAGAGTTTCCGCAAAGCAGCTTATCGCCAGTTTGCTCTATGGACATATGGCAAGTTGGGTAGGGGAAACAGGCGTGTCATACCCTCCTGTGCAGTAAGGCTCATTCGACGGGCCTACCCTTCTGCTGATGGCAGATACATGGGATTTAGAAACGACTAAGCCACAAAAAAGTGTCAATCAGCCATACAGTATCCAAATGACCTTTAGTTGCAATATGCTCAACACCTGTTATTGTTATTTTTTTATGGCATTGGCTTTGAATAACTACTGCCTTTTACATATTTTCGCATGTGTTTGGACCTTGTAATAAGGTTAGCTGAGGATTAAAAAAATGAAACAAGTAATAAATAAACATTGTACATAATAAAAAAAATTGAACAGACACGAAGTTGACAATTTGAAAATGAACTTTATTCACATAATTTTACATACTTTGCAAAAAAAATACCTCTTTCTCCATATAAGGTATTCCATAAACTGAATTAGTGAAAACCTGGAGACACTTGGCTACAGTTGAATTAAATTAAAAATGTTTTATAAGTGGTTTTGTACTGTTGATATTATCAGTTATCACCACAGCTTTATCTCGCAGCCAAACATGTGTTTGTTTACACATATCCAGTCAATAATTTAAAATAAACATTCAAATTTTTGCATGTCTGTATATAACTATTAGTTGTGTTCACTTTTGCTGACAATGCAGTATATTTAACTGCTTGCTGACAACAGCATTCATTGATAATGGACTGTCATTTTTCACATTGATTTTTTATCAAAGCGAGAGGGTCCCTTCAGTAATTCCTCTGTAGGTGGGGGCTCCTTCATTCCAAGGGTGGGGGCAATTTGCTTTGGGTCGCAGCTGTTTCTATCTGAAGGCAGAGTGAAGCTACCCTCATACACAGAGCGCCTTTGCAACATTTTGGACACAAGGAATGGGAAATAGCTGTATTGCTTTTCTTCCTTGACAACCTCTGCATGAAACTTCTGTGACCTTTTAGAATACTTTCGGTGGCCTTGCTCCTTCCCATCAGTAGTAAGCTTTGGTTTTCGAGATAGGTGCATGTTGTGGTCTATGGCTGCTAGCATCACCCGCATGATGAAGTATGGATACCTAGTTTCAGGTGATCAGATAATGCATCAAGTTATCATCAATGACATCAGTATACATAAAAGGATTACACTGGGACCCAAAAATTTAATTTATTACACTCACATTTTTAAACTGTTCAGGTAGTTTTGATGTTTTTCTGCATGTCAAAGCAAAAATATCCCGTTCTTGTTTACTTTTGGTTATGTGAAAATAATTTCTTGTTCTTTCTGTATTAGCTTTGAAAAGCTGCCTTGAATTGAATCCAGCCAGTATAGAAGTTGATCAAGCATAAAATATGTGAATTAATTCAGTACTTACTCAAATGCCATTCTTTTTGGGACATACTTTGTCATCATGCTGTTGTATGACTCTAATACACTGGTGTGTCTATAAAAACAAAAACAAAAGGTGGATTCAAAAAAGTGGAAGACATCATGAGCAGGAGATGTCTTGGAAAAGCCCAAGCTGTTCAATTTACCCAGAGCCTGGCTATAACTGAGACCACTGCATACCTTACAAGATTCTTAGACTTGGTGATGTATCATTCTCAATAATTTCACTCCTTCCAAAACCCCATGTTTGAGAAAATAATTTTACAAAGACATTACCTGAATTTCACATAGAAATGAAGTGAACTCAGCCATTTGGGATCAAGAACAATCTTGCGAAGTGCAGCCATAGCTTTTGAATTCTTCTCAAGATACTTCTTGGAGCTTTCATCGCCTAGCGGATCATGCTTGCACTGTCCTGTAGCCCATGTATGCTCTCCACAGACATGATGGAGCACGCCAACCCATGTTTCCTTTTTGCAATTCAAAAAAAAAAGAAAAATTAAAATAATGCAATAAGTTACACATTTTAAGTTGTCACATCTTTGCAGGTTATGTTTTGCAGTTTTCATAATCATTTCTTTTTCCAGAAAATTTATTTGCTCCTCTAATATTAACACTCTCTGCCATCTGTATTAGTCACCTTTTGATTTCTATTTAAATTAATAATAAAGTTTAGAAGAAGGACACACAGCATTACCTTTAGCTCTTCCTCGCTTCCATTGCAATCTTGGCTGCAAAACCAGAAGTGGTTTACAATGCAGTCAATCCATTCCTTGAGGTCACTGCAACCTTTTATTTTGGCAGCCTAATGTAACAAACAAGTGAAATGTATTTTTCACTGAAAATGTTCATTATTAAACACTGTATTATAAATGTGCATACTTCATGGATACGCCCTGAAGAACAATGATTATTGGTTCACTTTAGGGTAGTTAACTTACCTGATGAAGGGCTTTGTTTAGTTTCTTGGCTTTGTGCCAAATATCCAGTGAATGGAACAGCTCCATGAGTTGAGGAAATTTTCCTTTATATAGTAACAACAGGGATAAAAAACAGCATTTAACCACATTTACATATTAATAACACACAATAAAAATGAATTTCAACACCTGATTTCAACAATTAACATACAGTGGAATCCAGATTTCTGAAACTCTTTTAACAAACTGGTCACTCTGCCATCAGGGGGTCTACCGACAAATCCATCACCTCAAAACAACTCAAAATACATGTAGTAGCCCATGTTCATGTATCATTTTTTCTGTAAACATGGTTAGAGTAGTGGCAGGTTCATTGTTAGGGAGACTCCCTGATTGCAAGCTGACTAATAACTCTTGGTGGGAAGGGGGTGCTTATTGGAAGGAGGGCACTAAATCGAGTTATTACGGTAACTACAGTAATAAATTGATGAAAATTATCAAATAAAATTAAGGAGTATTCGACGGCATCCATGAGTAATCAACAGGTCGCATAATTATTGGGCTTCAATTACTTTTCGTCCATCACCAATATTCAATGCCTTATCACTCATTGCTGATTACACACTGATTTCACATCAATGTCAGTGATCATTGATTAGTTACCTCTTTTATAAGATACAATAATATTGCAGTTAGATTTACATACCTTTCAAGTCCCTCACAAGTTTGATGATAGAAGGAGAAGCATCAGTTGTTAGCTCATGAAAAGGAAAAACAGTGGCCATTCTCTCTAACAACCTTCTCAGTGCCTCCTTTTCCATCGTAGTTGAATTGCCTCCTGTCTCTCTCTTGTCAACAACTTCGAAATCTACCACCACAGTAGTGAAGTGCTCCATGATTGTGTACACACAATATCGAGCACTGTGGCCGGGGGAGTCATTCCGGCCATCGCCACACAGGCACACACCCTCAAAATCTTTGAAGGCTTTTTTGACAAGCTCATTCATCTCACCCCACACCTCCTCAACGACTGGTGCAGCACAGTGTTTCTGGAACCTCATAAAAGTGATTTTGCTTATTACATTGAGGCCTAGGGCTTTACACAACAAACCAAATTTTTCATAGTTGTTACCTGACACAAGAATTGCAGCAGGCAACAAACAATCATTTAAATACACAGGCTGGCCTTTTTTATTGCTTAACACCTCAGAGGACACCCACTTCTTGCAGTGACCATTGACACATCTTGATGTTACCTCTACATTTCCACCAACCTTGTTGCTGCTGTGATTGAGTACAGCATGGCAAGGAAGACCATTCAATTCAAAAGAACACTTGGAACCAGCCAATTCCAACAGTTTTTCGACAGACACAATGTACCTACTCCTTTCATGGAGCATGGCAAAATCTCTTAATTCTTCACCAATGGTTGTCAGTTCATTCAAAGACTTTTGCAGTGCAGCGAGTATGTTTCCCTTGTTTTCCTCCACCTGTTTTGACTGCTCCTCATCTGCATCATTTCCTAGGCCTTGAAGAATGGCACCTTCCATGCCCTGGGAACTACCAGCTTCTACAATGTCATCATGTACAGGCACAGGTAAACTTTCCTGGATCAGGTCTGAGGCATCCACATCTTGGACCATGGTCAGTGTTCGCTCATCGTCACCATCTAAACTAATACTCATTTCTTCACAAAGAAGCTTGGTGTGATCATCATAACTGCAACAACAAAGAAATAAAAAAAAATGTACCTCCAAGGGTATTCTTTTTTGACAATGTTTGTACCCCAAATTTGACCTTAGCACCAATCATAATTTGAACAAAATATCCTGAAGAAGGCTGTCAGAGTTTTTACAGATCTATTGAAATGAAACTACCTTATTTTTACATGGTAATCAAATATTCTTTATCACTTGCAATAGTTGGCGTATAAAAGTCTAATTTTCAAATGTTGGTCAGTAACACAGCCCCTGCACTACATGGAATATGAAAATACAAAGGCACAGCAAAATAACAAAATACTTCTCCTGTGACACTCAGTAATGAGTATAAACATATCAGGTCATCAAAAAGATACTCACATCTGGTTAGCATCCATATCATCAACAGATTCAATAAATCCAGCAAAATCACTATCATCATCACTGTCTTCAGAGTCACTGGTGCATCTAAATTGTTCGATGACAGAGCCCATCCTAGTAAAGAACACGGTAAAACAAGAATTAGATAGTACTAAAATAAAAAGAAAACCAAATTTGAGTCTGAAGAACTCTAATGAAAACTTTAGTCCTTGGTCTAGCTTATATAGGAGCCTTACAACAATAATAATATGATAATATACATGTATAAGGTTTGATATTTACACTAATACAGGGCTAACTAAAATGCCATCCTTGATCCTATCAGTCAGGAAAAATTGAGATTTCTATTGGGAACTCTATTTATGCCTTATAAACCCAATAGGCAAGGGCCCAGATAAGCATCCAGATTAGTAGATAAGTACAGTACATGTATCAAGTCATAAAAAGCCAAAAAACAATCATGCAATTGCCTTGGACATACACATTTTTAGAGATGCCTGTCTAAAAGGCGAGCTGGAATTCATGGGTTTTTTTTCAAACCCTGCAATACCTGTCTGTGAAATTGTGGTCTTGAGTAAACAAACCAAAACTGTCAGGGTCATCTGCTGAATTGTCTGAGCTGACTGACACATCATCAACATCACCATTGTCATCTTCTTCTTCGGGCTCAAAGACTGAGAATGGATTACCATCAAGTGCATTAAAAGAGCTGTTTGACATCAATCTCATGCTTTGAACAGCTGGTATCACACATGATTTGACTGGTGTTACACCTGTTACGTCAACATCCCTAACAGAAAATACAGAAAATACAACATTTATCATTCAATGTTATGACAATGTTTCAAATGTCCAATATGTATGAAAATATTGACAGATCTGCAGCTCATGGTTCCACTTGATTTTTTTAACAAAAAAAAAACATTTTTATAGTACAGTTTATAGGTCTCCTCATGACAACTGCAGGTTATTTATCCATTCACACAATAACTTTTATACTAGTAAATCTTTGGTATCTACAAAACACTAGCTTACGAGTTTGAAAACCTTGTAGATAAATGAAATGACTGTCGATCAGGCATACCACGAGCTGGTGTAGAACACAAAGGAATCAAGTCTGCAACAAACACATAATATTCTATAAATAAATGAATTCATGTAATTGAATGCACATATTAAAGCCCTTTCAAAATTTTATCATTTCTAGGGGTCAATGTAGCAGCTCTCGTAAGGTCTCACATGAGTGGTTGAGAGAACAATAGAACAAACAACAAGAACAATGCCCCTAGCCCCCAAAACAACAGCAGCTGCTACACTAGGGGACTAGATATTAGAATATGAAAGCGAGACAATGATAAGAGGGCATTCACGAAATAAATATAACAATTCATCACAGTGTTCGACTCTACAAATAAAACAACGGCTGCATGAGTTGCAAATCCTTGCTGGACACGATCTGGGCTTACCTGGATCATCTTGTGATGTTGAAGCCTGAAATGAACTATCACTTCTGGATACAGGATCCCTAACATCTCTGAAAGTAAAATAGCGAACAATAATTCAAGTGAGCTTCTGACTCAAATCAAAAGAAATATTTGCTCGAGCCTATCGCTCGTTCAAAAGGATGAATGTCAAGTATACAGAAATGACAGAAATCTCACCTTCGATGCAGAAGAAATTCTGCAAACTCACTGTCTGTAAGCTTTCCATGGCTTTCCTTTCGCTGTCGCCAAAGACTAAATACAGATTCGCGAAGACGAATGTACTTTGCCGACCCAGGTAAACGAGGTCTTCCAACACGAGCGCTTCGTTCGCTATCCGCCATTGCCGATGGCAACATACACAACTACATGCTAATCTTAACGATCGAAATGAACAACTTATCGGGAACACGAGCCAAAATAACAAAGAAAAGATAAACTACAATAACAGAGGCACTTATTTACACAATTTTGACAATCCAGAATAGTTAAATAATCGAGGATTGAAACGGATTTCTAAGTGAATCTACGAATCGGTAATTTTCAACTGCGAGAAATCAATTAGAGAGGCACGGGGCGCGCAATGCATTGAGGGTGAAACTGGGCCTTTAATAGTCAATTAATTAATAATTCTTTTGGTGGGGGGGAGTCGGTGAGGCACTTCTGTAAGTCTGCATATGAGCCTAGTGGACCATCAGGCAGGAGCTTATCCCGGTTTCCGTAGCATGAAGCAACTAGGGGTATTTCTACTCCCCCCTGGATGAGATGCTAGTCCATCGCAGGGTTACCCCCAGCAGTAAATTCGCCGGTACCCATTTATACACCTGGTTGGAGAAAGGCACTATGAGAGTAAAGTATCTTGCCCAAGAACACAACGCAGTGGCCCGACCAGGGCTCAAACCCGGACCGCCCAACCAGCGCACTAACCATTAGACCACCGCGCCTCACACTTCTATACACTACGTAAAATGTAGTGAGTATCTGTGTTACTTCTCATATATTACAGAAGTTTATATTTGTTTCAGTGCGCAGTGTTCTACCCTTGTGGTACTTTTACTTGTAGAACAAAGAAGTTTGCCTTCAATGCATGCGCAGGAGATTGGTCCAGGTTACTGTCGCGTTCACTGTATTTGTGGAAGATACCACTGTAATGCTTTCAGCTGTTCTCAAACTGATTGATTCTCTCCTGTGACTTGTTTATTACTTGCTTTCCTTGGCCTTAAAAAACAGAATTTAACGGGAAATATTTCTGAGGAATTCAACTCAGTGGCGGATTGTTGACACCCGTAAAATACATGTTTGTCACAGTTTTGAATAGAGTAGAAAAAAGCTGCTACTTTCTTCGGGTCTCTGCCAGGTTTCAATCTTTGCATTATGGATAGTGTACTAAAAAAGAAAAGAGTCCAAACTGATTTAAGGTATCAGTATACCCCAAAATTCATCATTTTGAAGAAAAACATGTTTGGTATTTTCCAGTAGATATTATTGAGACCTTTCATTTAAAAAAAATTACAGAAAAAGATTGATTCTAAACAATGTTATGAAGGTAAAACGAATCTTTGCAAAAATTATCTCTAATTGATAGCTGTCAACAGGTTGATACAATGCTTTTAACTCACATTTGGAACAAATTGAAAAGCAAGTTATATCCTCTTCAGTTAAGGTGGTCGCTGCTTAAAGCTGGCGTCAATGTTGCCAAAAGTGACTAGAGTATTTATGCGAGTACAGCATTTCATTTTTGGCAGCCGTGCTGGAAAACATCATTTATACTTACATGACATACCATAAGGGTTCGCATTGCATTGCAGGGCGATTTTAGCGAGTGCGTGTCTTGAGAGGCTTATGCCTACGTTTTGGATCAAATCATCTTTGAAAATGATTTCAGTGCTTCCCAAGTGGACTAAAAATTCTGCAATCATTATTATTTAATCTTATAGATTACTGTGTCTGTGATATTAATTAAAATACAAAATTTTTGTATCAAATGAATTCTATTCAATTCATCCAATAAGTGGTTAAATATTTATATTAATGCCTGGCATCTACTTCAAAAGGTGGCAGTTATATATCAGTGTCATGGTAGCTAAGGCAATGAGACAATTTTTCATTGGTTATGGATAATCATTAGAGCTGATGAACGAAATGTTTTTTTTTGGAAGGTTTGTTCTCCAGGGTACTGCTTCGTTCAAAGTTTTTGAATAAACCCACAGGGGAAATAAATCTCCCAAAGACGCTAATGGCAAGACCACGTTTGAAGAACTAGAGGTCAGATGAAATTAAATGCTTTTTCAATAAATACATAAACCACTTGTTCATTGTGTTGCTGCACTATTATGAAGAAAACTCCCTTTTGATAATTACAAAACTACAGTTTCAAATGTTTAATCTGCACCAGTTAAGAAGTTCACTTAAGTAAGAGTTGTGTCACTGACTGCATGTAGAGAAAAAATAATTTATCAGTACCAGTTCACTTTTGCTACTGCTTGTTCAAAAGTTGTATGACAATTCCTTACATAACTTTAAAAGTTCAAAGGCTATTATATACATAAGATAAAATGTAAAACCGAAGGTTTTCGACTAAAAGTTATCATCAGGGTTGATGTTTCTTTGCCGTGTGGTTTCGTATTTAAATGTTAAGTCACTCCCATGGGGAACAGGTGAATTGGATGAGCTAACAGCTTTTTGTTTAGCTCCGGCTTTCTTAGAGCAATACACAAAGCCTCCAGGATCTTGCGTTTTCGCCAATTGTGTTGTCCGGTGATTACATTCCATGTGAATGAGTGTCGCGGGAATTCAAGTAGATGTCTCGCAGGTTCTGAGACCTTAGTGGTGTTAGAATGTTCATTAATCCGAACACTGAAATTCCTTTGTGTTTCACCTACATAGTTGACACCACAGTCACAATTGCCTTCGTAAACCACGTGGGATTTGTGGACGTTTTTGTCCTTCAACTTGAAAAGGGACTTAAATTTTCCTTGTCAGCCAAATCACCTCAAAGATACAACTGTTCCGAGTAAAACCGTTCAGTTTGTTTATAAATTTGGAAATTGCTTTCTCGTTTCTTTCGCAAAACGGTATCCTGATCGTGATTCGTCTTCTCTCTTGGAATAAGTTGGTTGGAATTATCGGCTCTTCTTCATGCAAGCGATATTGGAAGGATTTAATCGTCTTGTCGACAAAATTTCTTGGATAGCCAGATTTAATAAAATTAGTGCGTATTTCTTTGATGTCTTGCGCAAGGTTGCTTGATATTCGTTTCGCTCTGTGCAAGGCCCCCGTTATTTAATTTCTTTTCCATTTGGTTGGTATCTTGGAGCTCCAATGTGTGGGGATTTTTCCAGGTTTTTTGTACACTGATCTCTCGAATTTCCCATCTTTGTACTGAAACTGTGTCTAGGAAGTGGCTTGGGTTGTCCTGTACCGTGAACTTGATGTTAGGATGGTAAGAGTTCAATTCTTCAAGAAGCTCATCAGGTTGGCCTTTCTTCCTTTTAGCGATGCAGTCGTCTACATATCTGTGGTAGAGGGAGGGGGCGTTTGGGGACACGATGTCATCTTCTAGTTTGGACATGAAGATATTTGCTAGTACTGGTGATAATGGGTTCCCCATTCCGCATCCGTCGACTTGTTTGTAAAGGCGATTATTGAAACTTAACACAGTTCCTTTTGTAACCTTGAGAAGCAGGCGTTTGAATAGCATCTTTGAGCCAAGTTTCGGCAATATGTTTTCAGTGTAGATCTTATGTATGATGTAGTCGATGGTCTCTTCCAAAGGAACTTGGGTGAAAAGGGAGGAGACGTCAAAAGAGACTACTCAGCTATATTAAGGCCTGGGTCGGGGTTTAAAATGCATAAAATAATAAAAAAATATATTTAAAAATTAAAAATTGGTGTATATGGCTCATGGTGGGCTTAAATACTTAGATATTTTTTTTTCTTTTTTTTCCAACACAAACTGTCAGTAGAGAACTGTCATGTGACACTTTAACGTATATTTTCCCGCCAATTTTATGTGCTTGTCTTGCAAGAGCACTTTGTGCTTGCCTCAAGATGCCAAACGCGTGAAAAGAGTAGTTGATGAGATGAGAAGTCTTAAACTTACTGGCAAGGAAGTCTAAGCTTTCGTTTTAGTGTGCTACAAGAAATTTAGGCACTTTCTGATAGAAGGTGGAAAATCTCTTCCTACCTGATTTTTTTCTACTGCTTCAATGCAGCCTTTCCAGTCAACAACATGTTGACTGAGGTTCCATGAAAATATTCTGTGACAAACACGAAGCTAAGGTGCGAATAAAATGATCCTGCATCAGAGGTTCACGAGCCGTACTTCGGTTTGTTTTTGGGCGCCGTTTTTTTGGTGAACCTACGGGTTTTAGAAACAGCGGATGTCACTGTTGCTATGGCGATTTGGAAGGCAAGCAAGATGGCGGACGAACGAGACATGCTACTTCTTTTGAAGAAATCATCGGAAAGAAACGTATTATTTTTACCAAAGTAGGGTCTAAATTTACGAGGTATAGTTTTTGGTATTTTAAAAACAATTCCTTTAAGTAACGTGAACAACTAACAGTATTTGTGGCTGTTTCAGACAGTTTTCGGAATCAAATAAGGTTTACCGATGTCAAATGAAATGTATTTTTTCTCTAAACCTCTCTCATGGTGAAATAATAAACCATCGAAATCTGATCTACGATCTTTTCATAATTTATGTGGGCATATAATGTACCGCTCAGTTAAAAGAGCGCCAACTTCAAACGCAGTACTTAGTACGATCGCGAATTGGTTTAGCAAACAATTCTCCTTCAAAGTCAAAATGGTTGCTACCCTTGTTTGCCCAACGAGTTGCGGCTTTGCCCGAGTGGCTGCTTTAGAAATAGTGAGAGAGGCATCGAAAACATTTCGCAGGGAAAATGGAGAGGGAACAGCGAAATTCAGAGCGCGGTCAATGCAGGAGTGCTTCAAAAGGTACAACGAAGTTTTCAAGGAGAGATCAGAGGAATTTGCCATTGACTTTTTAAAATTTCAGAAGAAAATGCCAGCTCTCCGAGATTTGTTTAGCAGCTGGAACCCAAGAAAGAAGGCCGAGAAGGAAAAGTACTTAGAAACATTCGCTATTCAAAACTGGGAAAAAATGGCGCCCACGTTAAAATCTGAGCATTCGTTTGCAAACTGCAAAGGGTGCTATCATCACTATCCTCAAATTCAGGCATTACTCCCCGGTTTGTGGGAATGGCAAAGAAGAATCCATTTTTTATTGCTGGCAAAGAGGCGAAGATCAAGCCATGCAAGGCAGGGGAAGCCAAACAAATTGCGAGGGCTCTGTATGATAAAATAGATGCTACCTTCCAGAAAGCGTGTAGTACATCATTTGGCGAGGTCTTAACCAAAATCCCAGAGCTCCAGCTTCAAAAGAGGAAGAGTCCAACAGAAGCCAAGAGAGAAAGGAGAGCTTCTTACAGAAGTTTCAAACAGAAAGTGGAAGATGAATGGGAGAAGACTTCCCTCTTGAGGTAATTATCAGGTTTAGGTGAGGGGAGAGGGAAGTAAAATTGATAAATATATGAAGCCAATAATTTACATTCTGACATGGAGAAAAAATGTTTAATTTTTCCATTCTTAGGTCTACGCGTATCACCTGTCAATCACTATTACTGTATGCTTCTGTGTGCCTTTCTTGAATTACAAAAGAATAGTTATTAACAGTCACACTATATGCAAACTGCGACATGTATATGATACGTGCCCTGAATGGGCACTGACTTCAACAAGAACAGGGAAATGCACGTGAACATAATTTTAAAGTTAAAGTAAAATCTGTCTTTGATCTTTCAGGTGTCTTGGTGGGCGACAATCATATGCTGCAAGGCAACGAGAGCGTCTTGATTCGTCATTTGAAGGAAAGCACGCTGCAATAAAAAGAAAGGAGACAAGTTCTGAGCTTGATGAAACGCCTGTCGTTAAAAGGAAACGTCATGCTGGTAACTTTGAGGCTATGACATGGGACAAGAATGGCTTAAAGAATGAAGTGGAAGGATATGGAGATGAAACGAAGGTCAACTGGTCTGAGCTAGCAAGAAGATATCAAATCAAAAACAAGAAGGGGCAGATTGCTAAAAATGGTGGTCAAATAGCTCAGGAATGGCTCATTTCTCAGGGTGTCAACCTGCACAAGTTTAAACGTTCCTCAGAAAATGAGCGACAACCACGAAGAAAGAAGCTGAAAGGACTTGGTGGTGAAATTTCTCTCCCCACACCAGAAACCAATGACAGCTTAAAACAAAAGCTCAAGCTCAAAATTCAACAAGGGGACTTCACAGTTGGAGAGCTCATAGTTCCTAGAGAGGTGAGCATGTGAATGAATAAGATTAAATTCTTTTCATTTCTTCGACCCGGCTCCACGGTTCCTAGTAATGACTACACAATGGAATGAAGGAAAAAAAAAATTACACTCATGGACAAAAATAAATGAAAATTCATATGTCATTACCTTTGAGAGGGATAAGGTCTCAAATCTGGCTCAATGTCTATCTACAGTGATTGAAGTCTTGTCAAGTAGAACTTCACAATAATATTCTGCAAAAAAATTGTCCCACAATCAATGGAGCTTTTTGTAATACTTCCTAAAATGAAATAGGCTTCAGTAAAAGCAAATATTCTGATAGAGTGCATAATTTGTAAAAATAAAGAACAAGGCAGTCATGCAATGCAATAAGGTGTTATGATAGCACTATGGTTGAGTTGTTGTGTTGTTCTGCTTTATTAACCATACGACTACTACTATTTTTCTTATTTTGGTATGAAAAGCTGATCATTGATGCAGATGGCAAGATTCAAACAACAACTTTCACTGCCCAAGGAAGAAAGCAGCCTCTTGAAGAAATAAGAAGGAAAACACTGGAAGTGCATGAAAAGTTCATGAAAGTTAAGCCTGATGAGTACTACTCAGAAATGTCTAGAGAGGATATCATCACCCAACTAACAAGACTAAATGAATACAACCCAGATCATGGACTCACAAAAATGAGGAAAAAATTGCAGAAAATATCCACCACAAGACACCTCCAAATATGGCATGACCACTCAACACTTGCAAATACTGGCCACATCATATTCACAGTTAACTGCCTCTATGACCCTACCATCTACATGACAGATGACGAATACAAAGCAGCTTCAGGAAAGGTACTGAACATCCAGGCAGAAGTAGAAAAGCCCCATATTTACATCGTTGCAAAAAGTAGGAGCTGTGATGTTGAGCAGCTTGCATATGTGGAAACACGCCTTTGTTGTCTCCAGCACCTTCAGAGAAATCTAAAAACCAAAGATGGGGTTGAAATTAAGGACATCATGAGATTCTTTCATGGTGACTCTCCCTCATGTGAATTTGAGAGTGGGCAGCAAAAAGGAGGCCACTACTACTGTTCTGGATGTGGAGCACATGCAGGCAGAGTGTATGAGCTTGACTACTGCTTCCGCTGCGAAGCAGTTTCTTTAGAAGACCGGCAAAAGATAGTAATGCAAGGAGCTATAGGAAAGAGAAACTCTCTCCTTCAAAAGCCAAAACCATTCAATGCATTAACAAGACAAGAGCTAGAAATAGAACTAGGAGGGAGGGGAATATTTGAGGGAAACAACAAAAAGGAATTACAAGATCTCTTGGATGAAAATCTCCATGGTGTAAGCCGAGTGCCAGCTCTCCTCTTCAACAGCCCAAGCAGTTCACTGGAATCTGTAAATCTGGGAAATTATGAAATACTACCATGTGAACCAATGCATGACATTGCACATCACATCGACAACTTACTCACGGAGCTACCATCACACATCCAGGATGAAAAATGTAAACAGAAGTTAGAGGAAGCAGTAAGCCTAACTGGCAAAAAAGAAACAAAAAGAGCTGTTGATTTTCGCTGCTCGCTGATAACAACATCTTTGTATGTACGGGGAACAGCTAGCGAGCAGGTACAAAGCCTTCTTGACACAATGGTTGATATGCAAGACATCCTTTACAAGGAAGATAAAAGCAGATCCCCACGATTGATACTCCGCTACCACAATTCTAGCTGGTATCACCACACACTGTGCCGAGAGATTGTTGGCTTTAGGCTTAAAAAAAAGACAGTACGGAAGTTTTATGGCACATACTTACATGACTTAACAGCCCATGCACCACTTCAATTACGACTTGTATCAGGACGCACTGCAAATGCAGAGGAAGAAGAGAGAACATTCAACACTGTCAAGTCAATCACTAACACAACATCCTGCTATCGCCCTGCCCACATCATAAGCAACATATTCATTCGTTTGCAAGCTGAAGAAAAGTTAGGAAGGTCAATAAACTGTGTTGAAAAGCAGCAGTCACAAGTTTCACGTTTGGCGCATACACTTCCACCACAAAGAAACACAAAAATTCCAAAGGCCATCATCAACAAATATTCAAGTTCATGGCAGGCACATTTGGAAAGGATAAGCGATTTTTTGTTGCCAGGAGAGGGTGTGTGGTGGACTCAAGATGAGGACTTTGTTGAATTCTTTGATGCCTGTGGTGAAGCCGAGTTCCGTGGAGAGGGCCCCACGCTGCATCACTTCAGGTCAAGTAATTTGAAGAATGAGGAGCAGCACTTGATGGGATGTTGGCAACAATGCCTACAGAGAGAAGTGATAATTCCGACATACCTGGTTCGTGACGAAGATGAAGTTGGCAATGTAAGGCGAATCTACACGGACTATTTGACTGGTCCATTGTTTGATGAATTCGCTTTGCATAAACCTCCAGATCAAGCTGAAGCTGAAGACGTTATTGGAAGATAATGGCGAGCAATCAACACTGACAGACCCTTGCAATGCAGTGGAAGATGACACTGAAGAAGACAACCCTGTGGGCTTAGTGGTGGACTTGAGGCAAATTGGAGGAGATCAGACCATTAACTTTGAAGATGATGACTTATCAGAAGCAAGCTCAGCCACAAATCATCTGGATGAAGCCATAACCTCAGGTAAGCTATTTCTTTGTGGCCTTAAGTCAAAGACTTGCTAAATTATATTCTTAATTAGTAATTTTAAAGTTGTCAACTTACAGATGTACCCTCCCCCTCTAATGTTTTAGACATTAATAGGGCCACTTTTAGAACTACATGTAAAACAAAAACATCTTGACTGGAATGCAACAGTTTTGTTACAGAAACAATGTGTATGAAGGGTGCTGGCTTGAAATTAGAGACTGGGAATGATAACTCACATATTAACTTGAAAATAACATCTGCTTTAGAGAGTTGCACTATAATCACTAAACTTTTGTTTGGCTATAAAATGACTTTTTGACTTTTCCTTACTAAAACACATCGATCTCCTTATTTTGGCAGGGAAGGAATACAGAGCTCTTCAGACAATTGACACCAATGTCATATCAGGTGGTTCCTCTGACTGTCCAAAGAAAAGGGAAGATTCAACTCCAAAGCAACAAGAACAATTAATAAATGTAAGAGACAAACAATACATTTTCAGAATCAAACCAACAGCAAAAACAGTCATGCAACAAGAAAATCCCAGTAACAATAGTTTCAAACTGTTGGCTACAATGTTTTGCAAAATAATATCTTACAAAATTTTGTGTAGCTGAAAATGACGAGAGAGCAAGAAAGCATCTCCGAAAATAATGCCATAAACTGTAATGATCACTGTCGATCTGTGAACTTAAACATAAACAAATTATGATTTATGGGCTATGCAAGTGACTATAACTTGTTTTGTTTTGTCCTTTTGTAACACAGGAGAATCAACAGAAAGAAGCTGCACCACTTCAGACAAAACTTTGTAAAGCGGTGGCAGTTGTACTTGGGACCACACAAGAGGTTAAAAACGTAGATCAAGCCAGAAGACGCCACAAAAGCAAACCCAACAACAAAGAGGCAGCCAATGACTACCGTGATAAACTTGCTTTAGTGCAATCAAAAGTTTTAGGTGAACACAAAAAATTAAAGAAAAGATTTGATGAGTGGGAAAGGGAATTCTTTGTGACTCACAATTGCACCTTAGCATTGCCTGATGATATAAAAAGTGATCCAGAAGCAACAGAGCTGATGAAGCAAATTAAGTATGCAAAAGCTCTGTTAAAAGAATGGAAAATGGATGCTTTGACATAAGATGAAAGAGAACTGTGTACTTGTGATTGATGAGCACAATATGTTAAACTTAAAAAATAACTTCATACATTTTTGATTTTTGTCATTGTATTTTAATTTGTTATTTGTACATAAGTCCATCTCAAACTGCTGCCTTATTTTTAATCAAATCAAGTCTAGCTGTTTGTTTTATGGTTTCAACAGAGAGAGGTTACCTCAGAGCTATAAATGGTCGTTTGTAAATAGCAAAACATTAGTATTTTAATTTATCGCGTCATTATTAAAAGGTTTCTACAAAAAAACACTGAATAAAAACTTACCTCTTTAACTGAGATCAAATACCATAGTTTCTGAAGCGAAATAAACGCATCTCAACCATAAAAACCTCGTAATACTTCATCAGAAACTGTATCGAATATGCCATTCAATTCCATATTTTTTGTAGCAACCAAGATGAAACCGCCGAAATTTGACTGTGGGCTCTCCAAAGCGTGCCCTTATTTGGCATCTTTGCCGAACGAGCACAATGGAAGCACAGCGGTTATCCAAACCAAAACACCAAAATTTCCCGCGCTATCCGAACGCAAAGCTCTCGATTAATCATAATTAATATTGGGAATGCATGCCACGATTTAGTCGTTTAGATACGTAGGAGGAAAAACGGAGGATGCGAAGCGAGAAAAACAAAAGGAAACTGTTATTAAGGGCTGAAAAGCAAAGGTTGGTCAAAGGAATTATTGCACAAAAGGAAAAAGCTGCACAGTCTCGAGCGAGAGAGTTGGCGCGCTTTTATTTAATATGGTAAATGAAGCAATTGGCAGAGCAAAACAAAAGCAGAGCTGTGGACAAAAAAAGTAAGATTGTTTCAAGTTAAAACTTTAAGAAATATTGGATCATAGAAAAGCGGTTGGCTAACCAACCGAATTATTTTTTTGTGACTATGAATTGGGGTATCATGGCCTCACATCCACATTGAAGAGCTATAAGCACTGGTCCATAACTTATATATGGCTTGTCATGCCCATGCTATGTAATGCAAAAGGCCGCTGGAAAGGGGTACGGCCTGAACAGGGTATAAAATCTAGTGAGTCTGTCGTAATCACGGTCTGTACCCATTCTAGACACAAATTTAGATGGAATAGCTGCAAGACTGTCCCCTGTGTATAATTTAGCAGATCATCAGTTAGCACTTTATCATTTTCAGGACTAGCACTAGATAGAGGGTACTTCCCTACACAGGGAACTAAACAGGGTGAGGTTTCAAATCCCCTGCAGCCACCCAGAAACTAAACATGGGCAAATTACCTCCTCACCCAAGCGATAAGCATTAAATTTTACCAAATATGTTTTTGTATTGTAGTGACCAGTACAACATTTGCAATCAAAAAAAAATGAAGAAGTGACAAACAACTCTGGAGGAATGGGACAGGGGGGTACTCGCGGTATACATGATGGGGGGTCCAACAGAGCTTTATGTTGCAAACCTCCCAAAAAATACATGAGCCTGAAATTTTACACCCCAAAAAGACTTGGCATCAAAATTTCTATCCAAAAAAATGCAATCTTAACTTAAATACCTGAATGAACATCAGGAGCAGAGTTTGTCGCACAGCACTTGGATTTTCTGGTCAGAATTATTTATTACCCAGATACATAATGCACACTTTGTAATTGACTGAAAACCATCATCCACAATGTGTCAATCATTTATTTCACTTCATTTTCCAGCTTATAAACAGGAATGTAAAATCAGTATCATCCCATACCAAATAGTTAAATGTAAATTTAATTGATCCCACTGAACTTCTTCCAACCAATGAAAACAACATAATACCGGGTGAAGGATCCTATGGTCGCTGCCTTTTTAGACAGAATGTGCAGTTGTGATTTGAAGTCCAATAATGTTCTTGTGACAAGTGAGTTACAAACATGGCTACATCATTGATTTTGGAAAAGCATGTGACAGCTCCTTTTCTCCTGCAAAGAAGAACACCATTTGTTATCACCACATTGCTTTTGAAGTACTTCATGGTTCTCCTTGTAGCAAAGCCAGAGATATTTTTTCTCTTGGTAAAATTGTGCTGAAAGTAGGTGTTAAGCATTTTTTTTTTTTTTGAAATCTTTTTTTTATTGCAAGACACAAAACAAGTTACATTACAAGTTACATTACATTACATAACGATAAGAACTTACATGCTTACTTACTTACAACCAAAAACTTACATTACTTAACTACATCACTTACATTACATTTACAATACAACAGTTACATTACTCTACTTACAGTGCAGTACTTAAACTAATTACAATAATTACACTTTTTTCTTTTGTACTACAGTAACACATACATAGACCATGCAGATGCCCAATTAATTCCAGTTTAAAAGAAAAATATAAATAAAATTCTAGCGCGTAAAAAAAACTATTTAAGTTAGTAAATCCAGCGGACATTCCATTTTTTTCCTTTAAATAAACTATTATAAGATTACATCAGAAGTTCCCATCTTGTATAAAAATCGCGAAGCTTTCGGTTCTTAATTACAATTATCTTTTCAACCTCTTGCTTAGCTTCGACCTTGTGCAGGAGCAATCTCAACTTTGGAGGGATCTTATTTTTTCTACACTCCCAAATAGTTATCTTACCAAGAATTATTAAATAATTTAATAAGTCTTTTCTCTGAAGAAAGCCAATTATAATGTCTTTTAAAGACAAAGACAAATTTTCACCACTAATATCAGACCACCAGACTGCGAATCTATTCCAGAAGGCCCGCACAAAGGAGCAGTTAAAGAAGAGGTGATACAAATCTTCCGTGTAGGTTCCACAAAAAGAGCACTTGTCCGAATCGCTTAAACCTATTTTGAATAATTTATCATTCGTAAACAAAATGAAATTCAACAATCTATATTGGAACGACCAAACATACGTTTCGCTTGCAGAATGATATGGAATTGAAAAAGCGTCTTGTGGATTTGAGAGATTAAAATCAGCTAACAACTTTTTAAAGCTATTCGGAGTTTTCGCTTTAGTTGATATCATTGAATAGAATTGTTTACACTTAACCGTATATGCATTAAAAGCTTTAGTTGCATTATACTCGAAATTTATAGGGTCAAAGATGCCCACTGTAAGGAGATTGCAAGAACTTTTTGACTTCATATTTTTGACAGAAGACCTCAAAGCTGTCCATGTCAGAAAGTTAGTGTTAAGTCCTTTTTGTTTGAAGGACTCATAAGAATGGACATTATCAACATTAAACTGTAAATCATTCAAATAAATTATGCCCTTATCAAAAAACATTTTATAAAAGACTGGTTTATTATTTATTCTGATGTCCTTATTATTCCAGATAACATTTTGGGAATAATTAACATCAGAGAAAGAACTTCTAAATTCCGCCCACCACAAAAGGAGCTCCAAGTAAAAATTACTAACACTCAAATCAAGATCCTTTACATCATAATTGCATCTAAAGAGAAAACACCCTCCATATTTTTTTAATTTGTATTTGAGATAAGATTTCCAAGGGCCTTCCCTCTCATCTAAGAGTCGCGGAATCCAGGACAATCTTAGTGCTTTAATATGTGACTCACAGTCTGTAAGATTCAGTCCACCATTGTCTAAGGTGTTTATCACAGAAAGCCTTGTGACCTTATCAGGGCCTTTCCATAAAAATTTAAAAATCATCTTCTCCATTTGTTTAATTATTTCAGGTGGGGTTTCTATTATTGAAGAAACATATAATAATTTTGGAATGAGAAAAGATTTAATGATTGCTACTTTACCAAATAGGGAAAGACCTCTCAGTTTCCATAAATTAATCAATTTCTGACATTCATCTATTCTATCATGGAAATTTTGTTTCAGAACTTGTTCTTGGTCACAGGAGAAATGAATACCCAGAGTCCTAATGCCAGTACACCACTCGAGGCCCAGAGGTGTCTCTAAGGAGTATTTATTAGGCCATCACTGTTCGAATTTCATTCGATGATTCCATAAAACATAACAGTATCTGACACGCAAACTTCGACTCAATGTAGCGTTTGAATCAGGTAGTTACTAAAGGTAGTTACCTCGTAATTTCCCTTTCTTCCATGCGTACAGCAAAACGTCGAACATCGTCGAAGAAGCAAACGAACCGGTCATGTTTATCTATCCGTACATACTTAATGTATGGGGTATCGTATTGTACCGTACAGTGCCTCATTCGAGCCTCATACATGAAGTAGTGACCGCGAAGCCGTTGTTGTTCGACGTTCAACGTTTTGCAATGGAAAATCTTTGCTGTGTGCCAGCAAGGAAGGGAAAATACGACGTTACTACCTAAACCTGATTCATATGCTACATCAGTTCAAAGTTTGCGTGTCAAATATTGTAATTTCGTGTGGAATCATCGAGTGAAATTCGAACAATGATGACCTTTCTTAGATTTCCAGAAATGGTTGAAATGTAGGTCGAGTTTCCGTTTATAAACACGATTGCAACTCTTTCATTTGAACTGTAATGCATTTATATTGACTTTTTCTTTATTTCTGATGGTTTTAGATACATCTGCGAGGCAAGTTGATGAAACGCTTCGTCCTGACGAGTACCTCAAAATGGCGGCAAACATGAAGATCGTCGGAATTTGCCAAGTTTGCACAGCTATAAATATTTCAATAAGACGATACCGCAAGGTTTCTTTCTGTAGTGACATTGTCTTATGTATCAACTTTTCGGCTGCGTTAACTTGATTCAAATAGACCATCTCACTTTTTCAAAAATAAAGTTTGAATCTGATCCGTTTTCGCGTGTTTCATGAAGGTGTGTGATAGGAGTGTCGTTAATGTCTTGCTGCTGGCTTGATTCGAACTCAATGTTCATGAAAGTCGGTGTGATAAATCAAAGAGGCATAATATAACTGGCTGTGGTGTTTGTTTGGTATAGAAGTTATTCGGTTTTTTTTTATTTATCTTGAAAGTTGTGGTAAATTTAAGCCCTGACATTGGTCGTTACGGGCGCTCGTTGGGGTGAACCAAAAATCCTTAAAAACTCGAAAAAAATAAATGATCTGGTCAAGCGGATTGTGGTGTTAGTATATGTACATGAAAGTCTTGCAACACACAAGAAATAAGCGAAATCTATTTTTCAAGCCAGATTGACCAGACCGAAATTACAGAGACCGTCTCTTACTACTGATGAATCTTTATCGCCGGATAAGACAGCCAGGTCTGGGTCGCGGCCAATATCACGGAGACTTTTCCATGTGTTGTCGCTTGCTTTGTAGACATTTTCGGTAAACGAATTTGTGGCGTTGCGTAGGAAGTGTTTGAAGTCTTCCTGTTCGTCGGATGGTACCTGGTTTTGAACTTGTTGGTAGAGAGATTCGAGTTCAGTCGCCAAGTTGACTTTAATAAAACGATTTTTGTCCACAAAGCTATGATTGAGGCCAAAGCGTAAACAGTTGGTTACAGACTTTGGGAAGCTCTTGTCGGACAAGTTGAAAATCGGAACTGTAGTCTCTTCGTGTTGTTTCGGTTTATCTCTCCTTTTGCCAGCAAGGTTAAAGATCTTCCTGTTTTTGGTGCGAAGAGATTGATTCCTTTCCTTACGTAGGTCATTGTTGATCATGTGGTGGAGTAGCTTGAAACCACCTTTACCAAAACGGTTTTGGCAGGTTTGTTTTGCTTGTTGGTAGTCCTCATTGGTTTGGTGTAGATTAAGGCGGTGTTTTCGGAGGTTTGCGTTTAGGATCTTCTTAACAGCAGAGTATCGATCCGACTCTGACGCAAAGTTCCCCGTTACAATTGCAAAGGTTGGTGTTAGCCGTTGTTGGAGTGCCTTTTGGATGAATCCAATGCTTGCAGCAGTGCGCTGCAGTTTTGATGTCAGGTACTCCAGTCTTTTGAATGATTTAGCGATGCCTTCTGGTAAAATGTTCAACATAATGTTCGCTAAGAAGATAAAAACTTTAAAAGTTCAAAGGCTATTATATACATAAGTTAAAATGTAAAACCGAACGTTTTCGACTAAAAGTCATCATCAGGGTTGATGTTTCTTTGCCGCGTGGTTTCGTATTTAAATGTTAAGTCACTCCCATGGGGAACAGGTGAATTGGATGAGCTAACAGCTTTTTGTTTAGCTCTGGCTTTCTTAGAGCAATAAACAAGGCCTCCAGGATCTTGCGTTTTCGCCAATTGTGTTGTCCGGTGATTACATTCCATGTGAATGAGTGTCGCGGGAATTCAAGTAGATGTCTTGCAGGTTCTGAGACCTTCGTGGTGTTAGAATGTTCATTAATCCGAACACTGAAATTCCTTTGTGTTTCACCTACATAGTTGACACCACAGTCACAATTGCCTTCGTATATAATAGCCTTATGTATATAATAGCCCTTGAACTTTTAAAGTTTTTATCTCCTTAGCGAACATTATGTTTGAATTCCTTACATCTCACCCAAGTTATCCCTAATGCCATGTGTTCACGCTTGGATGCAACCAAAAGGTAATTTCTATTAGGTAATTATTATCATTGCATAATTTAATTAGGCAATGACAATAATGTTTGCTTAGTCATGACCAGTGTGACATATATAAGAACTCCTAACTTAATTACAGTCAAAGCTCTCGTAAGCGGACACCCTCGGGAGGCGAAAAAAGTGTCCGTAACTGGAGCTGGCCACTTACGAGAATGGTTCTCGTAAGCGGCCACTAGAGGTGTAGGAGATAGATGGCCGTTTTCGGGAGCTTGCCCAGCTAACAATAAATACCGGACGTGGATGACGACAAAACAAACACTGAAATATGGTTCTGTAATTACTGTAAAATCATTGTGACAAACGGCGATGTGAAGCTGATTGATAAAAGCACGATACAGAGGTTGTTAAAAGGATTTTCTTTCGGGTGTCCGCTAATGGGAGCTTAAAAATGAAGAAAAAGTCTAAGTCATAATCTCTCAAAGTGTCTGCGGCTGCTTACGGGAATGTCTGCTTATGAGAATGTAAAAATACAAAGTTTGTATGGGAGTTGAAATGGGGTTTCAAACAAGGCAACCGTAAGTAGAGCTGTCTGCTTCCAAGAATGTCCATTAAGAGAGCTTCAACTGTATTATAAATGACCTAGAATCAGGATAAGTTCTTGTGTCTAGATAGTTTAATGTAATTTCTCTTTTTGTCGTATATGCAGTTAATTGTTAGCCACCTATGCATATGCAGTAATATCAAGCACATCTTATTTCTAATGTTTCAGGTTAACACAGAATTCTTTTGGAGGACCGAGAGACTGGCCCCTGTTGGCAAAAAACAAAAACTGAAAAAAAAAAAAAAAAAGCAGTAAAAAAAGTAAAAAAGTCAAGTACCAAATGCACACATTCACCACATGCAGAGCCTGGGAAAAGCCCATCATCAATCACACCCTGCCATGGGCATACCGGGTATGTCAATGTTCCCCTCGATTCGTTTGAAAAAAAGGATATCTTTAAGCCTATTATTTTTTGAGGACAACAGAAAAAGAAAACGAAAAATGAAGGAACTATTGGACATGTAACTAGAAATGTGAGGTCTCCTGTTCTATGAGTCAAATGAGTCTATGAGTCACAAGGCATGACTCAAGGCTATATTTGAACAAAGAAGCGCCAGCAGGCAGTTCCTGCGGCATTAGTATTGTGGTATGCGCATGCATGTTTTCGCACCATAAAGATCGTGTTATGTTTTTATGTCAGCCATCTTCGTTGTATTGAAAACCGCTGTTGAAGTTCTTTCATTGTGACGTTCGTTCTCGTCTCCTTAACATTGGCGTGGTGGCAGCGGCGATTAACCCACGTCCTCAGGAGCCCGAGTGTCGTCTCGCTGGCCCAAGCAACAACGAGTCTACCTATCCTATGGTCGAGTGAACTCTGAGCAGCCTTCTCATCGTAAGGAAAGTATAACTTCACTGTTCCTTACTGTTATTGTGTTCAACATGAATTCAAGTAGAGCCCCGAAACAGTGGTCCGTAACAAAGAATGAAAGTATCACATCATTTGAAGCTTGGCAGCAGAATCTTCAGTATTCCCTGTCTTTAGACGCCAATTTCACCCTTTTTTTAGCAGATACTTTTACATGGCAGAAAAAGTCGTCCACTGCCCCCAATAGAGGGCTGACTTCCGATGGGGAAGCAGTGCCAGAAGCTCGCCGGCGTACCGCTGCACAGAAAAATGTACACCTTGAGCTCATGTTAGGTCAAATAGGAAATTTTTGCCCCGTCATTTCACGCAATACTATTGTGAAGAATACAACTTCAGTCAAGTCCATTTGGCAAGCAATAAGGTCTCACTTTGGCTTCCAATCAACCGGTGCTCACTTCCTAGATTTCTCTAACATTAAACTTGAAGTCGATGAACGCCCTGAAGACTTGTTTCAACGGTTAATGTCTTTCACAGAAGATAATTTGCTTGTTACAAATGGCAACATAAGCCATCATGGTGAAGTCGTTACCGTTGACGAGGAGCTTTCTCCCACACTTGAGAATTTCGTGGTTTTAGCCTGGCTTCGCCTCATTCATGCCGATCTACCTGCCCTCGTCAAGCAGCGCTACGGAACTGAGTTAAGATCCAGAACTCTAGCGTCCCTGAAACCTGAAATTTTGCAGGCTCTAGACTCTCTTCCGCCGACACCAAGATCCTCCGAGCCACTACCTTGCGGTTCAGACAGCCACCTCCTTGCTCCTCCTACAAATTATCTTCACAGGCATTGCCTCCCAACAGGCGACCGAAATCCTGTCCGTTATGTAAGCAAGCCGGCCGCAATGACCAGCATTTCCTAAGTGCGTGCTCATATTTACCTCCGGAGGACCGTACTTACCTTTCTCGGTCTCGCCATACCTCTACCTTTGACGACGAGGAATCCGACTATGAGCCCCCACTCTTCCCTGACGAGGATGACCCACCTCTACGCACTGCAGCTCATACCGTTTCACGCCGTGTCAGCACAAAACAGTCCCCCCACTTCAAGGCTTTTTACAAGCACCATCCACTCCGACTGACCCTTGACACAGGTGCGGAGACTAGTACGATCAAGTCCTCTGTGGCCCGTTCAATTGGTGCAACCATTATAAAATCTTCCTAACAAGCATTACAAGTTGACGGCACGACTCCCTTAGCTGTAGCCGGGGAAACTCACCTCATCTTATCCCGAGCAGACAAACAACTCGGTCTTGACGCCCTAGTTGTTGACAACTTAGATGTCGACGTCCTGGCTGGCACACCCTTCCTCATTGCCAATGACATCACCGTACGTCCTGCATTGTGCCAAGTACGTATCCAGGACTCTGATGTCATACACTACAACCCTGATAGTGAGTCAACTGGTTCTCATGCTATACGACGGGCACAAAGTTATGTCCTACGCGCCTCCTCTTCCGCAACGGTTGTTTGGCCTGGTGAATACGTGGAACTGGACGTCCCTTCCGACCTAGGTGACGACTGCGTACTTGCACTTCAACCACGCACAGACACCCCAATATCAAAACACACCAAACCCACCTGCATTTGGCCTGAACCTCAAGTTATAGAAGCAGTGGGATCCAAAATCCGCTTGACCAACTCTTCCAACGAGCCGAAAGCCATCAGCCGCCACGAGCACCTCAGTGAGATCCTACCCACAGCAGATGCACCTTCACCGTCCCCCAACCCAGCAGCCACCTCTCCCTCACTTCCAGTGAAGCCACACAGTCGATCTCCCTTTTCGTCTTCCGTGTCCCTGCACCCCGACAAATTGCTTCCAGATGCCACTCATCTCAAGTTTCAACAGCTCTTGCAGGAGTACGACAGAGTCTTCAATCCCGACATAACCAGTTATAATGGCGCTGCTGGCCCCATTAAAGCAACCGTGAATATGGGCCCCGTACAGCCCCCACAATGGAAAGGCCGCATACCTCAGTACTCCCGCAAATATCTGGTTCAACTCCAAGCTAAGTTCGACGAGCTGGAACAGGCCCAGGTCTTCCGTCACCCCAAGGACCTAGGCATAATCGTCAAGTATCTTAACCCGTCATTCCTTGTAAAAAAGCCGTCCGGTGGTCACCAACTCCTGACTGCATTCGCCGACGTAGCACGCTACAGTAAACCACAGCCATCTCTAATGCCAGACGTCGACACAACCTTGCGCACTATCGCACCATGGCGCTACATGATCCAAACTGATCTCACCCGAGTGTTCTACCAGATCCCTCTCGCCCAGTCTTCTCTAAAGTACTGTGGCGTAGCCACCCCCTTCCGTGGAATCCGTGTATACACAAGATCAGCAATGGGGATGCCTGGCTCCGAGACTGCACTCGAGGAACTGATGTGTCGTGTTTTGGGTGACTTAATTCAAGAAGGTTGCGTAGCTAAGCTTGCGGACGACCTGTACTGTGGCGGCGATTCACCCGAAACCCTCTTGTCCAACTGGAGTCAGGTACTGGAGGCGCTCGACCGTTGTAACCTCCGTTTGTCCCCTATGAAGACTATCATTTGCCCCAAGACTACCACCATCCTTGGCTGGATCTGGTCCCAATGCAGGCTATCAGCCAACCCTCATCGTATCGCCGTCTTACACTCATGCCCTCCTCCCCAAAGTGTGAAAGGCCTCCGTTCCTTCATTGGAGCCTATAAAGTACTCAGTCGCGTACTCCCAAACTGCTCCGACATAGTAGACCCCCTTGAGAGCTCCCTCACAGGCCTCCAGTCTAGCGACAAGCTGCTTTGGGATGAGAACCTCACCTTTAGGTTCAAGTCTGCTCAGGAGTACCTGTCCAAACACAAATCCATCGTCCTACCTCGTCCTTCTGACATTCTTTGGATAGTAACTGATGGCTCAGTCACGAAGAGGGGCCTTGGTGCTACATTGTATGTTACCTGTGACAGTCGTCTTTACCTTGCTGGCTTCTACAGCGCCAAGTTGCGGAAACACCAAGTCACCTGGCTCCCCTGCAAGGTCGAAGCCTTATCCATTGCTGCTGCAGTCAAGCACTTCTCTCCATTCATCATCCAGTCGCAACAGCCTACGACCGCCTTAACTGACAGCAAACCATGTGTCCTAGCAATTGAAAAGTTATGCCGCGGCGAATTCTCGGCCAGTCCTCGAGTGACTTCCTTCCTAACGACCGTCAGCCATTACCAAGTCAGCCTACAACATTTGGCTGGTAAGGCCAACCTTCCATCTGACTTCACCAGTCGCAACGCCCCCGACTGCAGTGAGCCTACTTGCCAAATTTGCACCTTTGGCCATGAAATGGAAGACTCAGTAGTACGTAGCGTTTCGCTTCAGGACATTCTCAATAAGAAGTCCAACCTCCCGTTCACCACAAGATCAGCCTGGCTACAGATCCAGAACGACTGCCCCGACCTTCGAAGGGTTCATGCCCACCTCAAACAAGGCACTCGCCCTTCAAAGAAGATCACCAATATTCGCGATGTCAAGCGGTATCTCAGCTGCACCTCTATTGCCCGTGACGGAGTTCTCATAGTTAAACACTCCAAGCCTTTCGTTCCTGCTTCCGAAGCAATTATTGTGCCCCGTTCTGTACTGGATGGTCTTCTAACTGCCCTCCACATTAAACTAAACCACCCTTCCCGCCATCAGCTCCAAATGGTGTTTCAACGACAGTTCTTCGCCCTTGATATGACCGACGCAATTTCCCGTGTTACATCTGCCTGCCACACGTGTGCTTCCCTTAAGTCATTTCCCAGCACCTTAGTATCCCAATCCTCCGATGACCCTCCCGTAGTGATAGGAAACTCCTTCGCCGCTGATGTAATAAAGCGCCACCGTCAGTTCATCCTCATTCTCCGAGAGTGCTCCATGTCACTCACTGCATCTTGCTTGATACCTGACGAAAAGCACGATACCCTACGTGATGCCCTCACTAAGCTAATCATCGGTTTACATCCTCTTAATGGTCCTAGAGCCGTTATACGTGTTGATCCCGCTCCTGGTTTTTCATCCCTGAGCAACAACGACTCACTTGGACACTTCAACGTCTCAAGCGATGTCGGCCGTATTAAGAATAAGAACCACAACCCTGTCGCCGAGAAGGCTGTCCGCGAACTTGTAGAAGAGCTCCTCCGACAGCAACCAGGTGGAGGACCAGTAGGTGAAGTTGGCCTCGCTCTGGCTACCGCACGTCTTAACTCCCGCCTTCGTTTCTCGGGCCTATCTTCTCTCGAGTTGTGGACCCAACGCAACCAATTCACACATGAGCAGTTGCCGTTATCAGATTACCAATTGATACTCGATAGGCACAAACATCGTTCTACTAACCACGCCCATAGCAAGAAATCCAAGAACCCCCGCGGTCTCATCGTGAACACGCCACCTCTACAAGTTGGAGATATTGTCTACCTCTTCTCTGACAAGGACAAGTCACGTGCCCGTGATCGCTATGTCGTTGTCTCCATTGACACCCCTTGGTGTTTTGTGAAGAAGTTTCGTGGCTCACAACTACGAGCCACTTCTTACAAAGTCAAACTGTCCGAATGCTATTCTGTACCCTCTTCCGTCATTGTGTCCAGCCCTCCAAGCCATCCATCTCTTCCAGACATGAACGACGATCCTCCAGTAACTCCTGCGGTGTTCCCACCCCCGGTACATCCTATGTTAGCTCCCCTGCACCTCCAGAACTCATCACCATTCCGTCTGACGAGGAGCAAGTCCCATCCTTCACCAGTGATGACCCACCACTTAATACCACCAGTAGCTCACCTGCCCCAGTCGCTGTACAAGATGAGTCAAGCACAAGCGTTGCTGCCACAGATCAGCCAATGTTGTCTCCTCCCAACTTTCCTGCCCTCCCTGATTCAAGACCTCAAAGGCAGCGCAGACCTCCTTCATACTTGCAGGATTATGTTAGATTCTAAACGTGCGCGTGGTAGCATTAGATCCACAGTTAGTTCTAAGTTCACACTTTCACAAGATACTACTAGAGACTGAGACATTTGTTTAGTCTGTCGTAATTAACATGCACTTTACTTGGTTTAGTTGATATTTTCATTGCCCGTACTTCAAGCCCTTGTACAGGTACAGTTTGTCAGTTCGCTACCATTTACAGGAGACAAGAGGTTGCGCCAGCAGGCAGTTCCTGCCACATTAGTATTGTGGTATGCGCTGTATCACCCATAAATGTAATAAAAACCATAAATGTAATAACAACCATAAATGTAATAAAAATTAACCATAAATGTAATACTTACCATAAATGTAATAACTTTTAACCACAAATGTAATAAATCCACTAACCATAAATGTAATAAAATTTGCCCATAAATGTAATAAAACTGAACAACCATAAATGTAATAAGGCTTAACCATAAATGTAATAAACTGGATATGACTCCCAAATCAAGGGGCTACAAACTTACCATCCTCATTCTTCGTGAATTTGACTTGAAATTTCCAATTTAACGCCTAAAGGCCGGACTCCTTAAATAAACAAAAACACTATTTCTTCGTGTGCAATCTTAAACGAGGAACATACGGCATGAAATATTGCGGTTTTGTGTGAAGTGTTGACGGGCCTGCACGACTCCTGCAGTTCGCTAAAGCCTTTATAGTTTGGCTTTGATGAGAATGTCTTTTAGGGATTTTCCTTTGCGATAAGATACGAGGGGAGGCTCCTTGAAGATATTTCTTAATTGTGGTTGAATCTGAATAATGTGCCATTTCCCCATGAGACACAGCATGAGACAGATTCTAAAGCAGTATGGAAGAGGTAGCGGAAATGTGTTGGCGTTAAAAGAAATCAGAAACAGTCCTCAGTGGATAAATGCTTGGATTAATGTTCTTTTTCACTGGCGTTGCAACATGGATGTATGTAACAGCCATCTTTTAGAAAAAAGGAAAGAAGTGGCTATTGAAAGCTACTTGCCTTGTGCTTTCCATGACATGGAACGGAAGCACTAGGTTTTATTATGAAAATGTAAAAATATATGTTAAGGTTATTTTATATATTCGCAATCAACAATAACAGGTATAATGGCAATGCAAACCTGACTCTTTACACAATATCTTTAATAATAACTTACCGCTTTTGTGTTAACGTTAAACCGAGTTTTGTTCTATAGAATGTTGTTCAGTATTTTACCCTTCTATTTCCCATGTGCCTCAAGGGATGCCTGGCATATCTTCTCTGTTCAACACTTAGTATGGAACTTGGATCACCTGCCCCACCCAACCAACCTTCAAGTCAGCAGTTCTAGCCCGAGAATCCTATCTCTGTAGATTGTTCTTGCTCCAACAGGGAACATCCAACCCCCTTCCCCACCCTACCACCTTGCTTGACATTGGTTTTAAGGTCAAATAACGTCGGCAGGGAAGCATGGGCACGCGGAAACGGAGAACACAAGTTTGCAAATCCGGGTGGATATATGGGAAAGTTTGAAAAAATAAAACAGGCGTATTCCTTATAAAATGATGTTTGACTGAATTCGTCTTGACTCAAAGAGAACCTCAATCTCTTTCAAGTGGATGAAATATCATCAACCAACAGAATTTCAAACGCCCTGGTATATAGACTTTCTAATCATACTTGGGTAACCATAATTATAGCTTCTTGGTTTTGGTCTCTGGGTTTATTAAAATACTAACTTGATGCAGGAGTCCCATGTCCTGAAGTAAGAATTGCACAAAGAGAATGACAAGTTTGTAGCCCCTTCATTTGGAAGTCATAGCCAGTTTATTACATTTATGGTTAAGCCTTCTTACATTTATGGTTGTTCAGTTTATTACATTTATGGGCAAATTTTATTACATTTATGGTTAGTGGATTTATTACATTTGTGGTTAAAAGTTATTACATTTATGGTTAGTATTACATTTATGGTTAATTTTTATTACATTTATGGTTGTTATTACATTTATGGTTTTTATTACATTTATGGGTGATACATGCGCACGCATGTTTTTGCGCCATAAAGATGTGTTATGTTTTTATGTCGGCCATCTTGGTAATATTGAAAACCGCTGTTGAAGTTCTTTCGTTGTGACGTTCGTTCTCGTCTCCTTAACATTGGCGAAGGTTATTATTACCATTGTTTGCCTGTATTCAAGTTAGCTTAGAAGCACTCCACTTTGCGTATGGTTAGTTCTCTGGATTGCTTGCGGTTAGTTTGTACATTATTTGCTCTTCAAATGGCGATCGTCCCCTCGATCGCAAAGCCGTCAAAGAAATTATTACGTCACAAAATTCAAAGCTTGATCCATTCCTTCCATTCCAGTGCACGGTCATTTTGGAAACGCTTTCGTGAAGCCTTCGGAAATCTTCGTAGTTTTTGCTATAGGCTCAGAAAGCAAAATTTCTTCCTAAGTTTACTTAATAATGGGTTCTGTTAGCGTTTGGTTGCTTTAAAATCGCAAAAGGAAGAATGTCGAAAAATTGGTTCATTTGATAATAATGTGTTATACAGGCTTCCATGCGACTGAATTTTAAGATTTAACGTGAATTGGAGAAAAATTTCAATTGAGTACCACACATTCAAGTGGAATTCACTATGTTTATCATCATCAGAGTGTAAGGATCCTGATAACATTGAGGGACCACAGACAAATGTAAAACTTATCAGAATGGTTTAACCCTTTAAGTCCCAGTAGTGACCAACATCAAATTTCTCCTCACAAAATTAATACTTCATTAAGAGAAAAGGTTATCAGAATTAATAAAATGATCACTAAAGGCAAATTGCTTTGATCTTTTAACAAATTCTCCCAAGTTAAACAATTAGAAATGTATTGAGATCAGTCAGGAGAATTTGTATGTTGATATTGGGACTTAAAGGGTTAATTACTGCCATGAGTACAACACTATACAAGACGAAGTGAAAACACCACTTGAGCCCGCGCTCTAACAAATCAGCAGTGCAATAACTATAAGTAAACACTTCATGCATATTGTCACACTGAGCATAAAAATGACTTTGTTAAAATCAACATTTAAGAGAGAAAAAATAAATTAAACTCCACAAACCAATATATTGGTTTAAAATTTTTAAATTTTTTTTGTTTCAAATTATGATAGTGAATTTGAGACAATGGAAAATCAAAACCAAACTGGTTTAATAATTTTCTTTAAACAAACATTTACTGAAAACACAACATTAACATTTCACTACTACATTTGCAGAACATGGAGTTGTTGAATTGGGCACTCAAAGAGCAAAAGCTGTTGCTTAATATATGAAATAAATGTGTTTAACAATTTTTTTTCTTTTTTCTGGATTTATTAGGCCATGTGAGATTTCCTTTCCGCCTTGCAGCTCAGTGTATCACTTTCATTTTTCAATACGAAATCTGATGAATTTGGCCAATTCTATAATGCTGGGTTGTTGAAACAGTACAAGCTTCATGTGGACAGTGAATACGTGTTTGGTCCTGTGGTTGCTTTAAAGTTACCGGATGATTTCAAAACCTGTTCAAAGGAAGAGAAGGCCGAAGCAAAGCATCGTGTAAAAGAGTCAAAAGTTATGAAAATGAAATGACTGAAGAGAGTGATGGAAAAGGTAAAAGAAATCAGACAGAGTTTCTCTAAAGCTGCAGTATCTGGTAGCTGGAGTAGGAGTGGAAAAACTGTTTATGAATTTTATGACAAACTGATAACATTGTGGGGTGGTTCTGCTGGCACAGAGCCCCTTTCTTATTGTGTGGGTGGAGATGATTTTCAGAAAGACAATGAAGTTATCCAATGTCACAAATAACTTAAGCATGTCAAGTTTCAATTCACAAACTCCAGGTACTTCAGCTGGTTCAAGTGATCTAGGCCCTGGAGATGATGGGGATAATGAAAGTGACAATGTGGCACCTAATAACGAACACAAAACTAACTGTGTACCAAAGTTAATTGACAACAAAAGAAAGCATTTGCAAAAAAAAAAACTTTCTGCTGCCCAGAGGGATGAGTTGCTTATTAAAGAAACTACAGCAAGTTTTTCTCAAAGTATTGAAAGTGTTAGTAAAGCTATGACTGATCTAGGTATAGGAGTTTGTCAATCAACCTTGTCAATCAATCGAGATGCTATCACAAGCAATTCCAACAACCTTATGCAGCACGAGCATCTGTAAATCAGAATTTGTTCTTTCAAAACCCAATGCAAATTTCACCTCAGGCTGCTGAGGGTGTTACAGTGCGACTACTCGAACCGGGGCACCCTGAACAAAATTAACCAATCACAGTGTTACTTGAAAACAAAGGATAGGGACATTTTTTAGCAACAGACCAATAACGTTCTAGAACGTAAACAAAAGATTAGCAACAAAATTTGAACTGTCAACAACGTTACAAACAGATGTGGACCTCTCAGGAAACTTGCCATTTATTTGATTGGTTCATTTCGATTGTAAATTTTAAGTTTCATTCAAAAGCTCTGTTCATGTTTTCCATGTAAAAGTTTCCAAAATGGCGTTTTATCAAAACGTTCAAGTTCGATTGAATCGTGACGGGGGATATATGATAATGGTCGCCGACATTCCCAATCGTTACGAGAGCACGTTTTGGACTTACATCACACTGGAATGAACCAACAGATAATCGCAGGCAAAGTCAAAAGTGGTCGGCACCTTGTGCAAAACGTTTTGTGTGACAATTATTTAAACAATTCATCGATGCATGTACGGAGAGCAGCTGCGCCACGATCAAAAACGGTGGAAGATGTCGTTGAATTTTTAGGCATATACTTCATAGTAAGTCAACATGGCCGCCAACAATGAAAAACATATAGTCGCCCAACCACAAAATAAATGCTAACCGCATGCAAATTGCAGTAAATAAATGCTAACCGAAAGCAAACTACAGGGTAAAATGCTAACTGCAAGCAAACAGCAGTAAATAAATGTTAACTGCAAGCAAAGCTGCAGGGTGACTATATGGTGACTTAACGTGAATCATATACCAATTTTTAGAAAACGAAAAACTGTGCAAGCCTAGCATTAGTAGTACAGGACTGCAGCAAAGGCTACTGCTCAATGGCATTGTTCATCATGTTGACCTACAGTGTTTTCGGTTACATGTAAACAACAAACGTTCAAAGACAAACAGAAAAATTATCCCATGCATTGCGTTTTATTTTATAGCATAAAAAAGTTCTTTTGAGAGCTAGAGATTGTCTGTAAATGCAAAGCCAATAAAGGTTTGTTTAATTCCAATTGTATACTAACGTTTCCTTTACGTATATATACACTGATCCTGATCGTGGTGGCGAATATTATTTATTTGAATTTGAAAACCCAAGACTGATTTTGCTTGTTCTTAAAAATTTAGGATCGAAAGTAACCAATCAAAGACAAGGCAAGTTTCCTGAGAGGTCCGTATGGGGCACCGAACCAGTCAATATTCCCTACATATTTCCATGGTCTGTTGGACTTTTTTTATGGTCAACACGACTTTTTATATGGTCAACTAAACACTTTTTATATGGTCAACTCGACTTTTTATATGGTCAACTAAATATTTTATTTACGGCCAACTTATGAATTTTCAATGACGTCCACAATGCATTGCGCCCAAACGCAAACAAAGATGGCTGCCAGCAAGGAAGACGTGCAGGTGATGCAGCAAATCTCCTTGGCGTGTGCCATTGCCAAACAGGCCCTCGAGGCCATTGGAAACCTGCAGAGTAATGACATTCGAAATGTAGCAGCATTGACGGCTACTAACAGCTCTTCGACTAACTCTATCCCGTCTTCAAGCTCGGGGCTGATTGCAGCAGAGCTTGCGCGGCGATTCGCAAGTTACAACGCACGTGGAGCAGCGAGTAGAAAACGACCTTCAACGAGTAGTTCTACGAATTCCATGTCCCGTGGAAAGAAGAATGGGCGCCCCAATAAGACTATCATCCACAAAGACCTGGTGATAATTCCAAACCCTAATACCAACCAAGTACCAAGTCATGTCAGCAAAGTGAAGCTGGAGGAGAGGGGTCTTATTATCCACCAGTTGCCTTTTAACAAAGATTGGACTCACCTGGACTTGACGAGAAACATCGAAAGCCAACTTCCAAGGGATGATATTATGTTTGAATACATTAAGGTAAGTTATTATGTTTTGTTTGTTTTTCTTTTCATCAAGAGAAACAAAGAAATATTTTTTAGAAGGCACAACTTTTCTTAGGGCAAAATGCAGATCAATTTGTGGAGACAAAAGCTTAGTATGAAGCAGAAATGACTGACTAGTACATGGAGCCTTTGGAACTACATAAACTTTTTGCCACTAAAGCTTGTTTTAGATGTGTATGCAGTGTGTGTTTGCTTTTGCCAACCCCTTTAAAAACCACACACATCTTTTGTTAACACAAGTCAAGGGCTTTTTAGTGATTCTGAGACAAAAATGTATTCCAGTACCACATAAAACAGCAATAGATATAAAGACAACAGCTGACATAAGGGTTATTTTTATCTAAGTAAATGGAGATGGTAAATTCACATGCATAAGCATGTAAACAGTTGCTTGGTTACAAAGCAGTTGTTTCTTGTAATTCACATGACTTGTGTATTTGATGAGAATTGCTTCCTTTTTTATTGTAAATGTATACAATGGATGGTGAAAGGATAATAAAACTGTCAGGACAAGGGAGTGTGTACATCAGATGTTTAGAGCCCCTTGAAGAGGAGGATAGAGATGAAGAGGATGAACAGCTTATGACACCAGCCTATGCCCAACACACTGACGACATCACAGGAAACCCTGCTGAAACAAGTTCTTCAAGTTTTCAGAAGCAAGAAAGTGAATCTGTATCCACAGATCTGGGAGTGCCACTCCTACTTGAAGATCCAATGCCATTCTTCCCAGAAAAGTGGGACAGTCAGTCTATTGACAATAATTATGAGGCTGTCATTAATGTTAATCATGTATTTTCACCAACTGCACCATCAAATGGAGGTGAAACTGCACCATCAAATGGTGGTGAAATTGCATCATCAAGTGATGGTGAAATTGTACCATCAAATGACACAGCATGAAAATTGGGATTTACGTGAAATTAGAGGTGGTTAAATCTGGTGTAAAGTTGGTTATCCAACTTTACACCATCAATTAAATGTTGTTAAGGGTGGTTAAACCAACCTTTACGCTACCATGTGTAAAGGTGATTTAAAGCTGGTGTAAAGGAGTCTCTTTATATGCCTTTATACTTGAGTGTAAAGCTGGCATAAAGGTCAGCTTTAAAAAAATGTAAAGTTAGCGTAAAGCTGATTAAATTCCAAATTTACGCCAGCTTTACTTAAGCTTTACACCACAGTAAAGTTATGTTTTCATGCTGTGCAGCCCGTGATGTGGAAGAGTTTTGTGACATATTATTGTAGCCCGTAATTTGTCAGCGGTCTTAGAAGCCGTTCCTGAAGACAGTAAAACAGCCTTTGCTGTGTACATGAAGCAGACATGAAGTCAGATAGCTTATAAATTTGTGTGCCGCCCGCCTGGTGGTGGAAGGACATCATTAAGTCTGGAAGCCCGTTAAGTCCCCAGCATATCTCAAAGAACCGAGATGTGTTCTTGCTCGTAGATTGCTAAGAGCGTTGATCGACGCTGGCGGACCGTAAAACTTAGTAATCGAAGACAACATGGATCCGGGTGAGAGTCTAAAAGCAATTCTTTACCAAAAAGTATGTTGCCGAGACTTGGGGCTTATTTGCCCAATGCTGCCGTGTTGTAAGTTTGGAATTGCAGAGTTGCTTTTAGACTCTAATAAATCTTTGAAGTTCAGACCGTTAACCTTTCTGGGTTGAATTGACTCAAGGATATCCCATAATATTCTTCGAAACTGTATTTCATATCGAAACTCTATTTCATTACGACTGTTTAATACGACTGTTCAGGCTATATTGAAATACGCCAAATCGACAGAAAGATAACTTAAGAGTGAAGCAATTAAAATATTGCTTTATTTAGACCAATAACAAGGCCATTTGACCGTTCTTTCCAACAAGAAACGGCATATTGAGACGGCATTCGTAACTTTGTCTTGTATTGCGTTACAGCGTGACTTTATTGGACGTTGGGATCTGGAAACGATTATCTATCGACCATTCGACCGTGCAGAAAGCGAAGCGTGGATGTGATGGGAGCATGTGTCGAGCTGTGAGCTGTACATAGTGCTGAAAAGGAAGCTGAACGAGGCTTAGATCGAGGTAAGACTGATGCATTAACGTTTTAGGTGCCCTTCCCTTGCCTCAAGTTTCTCTTTTTTGCTATTAATGTTGTGAAAGTTCGAGGTTTTCTCATAATATAAACAGCATCGTGTCAGCCGAAGATAAAAGTCTCACATATTTACACAAGTTGAGCTTCCACTGTACTAAATGTATAACACTTTTTCCTGTGCTATTCTCAAAACGAGCAGTTTTCCAGTTAAACAAAACGAACCGATGCCTTTGACTGAGTTTTACTACCTTTCCTGCATTTAGCTTAAGTGTCAGTGGACGCTAATTTCTCACAAGTTCTTGCTTTCATTAATAACATTGTAACACCTCGCCTACTAATGGACTTTTTCCTTTCTATAAATTCAGCTGTTTAAGTCAAATTCTCATTCTCTAAGCTGAAGTCTGTTTTTATTGTGAGAATCTGTTTATACTTCAGTCATTTATAAACGAATTCGAAGTTTTATCGTTTTTCAGATCTTTCCGCAGGCTTACATATTTACAAATTCCATTATTTCTTAATGCTGCTTTCAAACCTCTTAGCTTTAATCACTTTTGTACATTTTATACAGACATTGTCTATTAAATGTTTGGTTTCAAATGCTGTGTTTTAGTTTATAGTGGAGTCAACTGTAAAGTTCATTTTTGGATTTTCATTTGAAAAGAATATTAAATTATTGAGCTACATGTACTCTGATGAAAAGCACGTTTCGCCTTTGCAAAATATTACAAACTACACTTATACCAGCTTATACTGAGGAAAATCCCGCAAACTGAACAAGTCCAAACCAAAACTAGTAAAACTACTCAAAGATACTGCACACTAAAATTAATTTAAGCGATTTATTATCCAACTGCTCTATTTTATTCGCTCGCATTGTTTATTTCAGTGAGTGTATGTTAAATCTCGTACGCGTGATTTAAGATTCGTTTCGTTACGTGTTACCTGTGCCTGGATGAGTGAGTTCAGACTTTTTCTACCGCACATTTGCTTACCAGAAACGAAGAAAAAATTCATTTAGTTCTCTACTAAAGGTATTAAGCAACGTGTACGATAAAACAGAATAGTTAATCATGCAACCAAAACAAGATGGCTCAAACTAAATTGTTCACTTGTTAGATAGCGAGCACCACTTCTAAATCACAAACTGCCACAACTCACACAAAAACTGCTTTAAAATAACTTGCAAAACCAGCTCCCAATGAATTTGCCAGGGTTTTTTTCGCGGCCGTGTTTTTCTTTGTTCTGGTGTGAACTCATTTTCTTTAGCCGCGTGTTGACTTTTTTTCGTGCTTTAGTTTTTTTGCCTTGAGGTGATTGTGTTGCCGTGACTGTTTTGAAGTAAATCAAAACAAATTTCCTTGCCTTCATCGAGGTCCTTTTTTACACTGATTTGCTCTATGAGGTTTATTAGTGTACAGTAAAAGTTGTAAAAAGTTTTTATACTAAAATTTGATATGTGCACCTCCGTGCATTCGTGGGGAACCCAATAAAGTGCAGGGATATCAAAACACTAATTAAATTCAAGCAAAAAATAATAAATGGGAGCTCCGCTTTTAGGCCTGCCTAAATCTATATATTATTAATTACAGTTATTATCACATACGGGGCAAAATTACTGAACGCTGATTGGTTGAGACAGAGGGCATTTTTTTCTTAATCACGAGGGCACTTTTTGGTAATCAAGAGGGCATGATTACTTGATCCTGATTGGCTGAGCGCGCATCGTCTGCACTGAGTTGGTTTCCCGCTTAAAAAGAGTTTGAAAAAAGTTCAGAAACGCAGTGCATAAATGCGGTTATTTCATCAAATGTGAACAAAAATCGGTAGGCAGAAATGGGTGGTGCCTTGGTGGAACAGAGAGAGGACTTTTCAATCCAAATTCGCTTGTCACAGCACGAAAAAACCTCTGGACGATTGGCGCTGTACGGAGAATAGAAATTCATGGCTGCCGAGACCACTGAATCGACACTGAAAGATAACATTTCTTCGTTTTGCTTGCTTCGCCTTATTAGAAACAGAGCCTGGAAAGGGCATAAATTTTGTTGGTACTTACAGTTTTCGCTGTGGAAAGGAGAATGTCAGGTTCAAGAAGTTATTAAAGCTCGTTCGGACACTTTGTTTATGACTTTCATCGATGCAGCATTTCTGCGCGGTCGGACGCCTCGTAAACAAAGGTAAATAAAATTTAAACTGCATTCAGTTTTATCTGTGAAGGAACTATTATGAGTGAATTGCAGATGCTGTGTTATGCTTACTTTTACTGTTTCTCGACATAACTTGATTTTTATGTGGTCATTTTGCTACGAGCAAATATTCTTGCCAACCGGTTTACGCCATGGCAGACCTCGTTTAAGTTTTCTTTTGTACAATTTTGCCCTTTATGTGATAAACACATAATCGCAATGTGCCCTCATGCTTTCGCAACTCTGGCAATTTTGTGAAAACTTTGAAAATGCACGTGAAATTAATCCTTTATTGCCCTCGGGCCCATGTGATTACATATACTAATAGCATTACTCACGGAACTGACGAAAGCAGCCATGTTTAAGGTTGATGGAGTACCAACAGTGCTACCTTAGAGATGACTCCAGATATGACAAGATAGCCAAAAAGCCTTCACCAATTGTGGATCATTTTATTGTGGATGAGAAGTCCTACAACAGTATTATTGACCAGGCTCTTGAAGATCATGACATCCAACAAGCCTGTCAAGCTCAGATGACACCAGATGGTCGGTTTCCTTGCAGACACAGGGAACATTCCAGTAAACTTCCATTTTGTCAGGGGGGAGCACATTGGCCTAATGGTTAGTGCATGGACTTTAGAGTGAGTGGTCCAGGTTCAAGCCCTGGCCTGGGTCAATACACAACCCTTTAGCCCCTAAGAGTGCAAACTGGCCCATAGTGCCGTAAACTGGTTATGACACTTTCATAACCAAATTTTTGATACCAATCTTGTCTTCAAAGGATCTGCATTTTGAAAGCATAAAATTGTATCTTTTATTTGTGACATGATTGACCACCCCAGTAACTTTTGGAACTTTTTTTGGCTCACACATAGGTGATATGCAATATAACTTTTTATTTTATGAAAAAATTCTCCTGGTGAGGTTAGGTCTCACAGTGCTGGGGGTGGGGGTGGGGAACTGTTAGTTTCTTCAAGCTTTTGAAACCAGGATAGGTGTGGTGAGCCATTAGATTAATTGTACTGCTCAAGTCAGAGGGCTACTCAAGAAGATTGAACCCTTACTCTTGTAATTCTTTTGTCAAAACAGCACCCCCAAACCATGAACTTGCATTGCCACCTCCCTATTTAAACAAGAAGTTCCGGTATAAAAGGGGCCTGGCCTGGCCATTCTCACGCCAAGTTGTCAATAAACCATCAAAGCGTAAACAGCTGACAAACAACCCGTACTTTCTCTACGATAGTTGCTAGTAAATGTGCTCCATTTTTGTTGACAGTGTTATGCTGAAACGTTTACAAGTTATATCTTATTTTTGTACAGGGTATCTTTTGATTTCATGAGATTTTGAAGCGCATTCAGTTTGCAGGACGTTTGACTCTGCAACATGCCATGAATGCAAGGGTATAAATTTGCATTTCGCGCCCAAAAGGTGTCAAATGTGGGAGGTGCCATCCCTTTTATAGTGGAACTTCTTGTTTAATAACCCTTTCATGTATTACTACTACAATTTTTACAGTTTTTTGGAATAATTTATTTACCAATTTATCATTTTGTAGACACAATGGACAGCATTGTTGCAATCAAACCCCAGCCCCCAAGTGTAAAGGCTTCAACCTTTTCCAGGTAAGAATCTGATGACATGTTCAATTATCAGTGTCAAAAACCACCGAGGTAGTGCATTCTCCTCCCCAGAGACCATGATTCTTCTGGTCTGTGGGGATCGAGACCTCCGGCCGCTTCCGGTTCAGATCCAGTTCTGATTGATCGCTCATACAATAGAAAGAGTAGAAGAGAAATTTCAGTCCTCGCTACCCTTTCACCCCTCGTTAAAGTGAGTGCTCTACTAACAGAGAGGAGGGCAGCCCAGCTTGTAGACAACAGGTTCTTTAATTCACATGGGTAAAAGGGTAAGAACATCCCTCTCCATCTTAAAATGGAGAACCTCAACAACCTTAAAGCTTTGCTCAACATATTGGTCTCCAACTTCAATGAGCAATCAGCACAAAGGATTGCTTGATCTATTACATACACTGAAATGATCTTAGCTAGTCTAGATTCAAATTGCATGGTTGGAGAAACTGGTCATCACAAAAGCCTGAAAAATACCCAGGAAACTGTGCAGCAGATTGTAACAGATCTTATTAATGAAAATACATTTCAGAAGACACCTGCGCAAGAGGGTTATCCATCATTTTCTAATTTCAACAGCAATTTTTTGGCTTCTCCTGACTACAGAGAAGTGTACACAGCTCTGGGGAAAAATGTACGAAACATAGATTTCAAATATTTTAATGTGTACTACCTATCCTATGTCCATGTACATAAACACAGAAGTGTTATTCCTTGAGGCTATCTGGGTGTCAAAACATATTTTGAGAACACTTACAAAAATATGTGCAAGTGATTGACTCTTTGATATAATGCATTGAAGCAGTCATTAATTAATATCACTGAACCCAAAAATGATATACAATTCAGTCATGAAACAGTCCCTTCATTAGGTTTAATTAAGGAGGCTCGCAACAGTTCCCAGCACTTTCCAGCTCTTAAACTTTGAAGGATCAGTACTACAAATCTTTATCAGTTGCTGCTACAGTAATGATATTGAACAACTGTACAATCATTGCTGAACAAGTTGTGGTCATGGCATCACTGGTTACTATAGCAACAGTTTAACCTGTTAAAAACACCCTTAATTTTCCCTTTAAGTGCTTATAACTTATTGAATAACAATTGGCATATTAAGATCAACTTTTTGCAAAGTTAAAAAAATTTCTCTGGAGCAGTTTCAGAGCCACCTTAAATTTACAAGAAGAGAAAAAAGACAGTCTTTTCACATATCAATAAAGTTACGTTCACATGAAGTTACCAGTAATTATCTAGGGTGAGATGTAATAAATGATTTTCATGATCACAGTGCGCATATCAACTGTAGATAAAGTACAAATGCATTACCATATACTCCATTGTTCAAATTGTTGAAGTTATTTTAAAATAACTACATTAAACTGGATCATGCCAAATGTCAAAGTTGAACTTAATAAGGTAATATTATACATATATGAGTATACTAATTTATCTTTAATTATATATTTTTTCATTACTAGCATGATTTTTTGCTGTATTTCTTGATACATTTATGCTTTATATTAAAATGCAGTGTGAAATCATGTGTGAAATATTTTTTCTATTAAAATGGCACCATAATTTCACACAGATGATTTCAGACCAAACTATGTGAAAGGTGTGTGAAACAGCATGTGAAATATGTACGAACAAGCATTAAATGATTTCCTGTGGAAAACATGTGAATGTGTGTGTGCAAGTGTGTGAAAATGCATGTGAAAAGGATGACAACCTTTACATGCTCTTCACATGTCTTTCACATGGATTTATTTCACACACATGTGAAATAAGTATTTCACACACATGTGAAACAAGTGTGAAATAGGAATGTGAATGATATGAATAATGTGGGAAATTTAAGCCGTTTTCACATTATATTTCATATGGATTTCCATACACAATCTTCTAGTGATGTTTTGATGTCATGGAAAACGAAATGCGATGCAACAGATTTGGGCTAGCACCGCACAGCCTTGAATTTGAAATGGAAAGTTCCTTGACATCCCACAAGAATCCATCCACAACATGCACAAGCAGCTCCATGCCATCCTCAGGTGGAAATCAATTTAATTGCAGGCTTTTGCCAATTGTAGCATCTTGCCCTACCTTTTTTCTACTTCTTTCGACAGCCACTTATCACTCGAGGGGTTTGGTTTGTCAAAGAACTCGGTGTAAAGGTATGAAATAAGTCCTTTTTAATTTCAGTACATTCAAACCCCTGTTTCCCGAGCCGAATTTTGTTTTCCTTTGATATTTCTCCCCTGTACTTTTACCGTTGATTTCTCAAACCTCCCTGTTTCCACAAACAATGATCTTTCTAGGAAGTTTGTGAAACTGAGATTCTACTGTAGAATATACAAATTGTGTGCCAACTTTCTGCTTCTTTTGACCTTTGGCCCTGTTTATTTATTTTCATCATTTTCAAGTTAGCAAACCTAACCATTTCTGTAACTTTTAGCTCGCCTTACAAATGAATTTGTTCTTGAATGTAGCCATTTTAGTTTGACAACGAAAAACAAATAAGTCATTCAATCCTTATTGGCAACTATGTCAATCAGCTATTTTGCAAGAGATGTGACTATGGACTTGCTTAGTTAAATGATAATACTTTAGCAAGAGTACTTGAACACTTATGTATAATTTAGTTTCTCAAACTATGGTACCTTTTTCAGAATTAAATCCCTTTCATGAGCTGGTCTGCATAGCCCCCTCTCATAGGTCCCCACCGTAAAAGGCAAGAAGGGATGAGAGATAGCTACATTTGTAGGTTCATGTTGGTCATGTCAGACCAGTTTTGACATAGTGTGAGATAAGGAGAGTCAAAACACCTGTCATGAACCCATACCATACTGTACCTTAATGATAGATTACTTTTTATTATCACTGAAAGGTCACAAGTCAAGGATCGTGAGCTCAAAACTGAGCTTGAGCCCCTTGGCAGAACCTTGCTGCAAGGCTTGTGGAGTGACATCCCCAGAGAAGTATTTTGAGTCAATGAATTAAGAGCTGAAATGTGTAAGCTTTTCCTGAAACAAATCTTGAGAGTATTGTGCCGTGGTATTTAAAAAGGATCCTCCACTGCTAAGGAAATCATCTGCCGTAGAGATGCAAGATCTGTTCTTAAAAAAAGCTCACTCGAAGAATTGCTGCCCTTTACTGTACTCTTGTTGTAACCTTAGTTCGATATTTTGTTCCGTTTTTGTCATGTTGGGTAGCCTGTGAACCCAATAGGCTTAGCGGCCACATCCTTTGAGCACGAGGAAACAGTCCCCATGTTTTGTAGTTTTGTGCAGTTTGGACTTTTCAGGGAAAATCTCCTACATAATGTATGTTTTCAAAAAATGTTCAGTTTAAGATTTTACAAGTTTACTTAGGGCCGATTCGCACTAGCAGACAAGTTTTAAATGTCATAACATTTTTAACAAAAACAAAATTGTCGCAACAAGTCAGAGACATTTTGAAGAAAACAAAAGGTGTAATTATTAGTACAATAGCTCTACACATGCTTCTGCCATCCTTGTACATTTCTTGGCACGGTCGTCTTGTGCAAACATCAAATAATCAGGCAGATCCATGTGGTGAAAAATTTTAAAACAATTTGCATTTGAAGTGAAGTGAAGTGTTTTTTAGTACTATCCAGACCAAACACAATACCCAATCAACAACCTATTGTTATCTGGCATTATGAGGGACGTTGGAATGCGACTTGTCTTGAATTTTCCTGCCTTGAGGCAGGACAACTTTGAAGATTTGTCCGTTTTGACAAAATGTTCTCTTGTCCAAAAAGTCATTCACACTTGTTTTTGCAATTGTTTGACAAAATGTATCAACGCAGACCAATCATAAGACAACTGCTTCTTTGTCTTCCTGAATGTTGGACAAATTCTAGGCCTCAAAAAACGTATTCGTACTTGTTTTTTGTAACAAGGTCTCAAAAAACGTATTCGCACTTGTTTTTTTGTAACAAGTGACACACGAGTGATGAAATCTACCAATTGTTACAAAATTTGTCCGCTAGTGCGAATTGGCCCTTATTGTTTGAAAATATTTGATTTTTTCAGCGAATCGTAACCCTTTGTGACTTGTCAGCAATCTCGATGGTTGGTTAGAATAAAGTTGTCAAAGTTCAGAATTTGTGGATTTTATGACTTCAACTCTGTACTGATGACAGCAACTACCCCAGCACAAGGGAAAAGACCTGAATCAGATGAAGAAAAGTGGTTACCATGTGTGGTGGTGGCGGCAGTTATGGTATTGAAGCAACACTGTCAGGACATGAATGCCGTACAGCTGATGGTAACAACACTGATAAAGTATACCGGGTTCCATATGCATGGGATTTAAGATTTAATGTGAATTAAAGAAAAATTTCAATTGAGTTCTACACATTCAAGTGGTATTCACTACTTTTATCATCATCAGTGTCTGAGCATAAAAATGACTTTGTTACAATTACAATTAAAGAGACAAAAATGAATTAAACTCCACAAACCAATATATTTGCAGCTCTAGTTAATCCTCTGACCACTTAAATCAATACTTTAATTTTATTATTTATCAGCAATGTTGTAGTTTAACTTACTTGACTTATCACCTAAGTCTCCTCTGGGAGAATAGGGCCATAACTTAGTTTAACTTAACCTCTGGTTTAAACTTTTTAAAACCAGTTTGATCTGTATTTCCCTTTGCTTCAAATTATGAAAATGAATTTAAGACAATGCAAAATCACAACCAAACCGGTTTAAGAAATTTTCAACCAAACATTAATTGACAGCACAACATTAAAATTTCGCTACTACATTTGCAGGAACATAGGGTTGTTGAATTGGGCACTCATAGACCAAAAACCATGGCTGAATATATGAAACAAATGTGTTTAACAAATTTTTTTCTTTTATTCTGATTTATTAGGCCATGTGCAATTTCCTTTGCACATTGCAGCTTGGTGTATCACTTTCATTTTTCAATAAGAAATCTGATGAATTTGGTCAATTGTATAATGCTGAGTTGTTGAACCAGAAAAAGAAGATGAAGCTATGCTGTCTTCCTAGTTATGCCACCATCATGCAGAAGAGCAATGATGAGCAGTAATGAAGGTTTCTAATGTCCAGTCTACACCTTCTGATGTTGTTCCTGGCAACCTTTGGTGTGTGGCCCCAAATTCCAAACACGTGAGACAGCTTGTTCAATTCTTTTTGGGGGCTTGAGAAGTACCCAGCTGACACCTCATTCCAACGTCAGAAATCCACCTGTTGTTGCTGGCAACAATGTGCACATTCCATACTTGTCCAACAGGTTAAAGAATCCTTGTGGAAGCTTGAGCCAGGCAACACGTTCTTCTTAATTAGCAAATCAACCTGTTATTGCTGACAATGGATTGGTGTCACATTCCATACATGTCCAACAGTTTCTGCAATTCATCATGAAAGCTTAAACACTGGCACCTCTGTTGTAGATAGAAGCAACATAGGAGGGATTGGTACTAAAAATGAGATTGGACCTGGACTGAAAGTTGCTTTTGACAATTTAGACATTTTTCAGAGAGTCAGGGAAATGACTGAGGACAATCAAAATAAAGATCATCATTGGATTAATCATGTGAAGGTCACTAACAGGCTCTTAGGCAATGATTTGCCAAATAACAACCCATTATGTGTTTGTGTTATGGAGCTGGACAATTACAAAGTCATACCTTCAGGCCCACACCATATTTCTCAGAAGAGAAACTATATTCCTTAAATTGAAAGAGTATCAACAAAAGAAATACCCTCTTTCTGTAGAAAATGTTGTAACCTCTCACATCCTTCAATTCACTCAGCTCGATAAGCTTTTTAGTTTTTCTGAGTGTTGTTACCAATATTCTGTTTTAATTATTTTTTTTTTCAAGCATTGTATGTAAGTCTTTTGGTAAAAAAGTTGTTGTTGTTGTTGTTATAAAAACTAGCAATGGTATACTGTAATTTCTGAGGTTTGTTTGGTTTTCAGGCCATGGTTTCTGAGGTCAAACACTATTGACACAAATATGGTAGGTGTGCGAGTCACCAAGAAAAGCCAGTAAACTCAAACTTTTTTGTTAAAAAAAATGGTGGCCAGAAAAAATCGTTTCGTGACAAAATCGACAGAGGACAAGTGTCTAAACTCTTAGACAATGTAACAACCATGAACAGAAAGAAGGCCGCAAAGTCCAGCATGAAAATATTTCAAGGTAACAAATTTGCTACATTTATTTAAAGCCATTTGTTTACACAACTCAAAAACATTTGATGTTATGATAACAGAAAATCAATTATTTACACGTCACTAACCTTTACAGAATGGCTTTCAACTCCTTTGGGAAAAAAATTTGTGACACCAATCGAGGGTATGTTTAAAAAGAGCTCAGTGCAAGAAAACAGGACGACGATTTCTATAAAGCGTCTTTCTTAAAGTCAATCCATGGAGCCAATGACCGTTATCTTCACTGGTCGCCAAGATGTAAATAATTCTCCATCATCGCACAGACCCTTTGTTTACTGAGGTAAACAAAGTCATCTTAGACAATTTTCTTAAGGACCTAAGGAAGTCTGGCAAAATAACTGGAGTTATCCATAAGAGGGCCATCTCAAAAGCACAAATGTGACCTCTCACGCGAAAACGTACACTAACGGCTTTCTGTTTTTGAACGGAATTCCGTTCACAAGCCATTTATCAGCTGTTCAGAAAAAATTTGCATCCGTTCAAATGGCTTGGCTCATCTGTTCAGAAAAAAATCAGAGCCATTCGAACGGATGGGGCCATCCGTTCAAAAAAATTTTTCATCCGTTCAAACAGCTTGTGCCATCCGTTCAGAAAAATCTTGCATCTGTTCGAACGGCTTAGGTCATCCGTTCAAAAAAATTGTCCATCCATTCAAACGACTTGAGTCATCCGTTCAAAAAATGATCGTCTTCCATTCGAAGGGCTATAGAATTAAGTTCACAGAACTGTGTCTCCCGTTTGAATTGAACGGCCTCGGGTATGAACCGAAAATTATGGTCATAAGCGAAATATTATTGCTGCGCCCCGAGGTTTTCTTATCTTTGAATTATCTGACGGTGATTCGAAGCCCGTATGTAAAAAATGGTCACAATGATGTTAAATTAAGATATTTTAAACAAAACACAAATCGAAGGGCAAGTTAAAGCGAAGATAACAATCATGACTATCGACTGGCTTTTGAAATAGTGTTTACATTTTGATTAACTCAAGGCACGAAGGTCATGCTTTTGTAATGCTTTCTTGACCTTTCATCACACTTGCCGCCAAAGCGTAAGGTGCATGTGTCGTCATGAAAACAAACGAATTAAAAGCTTGTTTATTAACTTGGCAAGCTTTAATTTGGATTCAGTAAAAGTTTCTAAAAGTAGATTGAAGAATCAGTGGCATTTGTGTGCGGGGAATCTTTCGAGTGGCATTATTCATCAAACGCTGGCAAGTTGTGATTTATGCAAATGTCGGCTTCCAGTCAACCCAGAAGTTTATTTGCCGTTCAGCTGAATTTTCTGCAGACTAGAATAACTTATTTGATCAAAATAACTTTTTTCATTGATTCTAAATTTGACGCTGAGTTCGGGATCAGCGTTATGATTTTTATGGCTTGAAGGATATACAGAAACGACGAAAAATGTGTATCCTTATCCCGCCAACCCAGACATGCGGTATGCTGGAAAACAACTCGATGAATGAACTTGTTTTGTATTTGCTTCTCGTCTATCCACTCGGTGTGGCAAAGTTGAAAGAAACAATAAATATCCAAACATTTCTCGAGTCCTGATACCTTTCAAATGCACAAAAGAAAAATTTTAAGCAATGTCCTCGCTCACATGCACAAACATAACAGTAATTTTACGGCCAAGATCGCCAGACAAGTTGTCATGCTTGTGTTGTAATGTAGCCGAGTCACTACTTGTGAAGTGGCTGTAAAGCTTAACACATCGTACACAAGAAAAATGGTCGTTGAATCCATAAGCCTGCTTTTAATGCTAGCAAACATTGATACAATTTAAGGGGGATGTGAATTCATTCGAGGCTGACATGCTGTGTAAACAAACAACATGTTAATGTTTACATACAGAGTCCGCTTGCTCTGTTTTGCTCTTTGAGGTCTAGGTAACAGCTAAATTTTAGTTTGGAATAGCATAACAAGTATGCTTGATCAACCGATCAAATAATTATACTTTTCTTTGGTCGCTCTGGCTTCAGTCAAAATTTACCACCGATGACTATTTGTCTGCCATGCAGGCTATTTAAATACCGCGTTTTCGCATTCGGCCGATGATTCACGGCAACTGTTGAAAACTTTTCATGAGCCATTCTGCTAGACCAGGCTATCCGTCCAAAACTTTCATAAGCGGTTCAGCCGTTCGTAGTTATCCGTTCAAAAATTTTCATGAGCCGTTCAGCCATTCAAGGCTACCTGTTCGGAATAATTAATAAGCCGTTCACCCGTTCATGACCATCCATTTGAAATTTTTCATGAGCCGTTCAGCCGTTCATGGCAATCCGTTCAAAAAAATTCGTAAGCCGTTTAGCCGTTCAGTTTCGCCCGTTTCAAATGGCTTGGTAAGCTGTTTCTAATCCTTTCGATAGCCATGCATTTTACCTGTTTAACAGAAACCCGTTAGTGTACATTTTCACGTGAGAGGTCACAAATTGAGAAGTTCTTTCAAAGCAGTGGACTAGGTCCCAGAGACACAAGAGATCCAGCACAGCTCCAAAGAACAACATGGTTTACATTGGCCTCTTCATCGGAAGATGTGACAGAGAAAACCAATGACAAATGAAACCAGCCATGCTTGTCCTAAGAACGACCCTTCAGGGACAGGAATAGTTCGAGCTAAACCAGCAATTTTCTGGTGCACTGGCAGCCACAAAGAACCATCAAGAAGGGCTGAGTGATACTGAGGATGAGTTGGACGCAAAATGTTTTCCTTGCCAGCATCCCCCAAATGCCCAGTGAAACTGTAAACTACCTGTCACACCTCAATCCAAAGCAAGATGCCCTTTATCATCAGCCAAAAGAAGTCAGAAGATTCAGTCCTGTGGAAGAAAAAAATTGGTTCTGCAACGCAACGCTTGGAGCAAACACCCTTGACTCTATCAGGCTGTACCTGATGAGCCACTGTCTTAGGGCAACAACTGTGACCTTTCTTTCAGAAAGGAACTGTGAGACAAGGCACATCAAACCAGTGAATAACCACAAGTCTGATGAATTGATCGAGAGTTACAATGATTGGCCATCCTTTGAACAACAGTGCAAAATGTCAAATGTGCTCAGTGTGTCCGCTACTCAATCACTTTCTCCAGCTTGTTCAGAGGACAAGGAAAACATTACAACTAACTAGCAGCTGCAGGTTCAAGTTGAGGTGCCATCCAACACTTCACTCCAAGCATCTCCAGCTGCTGTTATCGTCCAACACAACCAGATGGTTTCAACATGACCCAGCATTACCAACAGATGACATCAATGATCGATTAAAATCGATATCAATCGATGGCAATCGATATCAATTGAATGATCTTGATAATCAATGACCAATCAATGAAGATTCTTGTGACCTTATTGATTAGCATCGATTATTATCGATTGTTATTGATTCTCATTGAAATGACTACAGCGTGGCCCTGTTTGCGCTGTTAGCCATCCTCATCTCCTATTATAGGGACCTCTTCAACGACCACCTCTACCCCAACACGGTACATGCCATGTTCCATATCCCTGTGGATCCCCAAGATCAGTACACCGTCAACTACAGGCTCACATCCTATGATCTTCTCGTGGTCGAAGAGGACTCCATGATTAGCTACAAAAACTTCGCACTAAATCGGCATCAAAATCGGCAACAAAATCAGCTTAATGCGTGAACATTTAAAAAAGGTGCCATACATTTCAGTGAATTGACACTTTTATGGAAGCCCTCGTTAGCAGATCCTTTTAGCGGTTTATGGTCGCTTTTCTAGAACAGAAAACATCATAGCACAAAATTTCCATTTCCCCACAAAGCTGTTTGTAGCGTTGACAATGGCCTGTAATAAACTTCAACAGTAATCGATCCCTGGCCTCCATGAGCGAGACAATTTCATGCTATTCTCGAGTACTCGTGTGGCCGAACTTTGCCGTTAAGCACTTTGATGACAAATTGATTACAAAACTCTCTTTGTGCAACAAGTTTATCGCTGACAGTTGGCTCTCAAATCTATTTGTGGGTCACGATAGCCACAAGCAGTGCAGAATCTCCCTCCATCTTGAAACTTGAGTAAACAAACATCATTCTCAGCGTAGTCCCAACATGTTTGATCTAATGCCTGGTTACTGGTTACTCATGGGAGGCGCGGTGGCCTAATGGTTAGTGCGCTGGACTCCGGATTGAACGGTCCGGGTTCGAGCCCCAGTCAGGGCCACTGTGTTGTTTTCTTAGGCAAGACACTTTACTCTCATAGTGCTTCTCTCCACCCAGGTGTATAAATGGGTACCGGCGAAATACTGCTAGGGGTAACCCTGCAATGGACTAGCATCCCATCCAGGGGGGAGTAGAAATACTCCTAGTCGCTTAATGCTACGGAAACCGGGATAAGCTCCGGCGGTATGAGCCACTTTGTAGGCTTGACGCAGACTTTACCCTGTTACTAAGGTACAAACGTCCGACAAACGTAAACAGACGCATTCTTGTTTGCAAAACGCTGTGAAAAAAGTGTTGAATGAAGAAATACCTGTCAACAAGTACCAGAATAAGATCAATCATATGTCAAAGTTAAAGGAAATGATGCTCATTATATTAAAATGCTAAAATTGTGGGTAAGACTGATGTTCAATTCCGTTTCATTGCCATATTGAGTTACATTCAATGAAGAAGATTTCTGAAGACTTTGAAAAAAAACTTTTCTTCCAAAATTTAAGTTGCTAAATTCAGGGTGCGGCTTATCTGCGGGTGTTTACAGCATTCCTGTAGGTACGCTGGGGCTCTGCGAGTGAGCTAACATCTTGACTCTAAGATAGTCTGATCAGGCAAATTGCATGTAATAGGTGGTGGAGGAGTAGGGACTGGAGCTGCAACAAGGCTTGTGTTGGTTGAAGTTGTGACTTGTAGGAGTTCAGCTTAAAATGAGAGAGAGGCTGACCGTTCTGGGCTAGGTGGGCAAAGAAGGTCAGGTGGAGCAGAGGGCGGTACATCAGGTGGAGCTTGTTCAGGGGTCATTCATCATCATCCAAAATAGGGTATGCCAGAGGCGGGACCCACTTGCAGGAGACGTGGAATCCAAGGTTGTGAATCAAATGTTCACCCCAGTTGAGCGTCCACACCGAATTTCCACACTACGAGATAGCAAATAGCTGTGCATTGGACTTGAAGAAGTTAAGTGCACATTTAGTCTTCTTGTTACTTGAACACAACCATGAATGCACAGGCACCTAAACGATGGTCCTTTACCAAAAACGAAACCATAATGTCCTTCAAAACCTGGAGGCAGAACCTTCAGTACACTCTTCACTCGATCGCCACTTCGCAAGCTTTCTAGCTGACAGCGTGACATGGTTGAAGAAGTCCTCTGGTAGTCCTCTTCGCGGGTTCCAAGAAGACGCTGAATCTGTTTCTCAAGCTTCCCACAGAACAGCACAACAAAAGTGTACCCATTTGGAACTGATGTTAGGGCAAATTGCAAACTACTGCCCTATCATTTCTTGTAACACCATCATCAAGAACTTGACCTCCATGAGTGTTAGTGTTGATGACAAGGAAGTGGTTGCCAGTTGACTCATATGCAGCTGATATCATCAGGTGCTACCGCCAATTCATCCTACTTCTGAGGGAATGTACCACCCCCTACACTGTGTCCTGCCCCTTACCTGATGAAAAGAGTGTTACGTTTTGCGATGCCCTCTGATTAGTCATGATTAGTCATGAGCCTACATCCCCTTGATGGACCCCAGGCAGTCATACGTGTCGACCCTGCACCCGGATTAGTTTCATTCAAGAACGCCAATGCCTTACAACACCTTACTGTGTCAATTGAGGTTGGGCGCGTTAAGAACATCAACAAGAATCCCATTGCCGAAAAGGCTGTGCTGGAACTAGAAGAGGAGCTTTTATGCCAACCTGGCGGAGGCCCCAAGAGTGAGCTAGGCCTTGCCATTGCCACAGCCCATTTGAATTCCTGTCTGTGCAGCAAAGGTCTTTCCTACCGTGAGCTTTGGACACAGCACAACCAATTCACCAATGAACAAATACCCTTGAATGACAAGCTTAAAACACCAAGCCCACAAAACCAACCACCACTTCAGAGAAAAAGCCAAAGGGGGTTTCCACCCATCTACTCCAGTGACCCCTCTCCAAGTTGGAGACCTGGTATATGTAAAATCCGACCGAGACTAGAGACTGCTACATTGTTGCTAGCATTCACAGAGAGTGGTGTTTCCTTAAAAAGTGCGCTGGCTTTCATCTCAGGGTAACATTCTACAAAGTGAATCTAACTGAGTGCTACAGTGTAACGCTTACTATCCCACCACTGCCACTATGCCAGTAATGAGGGCAAGACAACCCGAAAATAGCAAACTCAAAAAGGTTCAATAACAATAACAACATGATCGCTACAAGACGTCCACCCAGAACATGTGGGCCAGAATGAAGATACATAATACGCATGTGTGGCTAACAACACCCGCTGGTGATCATGTTGTGTTACATCTCAAAGACAAATAAGTAATATATTTCCTTGGGTTATACACAAATATTTCTAATCCTAATCAAATTATATTAATGCTTCAAAATGGTCTTTATTGTTGGTACACAGGAAGCTACTATTAGTCTTATAAAGAAATAAATAAAGCTACTTATTATATTGATATGTCTTGCATAACATTAAACCAGTACAAACACATCAACATTGTTGTTCAATGGTGTGGCAATTAGTCCCAAATAAGTGACTTTGCATTCTATATAACACATGTAGCACATGTACAGTACTGTTGTGTTTTTTACAAAAACAAGTAAAATCTTTTTTATGTGAGTTTACATTGTGCATTTGTAAACTCTCACACAAACATCTTTTTTGCTGACAATTTTTTCCCTCTCTCCTTCTCCCCTCCCTCCCTCCCTTACTGATTTGTTAACCACCAGCAAAAATAAACAAGTCACACAAATACTCCAAACTTTTTCAAATTTTGTATGTGACCTAAAAACAAACCATTCATCATCATCACAATAGTAATAATAATTCAATTAGTACCAGTAATCACATGATTTCGAGCGCAATTTGGAACAAATAAGCACGAGTAAATTTTTCAGGGCTAACAAAATTTCACGAGCCCGTAGGGTGAGTGCAATTTGTAGTCTTTGAAAAATTTACGAGTGCTTATTTATTCCAAATTGCACGAGAAAAATCATGTGATTACTAGTTAATAATATACAAGCAACTATTTCCGTCACGCTTTGTTACTTTTTGTGACAAATTCATGTGTCGAGCGCCTGGCTGTTAATTTGACACGTGAATTCATGCGTAAATATTCAATTCACGCACTTGCTGGAAGTGCTGCAGAATTAGTGGTTCAGAAGTAGTCTTCTCGCCGTTAATTTTGAAGAACTTTAATAGCAAAGCAAGAGGAAATTTTCTTAGCGGCTAAGGTTCTGCTGCTGTTCTTTTCGGTGGGTTTAAGAAACTCCGTCTGTGCCTTGTTTGTGCACGGTCGACCCGAAAACAGCCTTCAGCACATGATGTTTTGACAGAATATCGAAATACTGAACTAGAATCCACCGAAGGGATCTTCTCAGTGCAGAGGAGGAGCATTCAGCTACAACTCCGTGTTGCTGGCGGATTTCACCGGACGTTCTACAGGTTAGATTTGCCTTTTAATACCACTTTTGGCGCCTTTTGTTATTGAGCGAGCTTTAACAACAGCTGCCAAAATTTAGCTTAGCTTACCTAACTTCTGAGCTTTCTCTCTTGAAAAAATAGAATGCTTCCTTCTCTCATCTTCAAAACTAAGAAACTAAGAAGTCTGTTCCTAGGCAGTCTGGTTAGTACTTCTTCGCTTTTCCCTTCAGAGAATTGAAGTATTCAGAGTATATGTTTTGGCAAGCATTGTCAGTGCCGCCATTGGCGTATTAAAATTGGCCGTCGGCCTGAGTTTAATTTCAAGTTTAGGTTTTGTTCTCATTGCTTTTGTGATTATTCCTCGTCTTTCACACCTCTCGACCATTGGTAATTTTTGTAGTGCTCTTTTACTTTGTGTTATTTTGAAGCTTTTAAATCAAATTGCGTTATAATGATCAAACGATCTTGTCTCACTTTTGTCCGCCATTTTGTTTGTCCGAGATGGATTTTGCATGACGCTGGCGTAAATGTCAATCATTTTCAATTTCACGGTTTTGCACTGCTAATTTCACGTTTTGCACTGCCAATTTCACTTTCTGCACTGCCAATTTAACTTTTTGCACTGGTTTGGAATTAATTGACGTGTTCTTAGCCAATGAGAATGAAGAAATTGCTGCTTGTATATTATTAATAGTATAATATAATATGTTTAAATCTAATTATATAACACCTTCAGTTAACTATTTCTCAACATTTGAAGAACCTAATCATTTAGTCTTCACTCAATGTGAACAATATTGCCTATTCTTTTCTATTGCTGAATGTTTGCCCATCACTGACACATTGGGTTGAGTCATTCGGTCAACAGACATTCCTTCCCCCCCCCCCCCCCCCCACCTCACTCCTTCCCAAGTTTAGGTTGTAACCCCGTGTCAACCTTTCGTTAATTTTAGATACTCTGAGTCAATGAAAGACAAGTCAATTATCATTGCCTTGCCTGTGTTTGCCTTGCCTGTGTTTGGCTTGCCTGTGTTGGCCTTTAGCCTTTACAACCACACTCATGTCCAATACTGTCGCATAGAGTCCATCCGAAAAAATAACATTCTATTTGTTGTCGATCGGACAATTGCATTTCATTAGCGATAAGCTGGACAATGTGCTGTCGATTCGATCGATTCGTTCGATTTGTCAATCGGAAAAATGATCCGACATGCATCTCATTAGTGACAAAGTTACGCATACCCCGGTGGAAGATTGTCGAATCGACTGATTCGCTCGATTTGTCAAATGGAAAAGTTTACTACCGATCCGACAAGTGCAGTTGTCGATACACGTGAATGACGACTAACGGCAGATACACGTGAATGACGACAAACGGTGGATACACGTGAATAATGACGACTAACAAATGTATATTCCTCGTTCTAAAAACACAAAAGGGAGTAGAACAGTTTGTCGAACCGACCGATAAACGCCGGCGAAAAACGACTAATACAAATGCTTAAACATTCCTCGTTCTAAAAATACAAAAGGCCGGTTAACAGTTAATTGTCGAACCAACCGATAAACTAATGCAAAAAAAGGTAATCCATAAACATTCCTCGTTCTAAGAATGACGATTAACAAATGTATATTCCTCGTTCTAAAAACACAAAAGGGAGTAGAACAGTTTGTCGAACCGACCAATAAACGCCGGCGAAAAACGACTAATACAAATGCTTAAACATTCTTCGTTCTAAAAACACAAAAGGCCGGTTAACAGTTTGTCGAACCAACCGATAAACTAATGCAAAAAGTGGTTATCCATAAACATTCCTCGTTCTAAAAACGGAGAACGGAGTATAACAGTTTGTGGAACTGAGCGATAGACTAATGCAAAAGCCGCTAGTCCATAAACATAAACTAATACATAAACATTCATGGTTTTAAGAACACATTAGAGGGTACAAAAATTCGGATATTTAACAGTCCGGTGGCGTGAGAAATGAGTAATAAACATTCCTTGTTTTAGAAGAACAGTTTGTTGAAGGGATCGGCTATTTATCGAGTTAGAGGTTGAGTTGAGTTTGAGTTGAGTTTGAGTTAAGATTGAGTTATCGTTCTCCATGAATGAAACTTGTTTTGTCTTGGCTTCTTGTCTATCCATTCATACATATCCAAACATTTGCAGAGCACTTATAGCTTTCAAATGCACATACGACAATTTTTAAGCAACACTTAGGCCCGTTTCACACGCCGTAATTCACATGAGCCGAATCTAATTAGCTGAAGGGTTCATGTGAAGTACAGTACAGTGTCTGAATCAATTCGGAACGGCTGATGGAATTCGGATCGGCTTAACCGTTCTTCCCGCCTTGCTCAGCCGGGAAAAACGGCTGTGGACCGGCTTTGATTCAGACGCCGGTCTTCACATGAGCCGAATCAAATGCATAAATTATCAAAATGTATTTTCGAGCTAATAAAAAATTATTTTCGAGCTAAATGCGTCATTTTCCTCTAATGAATTAAGTTTGGCTGCATTAATCATGGCATCTGAATCAATTCAGCTGATCTAAATAATTTAGGTCGGCCCAAAACCTTAATTCGATTCGGCTCATGTGAAGTACGGTGTCCGAAACGGGCCTCAATTCAGCGGTAACCGTGATGAACAAGAAAGCATGACAAAAGCGTGACCTTCCTTGAAATAACCTAAAATATCATCGCGACCTTTGCTTGCATTCGGGCGTACATTCACCGTGAGATAACCTTAAGAGAAGAAAACCTCTGTGGCAGAAAAGTTTCGCTAGCTTCATTTTCGGCTCATCTTGTAGCCGTTTAAACGAGTGAAGCTTCTGTGGACAGATGACAAACGGCTAGTGATAGGAAGTCCGTTCGAAAACGGAAAGCCGTTTTCGCGTATGCAAAGTTGCGTTACACTGCCGCCGGTATGTCTCGCCGTTTGAAAACAGTGGAAACCATGCAAAGGATTGAAATATTTCGCTCAAGGAAAACGAATTTTAGTTATAGAGTCTACAAACAAAAGGCACAAACGCTGGTAAACAAAGTCCGTCAACACGGAAATTTCTTGGACAATTTCATAGCCGGTCGGTAAGTAAAAACATGTTTATGGTCAGTGTGCATTTCCACACAGTTTGTAGTTCGCTCACTTAGCGTGTCATTTGCTCGCTTTTTTGTTTTCCAAATCCTGGCACACTTCTTTGTTAGAAAAAGCACGCTCCTTTGTGTTTAAATGTCCCTAAAGTTATATCAAACAACCACAACTTTTTTGAAATGTGTGGTTATTGAAAATTAAACCATAATTTTCTCCAAGATGGTTTTTTGTTCGGTCACCCTCCCACCTCTTGTACTTTTCATGTCTGGTACATACTTTCCTTTAATAAGACATTACGTTATTGGGTGTTTGGATAGCCCTGCTCTTTTATTTCGAATGGCCATCCTTGGGGTGGGTATGGATATTCTCTGGAGGTACACAATAATAAAGTATAATTAACATAGAGGCCTCTTAACATATAATTCTTTTATTTTTAATTATCATTACATATTTGTGAAACAGTTTCCTTCACTAGAAGTAAAATTAATTATGATGTTCTGAATATTACAATTATCTACAATTTTAATTATTCAATAAAAAACTGTAACAATTAATTTAACTTGTCCATAAACTGACTTGCAACTGCATTACCCATTAAAACAAATGATGGCCTCCATTATATATCCAAAGGAAATTTCAAATTTCAACCCTTCTGGAAAATTATACAGTTCAACTGTAGAAAAGTTTTCCACATACTTTCCAGTATAAATATTTGGTTGTTGCCACCCCACTCCCTTGCAATTTTCTAATTGTACTATGGAGAGTGTCTCGTTATTTTCGAGAACCAGAGCTATTTTTTCTATTGCTGTTATAGTAGTGTCACCCAAAAGCAAATGTGACATAATAACCACATACCACTATCTTAAAATTAATAAACTTGTGTGAATTAGCTGTGAGAAGCCACAGTTTTAGGTTGAAAAACTGGACATACCATCACAACAACTTTTAAAAGAAACCACAGTTTCATTACAAAATATATATTGAACTCAAGAGCATTTTCAAAAACATTGGAATCAACTACTTCTTTAAATCATTATATAACTGTGTAACCAGTATAATTATTGTGTAACCATCCTTTTCACAATTCCTCTAATCATAAATTGTTTATAGTTCCTTTTGAAAATAACAATCATTTATCCATAACATAAATAGAGCTTTATGCATGATACAAGAGACCACAGTTACAATGATTGATTCAGTGTTTTTAAAAGTTAATGTTAGTCATTAAAATCCTACATCTTTTCCTTTAATGAAAGGGTACAAACGAATAAGCAACAGAAGGATGATAGTTGAATGACAATATCATTTGTGCAATAAATGCTACCACACCAAGTGTTATGAGTAAGGAAGTACACTTCTATATCTTATGAGTTTTTATTCTCCAGTGATTTTACTGAACATCTGTACTTGAGATCAAGTGATATTTACACAACTACACAGGGTACCAACTTATCATAACATCCCCTTTCTCCAGCTATTTGGCTATCTTCTATAGGGTTAAGTAGATTATAATAACAACTGGAACAACCAGCAAACAACTCAACTGTTGATGATTCTACAATTACAAATCTTTACACGACATAATCCTTGTGCCAACTCGGAACAGATCTGATACGTGTGGACCGATGCGGACCTGAGGAAACATCATTGATGGGTGGGTTGTGTTGCGAGTTACCACTGTCTGATTCTGGATTCACAATGGATTCTGTAGATACTGGTTCTGCATCATTATCTATATCATCATCTATAGTTATAGGTGGCTCCTGAGTAAGATGAATATGTCTTCTACTTCTACGATACTCTGTACCAGTTTCATCAGTAATCAAATACGATCTAGGAGTTGCATCTTTACCTCTAACTACAGCAGGTGTTAATGTTTGTCACCTGGTTTCATAAACCTTACACTATCCCCTTTCTTAAGTTTTGGCAATGGTTTGGAACCTTGTTTATCATAGAATTCCTTATATTTAGCTTGACGTCTTTCTAGTAGTTCAAGAATGTCATGACAAATCTGTGGCACCAACATACTTGGGTGAACAGAAACCCGGGTCCGAATTTGCCGACTGAACAACATTTGGTTGGGCGAATAAGGGAAATTGCTTATGGGTGTGTTATGATATTCCATAAGACCTTCATTCAAATTGCACTCATTTCTAAGCAGGTTTTTAACAATGTGAACTGCCTTTTCTGCAAGACCATTAGCCTGACTATATTTGGGACTGGTTGTTACAATATTAAGGCCATATTGTGTGGCGCCATATTGCTTCATTTCTCTGGAGTTATAAGGCATGTTATCTGCAACTAGAGTTTGAGGATATCCATGTCTTGAGAAAATTCCATTCAGACTCTGGATAACAACAGTACTTGTTTTACCATGAACCCTGAAAGCCTCAATATACTTTGAATAATAATCAATAACCACAAGATAGTTTTGATTTTTGTATTCCAGGAGATCAGATGCAACTATTTGCCATGGTAATAGTGGAACTTCCCGGGTTTGCATGTGTTCTTTGGGTTGTTGATACTCTGATATTTCATAACACAATTTCTTCAATATGTTTGGTCATGCCAGGCCAAAATACTGTCATACGGGCATTAGCTTTGGTTTTTTCAATGCCACAGTGGCTAATATGCAATTTCCTGAGAATGTCTTTTCTCCATGCAGATGGAATGACAAGCCGGTTATCTTTGAGTAAAATTCCATTTGCATCATGAATGTCATTCCACACATCCCAGAAAGATTTTAAAGGAGAAGGTAGTTAACATTGCGTTTGTGTTCAGGCCAACCCTCTTTGGTTAATTTGTGTAACATTTGCATAGTGGGATCACTGTGGTTAAGCTCTCTACACAACTTATCATAACACCAAGTATGGTGTGGTGACTCTAGTGATTAATAAAGACCATAATGTTATAACCATAGTAACACAGTTTTTGTCTGCAGCTTATCTTGACATGGTATAGGACATACGTCAACATTTGAAAAAGAGGCCATTGAACCAAAGTGATGTCATATTGCACTTCAATCAATTTTTCCAATAAGCAACTGACACAGTGGATTGATCTTTCCATAAGACTACATGCATTTTGTATATCAACTGGATTCTAACAGAGGTAATTGAAATAAAACCCTCCATTTTTGGTGCAAAATCGCTGCCTAAACAGGCAAACACACTTCTAATGGATTAACGTCCCCCTTTCAGGCCGGGTTAACCAATGATTTTGTCCAAACTTTTTCTGCCAGAAATAAGGAAGTCAAGAGAAAAGAGAGTGAGGATAACAAAGCAGGAACAAAAGAAGAAAAGGCGCAACAGAAAATTTGAAAACATTTCAACAAAAAAGAGGCCAAAGTGAAAAATAGTACAATCTTACACAGAGCCTGCTCAAAATGTTGCTGTAATTATGTAAAGTGCTTTTATCGCAAATGTTGGACAACATCACTTTCGTAACATCAAAAATTAACTTTAAAAGTTAAAAAAGGCATTTATGAAGGGAATTCAGCAGTGACAGGGTTACAACCACTAAAATTCCTTACAAAATTATGTTTTTCTTCAATTTAATTTTTTCTTTATAAAATTCCACAACAAAAATGTAGCTAGCTGACGGTACAGTGACCCCCTATCCCATTCATACCCTACACCACTTCAGACTAAAACCACTGTTACTGAGCAGTCAAACTACAATATATTCTAGGACAATTACATGCATGATGTTTGCAAGAAGAAATTATGTTTAAGTGGCAAATAAAATATCCACAAGTGAGCTTTTCTCACTCAACAGAGATTGCTATTGTAATGTTCTTTTAATTACATAAAAATAAGAACAGAAATTGAAAGCACAATCCTAGGACAAAACGTATTTGAACTCATGCAGCTCAGCCAATAAAAATACTTGAATAACACTATTTTTCTGTTAGAATAAACCATTTATTATTTCAAGACAATAAAATTTTTTCTTTGTTCCAACCAGGCTCAAGACTGCATTTTCCTGCTACTAAATGAAGGATTTCATGTTGGCTTCACAGAATACACTTCTCAATTGCTTGCCACCACTCAACCAACATTTGGTAACAATTTCACACTTACAATGACACAAAATGATGCCATCATTAGCCTCACTTATCACCATTTAGATGACTTCAGGAATATGAACACATACAATTTTTATTCATGAGTTAAAAAATAACAACCACTAAAAACCCAGCGTAGCAAAAAAGGAGTTTACTGATACACTTCAACAAGAAAAACCTCACAGTAGAAGCTACATTTCTTCAGGTTAGCCTAAAAAAGGTTCCTACACAAAGGGTATTGAACAGAATGTTCCCCTATTTACGTTCCAAATTGAAACAAAAATTATGTTTCTGATAGCACTTTTAGTAGTATTCGACAAATTTCTGCCTGAGCACTACCATCTTGGCAATATGCAAGACACAACCCAACAAAACTCTTCAATTAGTTCATGATTGTGAAAGACAACCTACAAAAAAAAAGGAAAATACTCTTGGTGTGACACAGAGTGCCCCTGCCCGTCCCTAACCCCAATTTCAAAAAAATCAGTCAAGGCAATCCAATTTCAAGATACCCTTATGCATCAGTCAATTCCAGCAGTGCCCATCCCCCCCCCCCCCCCGGCCAACTGCGGGGCATTTCCTAATGTTGCCCCTCTCAAGGGTGGGGCATTTGCGTACCTCAGGTTGACCCCCAAGCACTTGACACGTGCTTTCAAACCGTGGAGTGAATCGCGTATTCGGTAAGTCGGCGTTTATAGGCGAAGGCTAGACTACATTGCACATTATCTAGTCCATGAAGAACAAGAGAAGCTTGTGGATGTTCGTAGATGTTTTAAAATGTCTATTTTCTCAATTTTAGATATTTCTTCATAATGCTAAGAAGCAACAGCTTGTATTATATTCTTATATCATCTATCGAGAGATTGAAAACAAACAACCCGGGAAACAAATATAACAGAGACCTAACGATCATTGAATGAAATTCCGGGTAAGCTTTCAATTGACAAAAGCTTACAAATTTTTAGATTTTTCACCTACAAACACAAGTCTTTCTATCTATTTATTTATCGGTCAATTGATAACAACAAAATGACAACTCCTACTCAAGATACTAACTGTTCTTATTATACTCACTACAAAGTGAACTACACACAAAAAAAGGCGATACCAAAAACCTTTTAAACAATTCAAGAGACTATAATTAAGCTTAAGTCCTACCCATCACTTGCACTTTACTCCACTGTATGCTTCGCTATTTCACATCAGCCAAGCAACGTTTAAAATAACAAACGAATGCCATGAAAAATTAACTTTATCTTGCCACTTTATCTTTCAATTAAACATACGTACAAGTTTTGCGCCAAAAACCCGCCAAATAAAGCCGTGTTTCGCTGGAATGAATACGAACGACATTCACTAACTCGAGCACGACCGCTCCAGCCAGCCATGTTTGTACACAACACTTCAATGGTGGTCAGCGGTTTTTCAAAACGAATCGACCAAATCGATCGAATCGACAAACATTTATGGAGGCCCTGTAAGCAACAGTCCAATAGAAAACAACAACTTTCCGATCGAATATACGAATTCTCCATTTGACAAATCGATTGAATCGACAAACATTTGTGGGGCCCTATAACGACCAAGTTGATATTATTCTAAGTCTCACTAATGAGATGCAACAGTCCAATGGAAAGCTGCACTTTTCCGATCGAAAATAAGAATTCTCTATTTGACAAATCGATCGAATCGACAAACATTTATGGGGCCCTACAACCACTACTACGGCGATATTTCTCTAAGTCTCACTAATGAGATGCAACAGTCCAATGGAAAGCAGCACTTTTCCAATCAAAAATAAGAATTCTCTATTTGACAAATCGATCGAATCGACAAACATTTATGGGGCCCTACAACCACTACTACGGCGATATTTCTCTAAGTCTCGCTAATGAGATGCAACAGACCAATGGAAAGCAGCACTTTTCCGATCGAAAATAAGAATTCTCTATTTGACAAATCGATCGAATCGACAAACATTTATGGGGCCCTACAACCACTACTACGGCGATATTTTTCTAAGTCTCGCTAATGAGATTCAACAGTCCAATGGAAAGCTACACCTTTCCGATCGAAAATAAGAGATCTCCATTTCACGAATCGATCGAATTGGTAGAACCAATTTTCCAATGGACTCTATGCGACAGTATTGGACATCCCTCTACAACCACTCTGACATCTACAAACCAGAGGTAGAGTTCATCAGAACGTTCAGTTTTATTGAACAGAATTATTGACAGATTTATGTATCATATTACTGGTACACTCCGTAATACAGTATTGCCTAAGAAATGGCATGGTATAACTACATAATTTTGCAGGAATAAATCCAAAGTTTACAATTTTACTCAATTTGGATCGTCTCTTGTAATCTTGACAAAATCAAAATGAAAAAAGCTCCTCAGAATTGCTGCCATTTGCATATACATTGAAGTGCTAAATATGCGATATTAATGGCTTACTAAACCCAGGATTAAAAGTTAATCAACAGTTCAATTTCTCTTGTATAAAAATTTTGTTGATGCTTGTGTTTTGTGAAGTTAAATCAATCCTGGGTTAGCTTTATCATGCTTTCAGTTGAACAACCTGGCCAGGCCAAGGGTTAAAACAGCCCGAGACTTAACTTTCAAAACTCCAATGTCCTTGTCATTATTAAAATATCCATTACTTTTAAGCTTATTTGTACCACATTTACAGGATCAAGCTGAACATAAAGCTGTCAATGCAGAGCACATTCTCGGAAAGACTTTACCACTTGCAAGGTGACCTCCTTGGCAGAGAACGCATAACTAGAGCCAAAAAGACCAGGCTTGGTTGTGATAGCCCATCGGAGAGGTTTTGAAAACATTGTGGAGACAGCAGCACTTTGGCACACAAAGCAATCTTTCCTTGGGCTCAGCTTATTGGAATTTTGTGGGGCTGATATGACAATTAAACAAAAACCTCCTACCAGTCATGGGGGGAGTGATATTCAAATGGATGTTTTCTGGAACTGTAGGGCTACAATACTTTTCTTCCGTTAAATATTTCTGGTAATGAAAACAATTTATTTTATTTGTAGCTGCCAATATTTCACAACAATTTATCATTATTTTAACAGTTCATTTGGGAGCAATTGTATCTGGCAACAGCTGTAAGTGGCAGAGAGCAAGGAGCACTTTATAACTTTAGACAAAGCTTTAGGCTGGTCAATGTCCCATCAAAGGTGACCAACAACTACATCTGCTTGTGAAACTCTCATGTTGTCTGCTACCAAAGCCTATCTGTGTGACACTTTCATTACATGGGCTGGAGTGCCAAACATGGATGCCACCCCACAATGGTTTAAAGAAGTACAACATGCAGAGGATCAGTCAGAACAATACCTTACAACATCTTGGCAAGTTTGTGGACGAGTTTGACGTGGAAAAGTCTTGGCCTGAACAAGTGGAACAGAGGGAGGAGCCAATCACAAACCAGCAAATGGGAGTGCAGCAAACCACAGAACAACCCATCACCGATGACAGTGAAACCTCCCAAGCTACTAGTACCCAGGATGAAATGACTCCTGCTATGTAACTTTAAAAAATATACAAAACAAAAAAAAGGATATAAAGAAAACTGATTTTATTTTTATGATAGGCCCACGATGAACAGAGCATTCATAATAACAGGCTTACTTATTAAATAATATGAAACATTCTGGAGGTGGTACACATCATTGGGGAGGTCAACCTTGTGTCTGCTGATAAAATAAGGCCCTGACTGTTTTGTAGAGACGTTCAAAATATATGTCATTGGGGCACTATTTTCTTAATGCGACAACTGTCTTTTTGTTACAAAAATCATTTGACTACATTGTACTTGGACTGTCAAGTTATCAGCCTCCCAGGCTCACAAGTGCCAAACAACAATGCACCTGTTTATGTGGTATCTACTAAGCCATGTGCTTCTCGCATTTTGGTAACAGGCCACATTGTGTTTTGGCCCCTGGACATACTGGCCATATAAAGACCAACAGGATCACATGTGCAAGAGGAGAAATAACAAGTAGATTTGTTGCTGGAAAAGTAGCAACAAATGGGGATGCTGAAAGTTTCTAAGGCCTATGTGATGACCATAGCCAGTAAATAACGTCACGTTGTTGTTTCCTTTTGTACAGTGCTTTCTTTCCAACAGCGGAAGACATTATCCCCTCCCAAATTTCCCCTTCAGTGATATAGTTGACAATCCCCACCCCGCTTAGGGTGAAGTACTGTACTATTCCACAAACTTTAAAACAAACTTAAAATGCTTTTTGCATTCCGCATTGTGACTAGCTGATGGGAAATAGTTGTCTTGTATTCATTTTGATTTGATGTGGTAATTTTGTGAACAAAAGCGGTGAATTGAGATGCTACAAGCGTTCAGTACACATTAAAGCTCTAACCTAGAAAGAAGTTAACTAAGATATTATTAGATATCTTTTGTGTGAAATCTTTAGAATAGTCAATTAACTGACATCAAATCTCAAACCTACATCAGATCAATATTTAATAGTTTGCACCAATTGCTTTCCAATTCCTTTTCATGTGCTCATCTGCAAATTACAAGTAGTGTTGTTAAAAAAAATGACATAATTATTTTAAAGAGGGCAATTATCGTTTATAAATATGAACCATGAGTATACCATAGTTTTTAATTTAAAAAAATCAACAAAGTAACAATCACGAAACACATCTCAAATTACGTTGTTGGCGCTGACATACACGTGCAACAGTAACAAGTGAATGTAAGAAGTTCTCCAATGAAAGACTTTAACACCACAGATTCTCTTGAAATGGTTTATTCGAATCTGGGTTGTCCACATTCCAGCTTATTCCCGAAAAGAGGACGTTACAGCGCTGTAAGACACGCCGCAGATCATTGCAGCATATAATAAATATAGTGAATTGTTTCTCGGAAGTTTTAAAATACTTGATAGTATTCTGACAGTTAAAATATTGGATGTTATTAATCATCGAAACCATTCGTTTCTGTGCGATATGTCAAGACAAAGAACCGCGTACTATAAAAGTGTGATTTAAATAAGGCATGCGAGAGCCTTTGTGTTGCTGTTTCTGACTGCTTACAAAGAAATTAATTTTAACAGATATCACACAGAAACGTCGCAAAACATCTCAAGTTATAATTTTTTTTCCACTAGAGACCAATGTACCCTTTTCTGTTGATAAAACCTTGTTTACAAACACACAGTATTCATTATTCATTTTGGACAAAAGTCAACTGCATGTAACTGATTTTAATTAGGAAAACACAGAAACTGTAGACATTTGACGGCACGCCGGAATTTAGCTTTCACGAACAAAAACATCAAAAGCATTTCCTTCCCCCTTCCGCTCAGGCTTATCGCGCATAGGTTAAATGGTTTAATTCAAACAATATGAGGAATTACAGTCCAGCTATAAGTGAAAAAAATTATATGTCAGCTAGTTAGGGTGATTTATTGTAGTCACAGAAGTGCGGTTTGTTTGTACGCACAGATAGACAATGAAAATATAAACTATCGATAAAGTACCTGAATTCCTCCGCAAATTTGTGACATTATTATATTAAAAGGATTTTCAAATGAAATTTAAATCGCAAGGATACCGGATAACAACGCCACATTCAAGTTGGAGATGCAAAAATTGCGACTATTTCTATGATCAAACTTGTTATCGGTATGTATCGGTAATCCATTTGCAAATACGGAGACGCAACTAGTTTGTTTACATATAATAAATAACAACTTCACTTCAGTTAAGGTGGTTCCAGCAATATAGTGGCACGGATTCAGAACTTACACAAACGTACCTACCTCGTGCGAAAAGTGTGGTTGCCGAAACTCCTCTGTCTTGCAAAGAAAGAGATGCATCTTAACATCACAATCATGCTTGCTAAATATGCCATAACGGGAGAGAAAAACATAATTACCACAACGTACGGTACCGGAATGTATTGGAGCTCTTCTTTTCATTTGCTTTTGGTAAGAGAGCCGAGGGCTGCATTTAATCAGACTTGTTTTCAACTTTAAGTAAGAACGCAAAAAGGAAAAAAATAAGTTCCGTGTTCGTACTCGCCAAACAAAAACCCCAAAGTCACGGAAGTACCGGTCACGATCAATGTCGAAAACAACATCACCTTGCAAAACCAGTTATCCTCGAGTTCGTGTATTTGACTTATTTTCTTGTCTTCCGTGTCAAAACCTGTTTTCCTCAATTCCTCACATTTTACTCCAACCTTGTTCAAACCGGTTAGCACAACTGCCAAGGGACCGATATATGATGCTGTGATTGGTTGTTTCGGTGGTTAATCTAATTTTCCTCGCTCCAAAGGGAAATACACACGCACCCTGAAAAACACGTGGGGATGCCCTTAGGCAACCCCAAAAACACAATGTAAAGCAATTTACAAATCACTTGCTGATGAACAGAATTTCTTTCCTCCGACTGCTGAGTAAAGACTTCTAGAATGTGGATTTGGGATCTAGATCCGTGTGACTAGAGAAAATAAAACTATCAATATTCCAATACAAAATCATTCACAACGTTCTGTACAAAAATTGTGTTTTGTACAAAATGAAAAAGGTTCATAACCCTTATTGTCTCTATTGCACAAACACAGAGCAAACAGTCACTCATTTATTCTCACCGTGTCCCATTGCTAGTTCTTTCTTGTCGGACTTTGTCAATTGGTATCAGTCTGTATCTAAAGAAAGTCTCAGCCTTTCCAAGAATGAAATTTTGTATGGCGTGCTGAATGGTTGGTCTTCTTGTTCAACTCTAAACCATCTGATACTCATTGGTAAATACTTTGTTTACTGTAAAGCTTTAAATCACGTTAAATTCCAGTACGCAGATTTCGTAAATCTTGTAAATGATAAAATAGAAACTGAATGTTACATAGCTCTTAATGTTAAACAAACACAACACCTTCGTAGAGAAATGGTCCAATTTCATAAATTAATGTGTAGCTGTAGTTGCTTTTCTTTGACGAAGTGCAACACTCTGCACAACGTAAATGATATAATGTTGTGTAGACATAAGTAAGTAATGAAACGTATTGCGAGAACAATGTAACGCACCGTACTGTGTGTGATATTCGTAATTAAGTAGTGTGGTGTATTGCAAGTAGATTAAGTAATGCAATGGCAGCAATAATACGTATTGTAAGTAGGTAATTGTAGTGCATTGTAATGTGTCATATTGAAAATAAAATAACAAAAACAAAGGTATATGAAAGTGTTGTATCCAGTACTCCTTGTGGAAGCCAAGAAGACCGCTAACTTAATTATGGTCTCCAAGTCATTCAACATGGTACATTGATTATGCAACTAAATGACACCGAACATGAGGGAGATGGGGACTGCAGTTTGATTAATTGGAAAATGTGTCTGTACTTCAGATGTAAATTCACGGGTATGAAATATGCATATGAAGCCATCAATTTATTACTAAGAAAACAGCACACTGTGTACTGCATGGCCAGTTTGCAAAGCCAAAAGGTGGGGCAGGAAGCAATTATGCCAATGACTTAAATGGAACACTGCATAGAAGACAACAATCAGAGGAATGCGAACAAACCAAACCCTCAAAGCTGTGCTAAGATGTTCAGGGTCTTCATATGGGCAAAAGGAGTTTTGCATCCAGTTTGATGGATATTGCAGCATTGCACCAGAATCAACCTGCCACACTCATGCTTGTACAACAGAGGATGTTAAGTCCATGCTCACCATTTTTCACCAGGTTAAACCATTCAAATTCCAAGCTGGAAGAACTCTTAATTCATTTCCACACATTTCAAAGAGTCCATTGAACAAGCTAGATTTGGCCCTTCTCCGTATCTGACTAACAACTCAGATGCAAGCTGTTTGCTGGTGTTACTGTAAGGTTAAGTCTGCGTCGAGCCTACTAGTGGCTCATACCGCCGGAGCTTATCCCGGTTTCCGTAGCATTAAGCGACTAGGAGTATTTCTACTCCCCCCTGGATGGGATGCTAGTCCATTGCAGGGTAACTGTAACACAGCTACAAAAATTAAGAAAATTCGCAAAGGTACAGTGTTAAGGCAATGTGCATAAGTAGCCTTGCAGTTCTAAATAAACATTCTGATAATCACCTTGGCGATTGGTTGAGTATTAATGAAAACTGCAGCAATTTACAATTTTGTACAATTCTCTTACAAAAACATTCCTATTCAAAGTTCCCTGTCGTCCGAACTCTGAAGGATATCTCGGCATCCACCATTTCAAACCACTTTACCAGTGTATTTTCAGAGTATGGCCTACTTTCCGCACTGACTGCTGATTTTGGTAGCCAGCTTGTCACAGATGTTCAAGAAGCAATGTGTAGCAAGCGGTATCACCTTAAAGTTTAGTTCACTATATCACCACCAAGCACATGGCATAGCAGAACGGTGCATTGGTACTGCAAAATCCCTCTGGAAGAAGGCAGTTGAGAATAACCAGTGCCCAAAAACAGCCCTGTGGATGTACAGGATAACTCCTCTTGACGACCACTCTCCATCACTTTACGAGCTGTTGTATGGAAAGAAGCCCAGACCACCACTACCGAGTAGTAACCTTGCTCTCCAATCAGCACCCTGGCAATGGCACTCACCAAAAAGCCAACCTCTAGAAGCAAACAAAGCAAGCAGAATTCTACAATAAAAGAACCAGTTGTGACAAGCGTTTGAGCCTGTGTATGTCTGGAACTCAAGAAAGCAAATCTGGGAACAGGGCAGAGTTTTCAACTGCCAAAACCCCAACAGAGAACCAAGAACATATATTGTTGCAATGAATGGTAAGCTGTACCAGTAAACAAGAGAACACCTGCACCGAAACAACTTTGAACCTGTTCCTATACCCGAACCTGACAAAGCTTTAGGCTAGTCAATGTCCCATCAAAGGTGACCAACAACTACTCTGCTCATGAGTCTTTCATGTTGTCTGCTACCAAAGCCTATCTGTGTGAAGCTTTCATTACATGGGCTGGAGTGCAAAACATGGATGCCACCCCACCATGGTTTAAAGAAGTACAAAGTGCAGAGGATCATTCAGAACAATGGAAAACCTTACAACATCTTGGAAAGTTTGTGGACGAGTTTGTCATGACAGAGTTTGATGTGGAATAGTCTTGGCCTGAACAAGTGGAACAGAGGGAGGAGCAAATCAGAAACCAGCAAATGGGAGTGCAGCAAACAAAAAAACAACCCATCACTGATGCCAATGCAACTTCCCAACCTACTAGTACACAGGATGCAATGACTCCTGCTATGTAACTTAAAAAAATAAACAAAACAAAAAAAATATAAAGAAAACTTATTTCATTTCTGTGATAGGCCCACGATGAATAGAGCATTCATAATAACAGGCTTACTTATTAACTAATATGTAACATACTACAGGTTTATACACATCATTTGCGAGGTCAACCTTGTGTCTGCTGATAAAATTAGGCCCCATCTGGCCTGCAAAGCAAGCGTTCCCATGCGAGCGAAGACTCTGGTCACGCGAAAATTGGGGAAGAGCAAAAAAGGGAAAGGAGCAGGGAGGGGTGGGGCAGCAAGGAAACGCTTGCAGGCAAACCCCACAATTCTGAAAAGCATGTTTGCCCACGAACGGGGCTTCTGATTGGTGCGGTGCAGTTGTGCTGATTGATAAGTGTATCAAATTCAAGTGATTGATTTGAACCAGGGTGCAAAATAATATTCAAGCGTGACTCGCAACAAGGACATTACTTATTAACCAATAGGTAACATACTGCAGGTGGTACACATCATTGGGGAGGTCAACCGCCTGCATAGCAAGCGTTCCAGTGTGAGCGAAGATTTCTTGTCGCGCGAAAATTGGGGCGAGAGCAAAAAAGGGAAAGGAGCAGGGAGGGGTGGGGCAGCGAGGGAACGCTCAGAGGCAAACCCCACAATTCTGAAAAACCTGTTCGCCCACAAACAGGGCTTCTGATTGCTGCGGTGCGGTTATGCTGATTGATAAGTGTATCAAATTCGCGTGATTGATCTGAACCAGGGCGCAAAATAATATTTGAGCGTGACTCGCAACAAGGACAAAACAAATAAATCTTTGAATCGTGCTAGCTTCGACAGACTGAGCGTTCTTTTATCAGATCTGACTCAGCGGAATTCACTTGTACTCTGAAGATGGACCAACGTAGGGTATTATATGCCATCAATTTGGGGGAGTGTATATAAAAATAGCCAGACTAATGTGTATTGATCAGCAAGAGCTCTCAACATTCTTCAATTGCTGGTGCGAAGAAAAACGCCAAGGAGGAACAGGCTTTGCTAGCATTATTTGGCAACTTCAACTTAGATTTTCCTAGCCATTTTAATTATTCTGGCTTGAAACAAGTCGGCGACTCATCCTTCATCTTTTGTTTTGCAAAATTTAAAGCCAGCCAATTTGCTCTAGCTGACAGTTTTCAAAGCAATCGCTTCCAGTGAAGACGCTAAATGGTTATAAATAATTCTAATTATTTAAAAGCTCCAGACAAACTGTAGAATGTGCTTTTGTGATTTCCCTCTGTGAGTTTCCGGCCGATTGAAATGTGAGCGCTCTCGTTCAGCACATGAAAAATTGTTCTGTTTTGAAAGTCTTGACACTATTACTTTCACTAGATCCCGGCGTAATCAATTGATGAAACCGATAATCGATAACAATCGATGGCAATAGATAACAATCGATAACAACTAATTGATTGATATCAGAAATCAATGACCAATGGATGGCAAAAAATTAGTGTTTTTTACTTGCCATCGATTTCCATCGATTGTCATCGATCGTCACTGATTTCCATATTTTTGGGGAGGTAAAAAAGAAATGCTTTGACCGGAGAAATATGGTGAAATGTAATTACATTTTTACATTGTAGCAGTTGTTAAAATCAGGGCAGGGATCTAGACCCAAGCTACCAGCCGCCAGATGAAATTAAGAACGCAATTTATGCTACTCTGAGCCTGTGCAAAAGCCGTAGCAATAGACCAGCAATAGAACACAACCACGTGCAGAACTAATGCGGGTAGTATTGCAGGAATTATTGATAGATAATTGATCTAAAACAATCTGCTTGATGATGATAATCAATGGCAATCGATGGTAATCGATGGCAATCAATGACATTTGAGGACTCAAGCTTGGGATTATCGAATTGTCATCGATTGGCGAATAGCAATCAATAACAATTAACTAATTGACATCAATTGATCGTTTGGATTTTCGATGATCAATTGTCATCCATTGATCATGCAGGGACTAGATGGAAACCGCTTCTTATTCCCCGAAAATTTTGGCTTTTGAAAAACCATTTTGAAGTTAAATGATGCTGTTGTGTGACTTGCTGAAAAATAGAGCCATTGACAAGTTGTCATCTATGAACGAACTCACCCATCAAAAAATTGGTGGGCATTTTTCAGAATCGTGATGTTTGCCTGCAAGCGTTCCCTCACTGTCCCACCCCTCCCTGCTCTTTTCCTTTTTTTGCAGGACCAGAAACTTCACTCACACACGACACACAGCACTTCGCTCGCATGAGAACGCTTGCTACGCAGGCTAGGCCCTGTCCTTTTTTTTAGAGACGTTCAAAATATGTCATTGGGGCAGTATTTATGTTCTTACAGGGACTACTGTCATTTTGTTACAAAGATCATTTGACGACACTGTACTTGGAGAGGGTCAGGTTATCAGCCTCCCAGGCTCAGAAGTGCCGAACAACAATCCACCTGTTTATGTGGTATCTACTGAGCCATGTGCTTCTGGCATTCTGGTACCACGCCAGGTTGTGTTTTGGCCTCTGGACATACTGGCCATATAAAGAACAACAGGATCACATGTGCAAGAGGAGCAGGAATGCAAAAGTGCTGTATCCAGTACTCCTTGTGGAAGCCAAGAAGACTGCTAACTTATTGTCTCCAAGTCATTTAACTTGGTACATTGATTATGCAACTTAATGACACTGAACATGAGGGAGGTGGGGACCGCAGTTTGATTAATTTCAAAATGTTGTTGCTTTACTTCAGATGTAAACCCAGGGGTAGGAAATACGCATATGAACCCATGCACTTTATTGCTTGGGTCAAGGCATTCGATACTAAGAAAACAGCACACTGTGCACTGCATGGCCAGTGTGTAAACCCAAAAGGTGGGGCAGGAAGCAGTTATGCTAATGGTTTTAAAATGGAACACTGCATACAAGACAACAAAGTCTCGATCAGAGGAATACAAGCAAACCAAACCCTCAAAGTTGTGCTAAGATGTTCTGGGTCTTCCTATGGGCAAAAAGAGTTTTGCATCCAGGTCGATGGACATTGCAGCATTCCAACAGAATCAACCTGCCACACTCATGCCTGTACAACGGAGGATGCTAAAGCCATGCTTGCCATTTTGCCCCAGGTTAAAGCATTCAAATTCCAAGCTGGAAGAACTCTCAATTCATTTGCAGACATTTCAAAGAGTCAATTGGACAAGCCAGATGTGGCCCTTCTCCATACCTGACTAACAACTCACCGACATTCCACAGGGCACTAACAATATTTTGATTGATGATGCTCCGTGTGCTGCACTAGCAGGGGTGAAACAGCATACTGGTCACTAGAACGAGAACCAATTTCTATAGTTTTCTTTTTTCAGAACTCTCCATATGATTTGATTTTACTGTGTTGCACCACAAGCAGTGCTATTTTCGTGAAGTTCACTTACTGGCCACTATTGTTCTAATTTGTATCTACTGCTTAGATGCTTTCTTCGTTCTTGTTGCTTTGGCCTTGAGTGGGGGTGCCCCTGCACTCATTCCTTTTGTGGGCTGTGGCAGTTTCCCCCTCACCTTTGCTGGGATCATTCAATGTAGGTATTCATAAGGAGCAAGATGAGTATTATGAGTATTATCAACTCGACTCCTACAGAATGGGTTATTATTAAAGCGTCTACTGATGTTACAATAGCTGACCCCATTCCAAGTATTCCAACTGTTAAAATGGCAAGCGGTTATGTGCCAATCCTTGACCTCTCTCCTAAACAGATTTATCAGACCTTTAAACAGCAGAAACAAATTGTGCCCACTGCTAAACAAAAATTAACAAACGCGTACTCGAATGTAGAGATTGAATGGGAAAAGGTTTATTCATTGGCCTTTCAATGCACTTTGGACACTAAGATCGGGAACTCCAATATAAAATTCTAAATTGTATAATGTTTACAAACGAGAAACTAAATTTAATTGGTGCAGTTGATTCACCAAATTGCACTTTCTGTCGAGAGGTAACGGAATCCGTCGAGCATTTACTTTTCTCCTGTAGGATAACCTCTAATTTTTGGAAGCATGTCTTGTCCTGGCGCTGAGATAATGCTGTTCATGTTGGGATGCAAGATGCATAAAGAGATCGAAGGAATGCAAAACCACCAAAATTGGACCTTCCAAGTGCATTGGCATTATTATCAGGGAATCAGCAAGTTGCCAGGTTGTGACCAACTGAGCAGCAACAAGAGAAGGCCTGAAAAAACAGGGTCCTTGTTTTATTTGCCTTGGAAAAAACCGCCTTGCTAAAGATTGCCCTTTGAAAATTATCTCCTTTACATGCTCATGGAGACATCATGTTAGCCTGTGCAAAAAAGAATCACAAGAGCGACAGCCACCCACAAATCAAATACATGAAAATGCCACCGACTCCAAGAGAAAAGAGATGCCTTACAACACAAGACCTTATCAGCTTTTGCAGACAAGTACAAGTACACCAAATACCTTTAATGTGGGGGTGCAAGATTCAATCCTGTTGCAAACTGCTCAAGCATTAATTGGAAATGACGGTACAAGCGCAATGGAACAGCTCACTACTAGGAGTGTGTGTGAAAATCATGTGAAAGACACGTGAAAATAAGCAACCATGTGAAATTAACTATGTGAAGACAACAAATAAAATGAATGCAAGATTCACGAGCATGTGAAACTTTTGTCAAGCAAGTGAAAAGTTTCAAAAGGCATGAGAAATCCAAGCTTCACAATTACCAACTATGTGAATTACTGTGTGAAAAAAAAGTAAATAAAGCCTTAAAAATTGAATTACTGTGTGAAAAAAAAAAACAACCAATTAATTAAATAATGCCTCAAAAAATCATGCGAAATTGTGTGTGAAACAGAATATGGTAAGTGATAAAATAAAGCCATTAGCTTATAGGTCGAAAAAAAAACCCAAGTGCATGTGAAATATGAATGATTTGTAAATTAGAATAAACATAAATGCTTACAGCTGCTTACAGTATGATGTTAAACCACCTTGCATTTAATTCATTTACTCATGTCATTATAATTGGTTTCTTACTACTGGAATACTCGTTCTTTAAGGTCTCGGGTGACACATGGCCATGAATAAATTCATTAGGCAAAATTTTGCTTTTCCTACATCTTTTTAAACGCTTATATCTCGGCCGTTTTGGATACAATTGAGCTGAAATTTTCCAGAGACATAAAAGAATGATGGAAGTTTACGAATGATTTGGTAGTTTTGCCAAATCCATGATTTTGTGTCCAAGTTTGCGGATCGAGTAGAAGGAAGACCTCTAGTGTGTCATGACAGAGAAGGATTTGCCAGTGAGTGAACATCATTTAAATGTGCAAATTTGAATTTAACGCCTTCTATCTTTTTTTAAAAAGCACTATTTTAGAATTCTGCTTCTGTCATGACACACTACAGTATCCCTGGTATACCTCTCTGCAATGCTAGCTTATGAAGTTCTAAATCCGTGAGGAACTCTTGGACACAAAATTGTCGGAAAAGTCCAAACTTTGAGATTTCCGCGGGTGTTCCGATTAAAACACAAGCACCAAGGGAGGTAATTATGGTAATTTTGGTAATTATGGTAATTGCATTCCACGCTTTATGTCAGAAAAGAACAATGCATTTTCAAAAGGAACGCCTTTATGTATGAATTGTGATGCATTTACTCTATTTTTTTACTTACTCTGTTTTTTTACTTTTTACTTTGATGTTTAAATCATTGAAACAAGGATATCTATTTTCAGAGCCGATTTATTACGTTACGTTTGAGTAAACATTTTGTTCACAGGATCCGTGCCACACGTGAACACTTCAAATCACGCACCATATTTTAGAATTATTATTTTATTCAGTCACGAATGTTTCGTACACTTTCGATATCTGTCGTTGCACTTCATGCATACCCCTTAAATAAATGCATAATGAACCTAATGTGTCACCTGCAACCTTAATCCATGCCTTGAAACAAGCACACTACACATGTTGACACGAGTCGAAAAAGTTGTAAATTTCATAAAAATACAAACAGTCAAACATGGAAATGAATATTAATTTTCTAGCTTCACATTTCTGTAAATGTCTGGGGATTCTAACCTCAAACACAACAAAATAAAAAATGAGCATCACTTCAAAACAAAATCATTGTTTGCCGAGATTTAGAAACAATGTATTAGAATTAAGGTTTGACCATTTTGTTCTCAACTACACCGATGTCTCATCGTGGAGCAAAACTTTCCACCCTTCATAATCTCGAAAAACTTGGCAGATAAACTGATATGCATTTCATTTTCACCATTTATTCCTTTTTAAAACCTTGAAAATCCACCAGACTGAGATTTGTAGAACAAGGAATCATCTCCTTTGATCAGCTTGCGATTGCACGCCATTTATTATTGAGACCGCACTTTAAGGGTCAAGCGGTCTTCTGTGATACAACCAATCACGGTGCGTGAATTACCCCAAGTGATCATGTTCATGTCGTTATTCTTTCTCCCTTTTGGCGCCATTGTTTTAAATTCTGTTCCCCTTGTATTGACGTTGTTGGTCAATCGTTCGTGATCAAAAATGTGAACACAAGAGGTTGAATTCTAGACTGCTGCTTTCATTTATGTGTTTCGCTTACAGTATTTATAGAGATCAGATTGTGCTGTGCTAAAAGAGAGAGTTTCCTGCATTACACAGCATGATGATTTCTCACCGATGACCAACAGATCCGTGTTATCACAAGCGGGTCCACTTCTGCGGGACAAGAACAGAAGAGGGTATCGTTGTCGTGATGGCCAAACTGAAAGCCAGTAAGTAGCCTGTATGATAAGGTTTGTTATGTACCTCAGCTCGTGCAAAGGGTTCACAGGTTTTCTGATAATTCCCACATGTCAGAACTCTTTGTAGTATGAGGCATGCTATTCTCATTCAGACATGCTAATAAGTGGCCTTAGCTGGGACGACGCGGCTTCAGTAGTTGTACATATGTCGATACACTTTCTTTTCGTCACGCACTTTCTACATTTACTGCTTCGGAATAGGTGCCTTGTGATAGTAATGTATTCAGTTTATATTCTCATGGAAGTTTCAGTGCTTAAGTGCCAATATGGATGTTTTTGAGACCTAATAACGATGGTTATTGTTTCACAAGATCTTCCTGGCAACACTGTCATGTTTGAGCCAGCATTTTTGTCTCACGACTACAGTATGGCACGACAAGAAGCATGTCATTGATTTTCCATAACGGTAAGGTAAGGTAACATCTTTATTTATAGAGGGTAGCACTTAATAGCTATAAAGCTAATAAACCTGTGGCCCTCCTATTTACAATTGAAGGGGTCAAAGCAAGAAACGCAGATTGAGTTTTTGGCAAAATTGAAAATTGTCAAAAACAACTCCAAAACTCGCATGTGGCTTTGTTTACATGTGTTAAACACTGTCCTGCATTTATTTTCGCTAGTTTGAGCTTGTTCTTGGAGAAAAAAAGAAGAGAAAATTACTATTAGCGAATCATTGTTCCAGAACGAATCTAAATGTTTATGCTGGTTTCATTGTTCGGAGTAACAAAAGGTTTTTTGTTTCTCTTCCTGTTTTTGTAATTCAGTTGGGAGATCTGGAAATGTTCGGTACAGCAAATATTGTGACGTAAGCTTTTCGCGCGCAAAGCCTCTTCAGATTTTAATCGGACAAGTTGAATGCTCACTTTCGCGCATGAAGTGCACTTCTCTCCACTGATTCTCGCTTATTTGACATATATTTGCGCCCGTCTGGTGGTAGAAGGACATCATAAAGTCTGAATACCCGCAAGATCGCTAGCGAGCCTTAAAGAAGCGAGGTTCGTTTGTTCCATGATCGGGACTCTGATTCCAGACGGAAAGAGTTTAAACGCACTTCTCTTCCAAACCAAGTTCACCTTCGTTTGTTTGGGCTCATTTGCCATCATTTGGCGTGTTGAATGTTTGGAAATGAAGACTGGCTTTTCGACTCTATAATTTTCTGTTGAATTTTTAGCGTAGGACTGTCCGTGTCGAAGAAACTCAGGGATATCCCATAATAATCTAATGCATTGATCGTGATTATTGCGTTATTTTTGAGCGTGACTTGACAGTCCGGCGAAAGGCGCGGCGGCAAAGTCTTCATTCATTTCACGTGTGCAAAAAGAACAGAATAGGAGCTTACTGCAAGTCGAGCAGAATGAAAATCAACCATTTAGATTTTGTGAGTGCACATCATGGAATTCCATTGATTGCTTCATCGCTGCCTGTCGAGAGGAATGAAAGGACAAGACTGAACCTGGGCTCGCATGTAAGTTTTTTGTTTGTTTAAGCTGACTTGTTCTTTCCCATCGGTTTTCCAGCCGGCTTAAATTCGATTCAGTGTATTCACAACATGCCTGTAGGAGAAACAGCCTATTCAGCTTAAAACTAACTTCTTTTGTGTTGTCTGAAAAAACCGTTTTATGAAACCAGACTTTTACTACCATTTTCGAGCTACCGTGAACGGCTAACTTTTTAGCGCGTTTTCTCACGATCGAGCAAAACATTCAAGTTTGTCTAGACAAACAGTCGCGTTTTGCAAGTGAACCAAAGATCAAGATCGCTGTCTCAGCATTTACCAGAAATATAAAGCCGCCATTTGCTGTCGACATTCATTGAAGAAACATAAAACGTCGACGCAAAAGTTTTCGAAACCTGTGTTTCATGACCAGAAACACACAGGCCGAGTTGCCAAAACTTGACATGTTTACGCTCCAAACGCGACGGTTTGTCTAGGCAAACTTGAATGCTTTACGCGTGAAAATTCGCGGAAAAAAGTTCGCCGTTCACGGTAGTTCGAAAATGGAAGTATCTTTTTTAGTGAAACGGACTGAATTTGCTTTGCTAACGGCAGTGTTATTCACAAAAAATAATCATTTCGCTTAGCGAGATTTACGGATTGCAAAACGTTCACTCTCTAGACACTAATCCTTGACTTTATTTAGATACCGACTCATGCCATGCAATTCAAAAGTAGAGATTTCTTTATCTTTGCTAGGATAACCCTATGCTAACCCTAACCTTTTACCCTAACCCCTAGGGTTAATGTTTGTAGAGTTAAAACAGTAATCGGTTCAACTTCGCTGGTTTCATTGTTTCGCGGAACAAAAGGTTTCTTTCGTCAAAGTCCAGTTTTTGCATGCGTAATTTTTTGGAAACAAGGCAGACAACAGCGGGAAAAAATACAGGACAGTGTTTAACACACGTAAACAAACTCGCACGCGAAATTTGGAGTTGTTTTGACAATGTTCAATTTAGCCAAAAACTTAATCTGCGCGTCTTGCCCTCATGCCTTCAATTGTTAAAAAACTAAGTATACAATAATATATAAGAAACGAAATTATTAATCACAAAACTAATTAAAAACTATTCTAAAAAGGATAATCTTAAATTAAAATGGTCAATAAAATATTGTAATATATAAGAAACGAAATTATTAATCACAAAACTAATTAAAAACTATTTGAAAAACGATAATCTTAAATTAGAATCTTAAACGATTAATCTTAATAATCTAAAATAATCTTAAACGATTAATCTTAATAATCTAAAATAATCTTAAACGATTAATCTTAATCTTAAAGAAGCCGCACATATAAATCGACTCTGGTAAGTTACATCAGTAGCCTGTGTTGCAGACAAATCGAAGAAAACTGAAACAGTAGAAGCTAGATAATAGTAATTTCTATATGCGGAAACAAGGGGAAAACATGAAGGATTCGATTATAATTTATTTCTTGATTCTCTTTGTAATTCAGTCATCCCTGCATTGCGCGTATAAAGTATTAATGATTGCGAACCCCGAAAGCGACGTCAACGAATATGCAAGGGTTTTGTCTTATGAATGTAAGACATTCAACATTTTCGTCTTTTGATCAATGTAACCAGTTATATTAATTCTGGCAGGAAATACGTGGTTGTGCAAACCTCACATCCTCGCTGTTCATCTACGAACTGAACTGTTGTTATCTGTGGGCAGAATATTAACCTCGCGCTAAATTATTCTGTCTTACTTGGGTAGTCAGTTCTTCACGGAACTGTTGTTATTTGTGGGCAGAATAATAACCTCGCGCTAAATTATTGTCTTACTTGGGTGTTCAGTTCTTCACTCAACTGTTGTTATCTGTGGGCAGAATATTAACCTCGCGCTAATTCTGTCTTACTCCGGTAGTCAGTTCTTCATTGAACTGTTGTAATCTGTGGCCAGAATATTAACCCAGCGATAATTTTTTTCTGCTTTCATGGGCAGTTAGCCTGTTATTGAACTGTTTTAGCATATTAATCTCGCACTTCATTGTTTGTTGTTTTCCTTGGATAGTCACCTTTTATTTTATTTAGAGAAAAATTGACCTCGTGCTCCAACAAATATCTGTTTCTTGTTTTCTTTCTCTACAGGGAAGCCGCGAATATTATATCTGACACCTTACAGTACGTTGCGGCAATTCAATGCGCAAACTATGTTCTTTTGTTACCGATCTTAATTACCTTAGCGGAGATTCAATCTTCACTAAGATAATTTGCATAAAATTTTTTGAAGGCCTAAGCTTGTCATGACAGATTTGAAACCTCGCGGAGTCGCCCGCCTCAAAGTCAAGAATCCCAAGACACAAAAGAAATACTCCATTGAATTTGTTGTCGTTCCTGATGGCTTAACGCCCCTGATAGGCGCATGTACAGCGCGGCAAATGGAACTGATAACTGTGCATCAAGATAATTTCGTGACAGTTCCACCTCCACACAAGCAGTTGTGCGAGGACATCAGAAAGATTGAAACAGCAGACGAGCTAGTCCGCTGCCATGCAGAAGTGTTCTCAAAGGAGCTTGGAACCCTACCCGGTACAGTGCATCTACAGATAGATGAAAATGCAGAACTATCCATTACGCCCTCACACCGAGTTCTGACTGCCCTTAAGAGGAAAGTTTAAAGATGAACTCGACCGACTGGAGAGTCTAGAAGTACTAGCGAAAGTGGACGAGCCCACAGCATGGGTGAGCAGCGTTGTTATCGTAACCAAGAAGTCAGGCGCTCTAAGGATATGCATAGATCCACGCCCTTTAAACCAAGTCCTCGAGAGAGAAACACACCAACTGCCGATCCTAAATGACTTAATGCCATAGCTAGCGCGAGCGAAGGTATTCTCGACTGTTGACCTGACTGCAGGTTACTGGCATTGCATTCTCGATCATGAATCAAGCCTCCTCACTACATTTGCCACTCCCTTCGGAAGGTATAGATGGAAAAGGCTTCCCTTTGGCTTGTCAGCATCCAGTGAGATCTTTCAGAAGAGAGTTAGTCAGCCCTAGAGGGACTAGATGGAATACTAAACATCATCGACGCTCTCCTCTTATATGGAGTTGGAGACACTGAAGATGAAGCTATTGCCGACCATGACCGGAAGTTGGAAGCACTACTTCAAAGATTCAGAGCACGCGGTATTGCACTCAATAAGAACAAGTTGAAGTTACACATCACAGAAGTGCCATTCATGGGTCATATCTTCAGCAAAGAAGGCCTTAAGATTGACCCCAACAAGGCGAAAACAGTACTAGAGATGCCACGTCCCGAAGACGTTGAGGGAGTGCAGAGATTAAATGGATTTGTCATCTACTTGGCTAAGTTCCTGCCCAGACTAGCAGAACACATGGAGCCGATACGTCGGTTGACAAGGCAAGACACCGAATTCAATTGGACAGAGGAGCAGGGGAACACATTTCGAGAAGTCAAGCAACTTGTGACCACTGCACCGGTCCTCAGCTACTACAACCCCAAGGCCGAGCTCGAAATACAATGTGATGCCAGCCACACAGGCCTTGGAGCAGCCCTCCCACAAAGAGGAAGACCAATTGCATATACCAGCAGAGCGCTCACAGAAACCGAGCAACCATACACACAGATCGAAAAGGAGATGCTTGCAATCGTCTTCTCACTAGAGAAATTCCATCAATACACCTATGGACGCCACGTGAAAATACAAAGCGACCACAAACCGCTTGAATCCATCTTACAGAAGCCTCTCGCATGTGCGGCAAGATGACTACAGGGTATGATGTTAAGGCTTCAAAAATATGACTATGAAGTGCGGTATGAACACGGTGAGAATCTACACCTAGCTGACACCCTCTCCAGAGCCTACCTGCCAACCACTGCCTATCCTTCTGGGGCCGAATCGAACACATCAATGCAGAAGCTTTTCTTCCCGTGTCCACTTTGAGGCTTTAATAGATCCAACAGGCCACTGACAGCGACGAAGCGTTGCAACTCCTCAAGAACGTCATTCTATGCAGGTGGCCAGAACACCACAGTCAAGTACCATCACAGATTACACCTTACTTCAGCATCAGAGACGAAATAACCATACAAGACGGAGTTATCTTCTGTGGACAACGAATCGTTGTTCCCGTCAGCCTACAACGTGACATGAAACAAAAGCTTCACACATCACACCTCGGTGCTGAATCCTGTTTACAAAGAGCACGAGAAACCATATTTTGGCCCGGTAAGAACGCCGAAGTGAAGGAGTTGATATTATCTTGTGAAACCTGTCACAAGTACGAAACTAGCAATCAGAAGGAGTGTCTGATGCCACATGAAGTGCCCAGCCAACCATGGGAACAAATAGAAGTCAACCTGTTCGAGCTTAACAAGAAAGAATTCATGGTAACTGTGGATTACTTCAGCAACATTTGGGAGGTTGATCACCTGACAGTTCCAGTTCCCATAATCAAACAAGCAAGGAAGGTCTCAGAAAGGAAGACATCTCCTCAACTACGCGATCAGAAGAGAAGACTGCCAAGGTAAAATATGAAGAATAGAGGGTGCGAGAATTTAAACAGCACTGGAAAGACGACTATCCCCAGGTAGAGCACAATCCAGTGAAAGACAATGTTTTGCAAAGTATGAAAGGTTGCTCTTTGTTTGTTTGTTTGTTTGTTTGTTTTGTTTCTAACTATGAGCCTTTAATAATAGTCTTGTCCATCATCAGGAATAAGTTATAACCATGATTCTCATTCTCCCCAAAATATTTGGTTATTCAGCATCTTAAAACATTATACTTATTTTGAGAATTTTTGTTTTCTCAATAAAGGTGTGCCATGCATTTTCTCCTCTTCCTGATAAGTCAAGTGTTCTCTTCAAGGGTACTGAAGGCACTGGAAAATATCGCGTCAAATCTCTCAAATCAAACAACACCTCTAGCAACCATCAAAATTGCTAAAAAAACAACAATGCTAAACAGCCCTTACCAATGATCCTCAAAGAGATGTCAGCTAAGATAGATCAGCAGAGAGAATCAAGAATAAACATGCTGTTCAACACTGCATTCTATGTTGCAAGTGAAGGACTTGCCTTCAGGAAGTTTTCAGGATTGTTGGACTTGCAGGAGAAGAATGGTTTACATATTATTGGTACACAATATCGTAATGAAGTGCAAAAGAGTTTGTTTCCAGCATGGCATCAGTGGAGAGGGAAAGAATATCAGATGAAGTCCATAATGCCTGATTCGTGTGTGTGCTTGAGGATGGTTCTACTAGCAAGAGCGTAACTGAGCAAGAGACAGTATATGTACGATATGTAGGGCCAAAGGGCAGGCCTACCACACAGTTAGCTGGCATTGTTGCCTAAGAGTCACCAGATGCAGTTGGTGTCACTTCCGCAATTGAAAAAGGGCTGCAAGCTGTTGACATTGACAAGGCACTATTAAAACAGAAACTTACAGGCTGTAACTTCGATGGTGCCAATGTTATGATGGGCAAGAAGGGAGGAGTGATGCAACATCTCCAAAAAATTGGTCAACCTATAATTGTCATGCAGTGTGTTGCCAATAGGCTAGAGCTGGTTGTTCTTGGCACGGTAAAAACATGTTCATACCTGAGCAGGTTTGAAAACACTGTGAAGTCAATCTTTAAATTTTATATCTACTCTCTCAAGCGACACAGAATAGAAAATCAAATCACGAACATCTTTGAGGAAGAAACCATCTACTGCAGTGGTATACAAGCCACAAGGTGGTTAGCCAGCAGGCAAAGAGCAAAATGTTCATTCAAGAAGAAATTTCCTACCACTGTCATCCATCTGCGGCACAAAGTAGGCTTCTTGGATGAGCAAGGGCAGCGAGCCAAAGGTATTCTGAGAGACCTACTGTCAGAGAAATTTGTAAAGTATCTATACTTTATGATGGACATGACAAAGGTACTCTCAACCCTGAGCAAGACCTTCCAGGGTGATGAACTGTACATCACGGATGTGGTTACTAGCCTCGAGACTATGCTGACACTTTTGAAGGAACTCAGACTGGAGAAAGGACCACACTACTCTGGGGAAACCGTTATTCAGTAAAAGAAAGTTGACTCTAAAACAGAGAGAGAAACAGAAAAAAATTCTACCATTTACAACAAAATTCCACTCGGCTCTGCCTAATATCAAAAACATCCTTATGAACAAGTGGCATTTAATTCAAAACCAGCCAAAATTGAGAGAAATATTTCAAGGAACATCCCACAATCTCATACAAAAGGGGCCGATCCCTAAAAGATATACTCGTTAAAGTTAAACTTTGATACAGTCACGTTTCCCCCATAATGAGAATATTGAGTCGTGTTTGGCCTGTCTACACATTTTAAGCTACCAAGAAGTCAACCTCACCAGAGCAGGAACCTCCCTTGATAGCCAGTTTAACAGCTTCCTCAAACCTTGGCACCAGGTTTGGCAATCTTCAGGAGGAACCATTGAGCTACTTGAGAGTCTTTGAACCAAGAGCAATGCCACAACAGTGTTCAAATCTGGCGTTACATGGTAACATTGAAATCAAGTCACTGGTAAAGCATTTTGCAAATTACCTTACAGAAGAGAAGACAAGCATTATTGCTCAGTGGCCTGCTTTGCGTACAAGGTTAGATGATGTCAAGGGCAGTCTTATTCTACTGGGCTTGATGCTTTCCTTGTCTCCCTTAACTGCAAAGTGTGAACAAGATTTCTCTACAATGAAACACTTTAAGAGCAATCTGTGAACAACTGTGTCTCAGAACACCCTGTCAGCCTTAATGAGAATGTGCTGCTTAGACTGCAAAGTGAAGGACTACAATGTGAAGCCTGCTATCAGTAATTGGTTTTCTGGAGCAAAGACGAAGAGGCACATTTTGTAGATCACTCATAATGGCTTTCATTACAAAGATTCTAAAACAAAACGTCAGATTTGACGATACTAGAGCCCCAGTATCAAGTTTAGAATAGTTTACAAAATTTTGAATAATCTTTAGGGTTCAACTGTTACACAAACACAGTCACAATGGCTTTTCAGCAATGACAATGACAATGGCTTTGCAGCACATGGAAGTATATTATCAGCTGTGTTATGGCCTTTGAGCTTTGGAATTTTCGTTTGTTTTCAAACTTCTTTGTGCATCAAGTTCCAAGGGTATATGTTTTGGTTTTGATGATTGCAAGATTAGAGTTTATGTTTGTAGCGGAGCTCCAGTGCGCGAAGCGCGCCAGCGGAGCACCATGGGTAAGAAAATTTGGTAAACCATCAAGCCCAGAAAATTTGGTAATCACGTGACCGTACGAGCGTCCGTCCGTCCGTCCGTCCGTACAGACTCTGGGGGAGGGGGAGGGGAGTCACAGGACAATTACCGCCTTGGTTACTGTTAAATCTTTGATATTGAACTTCCATGTCATGGTCAATTGACAGCTGTCAAAACAAGGTATCCGCTGACCAGTATCACATGACCATATCGCGGGCTCAGGCGTAGAGCTAATCGAGGTGACGTCTTTTTTGGAAGTTGACCGCTGACCAGGTAATGGTTTTCCAGTTGATCGCGGGCTCAAGTACTCAGTTTTTTACTTAGCCTGATAAATTTTATCATCGCGTAAATTCAGATTTAAATAAAGGGCAAGGTAAATAACCGACAAGCTCTGCTTTTAGGCTTGGCTAAATCTATTTTAGAAATAATTAGTTTAGTTTTTTCGCATGTTAAATGAATGATCTGGACATTTCATTTCAACTTAAACGAAGCAATTGTACGAAAAGGTGGCAAATCTTTGGTACGCTGTTCACCTTTAAAGCTGAATGAAAGACACGAAGAAAGCTGCTGGCAAACATCGATTTTCGTGAATATTTCTCGCTTTATTTACTCATCTACATCATGGAAACTTATGCCAAATGATTTAGGACAACCTCTTAACGGGAAGATCCGAAATAATTGCCGATTTGAACGTGATATACTGGATAACAAGTCAAAAAGAGCGCGATGTGCAGGGTTCGACCTACGGCTGAGCAAGGCTGAATATCACTGAATTGAGCTCAAACAAAAGTGAATTCAGAGCCGATCAAGTTCATTGAAGTAAAGGATAAAAGACTGTTAAAGGCTACACCGATGGAAAGAGAGAAATTGATGTTCGGTGATAATTCATATAATGTATATGTCGGTTGTGTTGGACTAAGCTTGCAACGAATTTGCCGTGTTCGTCTCCGATATTATTGGGCTGGTTTGAAAGCTTATCCCTGCAGAATTTATAAGCCGTCTTCAATAATGAGGTAACAAACGTAAATGTATGCACTAAGTATAAGCCTAATTTTATATTGAGAGAATTATACTTCATTTATGAATGAATTTGAAGTTGTGTCGGTTTTCAGATCTTCAGGATCTTCACGTAAATATTTATCAAGCCTGTTCATGTTTGTACATTTTACACATTTGTTTAGTAAATATTTTGTTTAGACTAATTATTTTCAGTTTTAGTTATTGGAGTTAACTGTGATGTTCATTATTGGATTTTGAAAACAAATTATTTAGCTTCACGGATCAAAATCGCAATTTCGGCTCGCTTGCATTTGTTTTCTTTCTCTTTATAATATCACTGCTTGTTAGTGAGTGTGTTGAATTTGCCGGTTTCGTTGCGAGTTACCTGTGCTAGGCTGAGTGGGTTCAGACTTAACCTACCGCATATTTACTTACCAGAAATGAAGAAAATTCATTCAGTTCTCTACATAAAATTCTCTTAGGTATTTAGCAACGCGTACGATAAAACAGAATTAGTAAATCATGCAACCAAACCGCAACAAAAAGAAGACGGTTCAAAACAGTCAAAACATCATTGTAAGCTTATTCTAAGTTAGCGTGCACCACTTTCCAAATCACAAACTGCCACAATTCTTACACAAACACTGCTTTAAAATGACCTACATAACCGGCACCATCAATTTGCAGTGTTTGTTTTGCCGCCGTGATTTTGTCAGTTTGCCGTGGCGTGAGTTCATTTAGTTTACTGTGTTTAGCAGCGAGTTCACTTTGTTTTTCTGTACGTACTTTGTTTTTGCCTTGAGTTGATTTTCTTCCCCTAACAGTTTTTTAGTAATCAAAACAAGGTCAAGGTTCTTTTTACCTTGAATAACTCATAGAGATCTTAGAGGTGTATTACGAATTAGTGTACAGTAAACGTTGTAAAAAGTTTTACTAAGATTTGTTTTGCGCCTACGTGCGTACGTGAGAAACCCAATAAAGTGCACTCGTCAATTTCAATTTTAGAACCTGTCACTAAAGGCAGGAAAATTAAGACGGGTTAATCACGAAATGTATTGACGTCGCTTTCGTCAACAAAATCATGAGAGGTTTTTTGTACCTACATGGGCCACCGTATAAGCCTAGAAATATAGTGTGGTTTCTTATTTGGTAACACTGTAATTTACTCGAGCAAAAAAAAAAAAGATAAATGGGAGCTCCGCTTTTAGGCCTGCCTAAATCTATATATTAGAACTTATAAATCCCCATTTCGTTTTGGAAAACTTTCCTTTAAAATGTGCTACATATAAGTTTCTTACCAAATTTTAATGTCACATTCTTTTGATATTTTCATTTCTAGGCTATGGAGGCAAAAGAAGGAAAAATACTTTACCAGCGATCAGAAAAAAGTAGAGGCCTCCAATACATACCAATTATTGGGGATGGCGACAGTACAGTGCTGTCTGCAAGGATCGGCCATATTGCCCAGCAGAGTTTATCCGCAAAGAAGAGTGCATCGCACACAACACCAAATGAACGGAAACTGGAAACCAACTCAATTTGTGAGCCTCAGTACTTTTGGAAATCAAATGCTCTACTTGCACAACATTAATTTTTCAATTCCAAATAAATATATCTACATAATCTTCATCTCTTAGGCACACGGGAAATACATACTTTACTGGGGTTTTTGATAAATGCGGAGTAATAAAGCAGCTTCAACGGAAGATGGTCATTTGGGGTACGCTAATACCTTAAAGGAAAAACATTGCTCTCTGCAGATAACACCTCGATAGACCTTTCCCATATTCCAGAGAAAAGTGGCGCCTAGTTGAGATCTGGGCGGACGAAAATGTGGCCTTTCACGGGAAAACATACCCTGAGGACTTTCAGTTTTCGAACGGAATTCCATTTGCAACCTGTTGGGAAGCCGTTTGAAAAAATTTGCATCTGTTCCAACAGCTTATTCACCCATTCGGTAGAGACATCCAGCCATTTGAACGCTTTGGTCACCAGTGTGATAAAAACATCCATCCATTCGAACAACTTTGTCACCTGTTTGGTAAAAACATCCATCCGTTAGAACAACTTGGTCACTCATTTGAAAAAAAACATCCATCTGTTTCAACAACTTGGTCACTCGTTTTTTGGTAAATAAAACACCCAACCGTGCAAGCGACTTGACGACTTGAGTAATCTGTCGAACGACCTGGATCATCCTTTCAGAAAAAAAATAAGTATCTAGGCGTTACGAGCAGCAGAATTCGAATGGCTGCTCCTTTCAAAAGCCACTTTAATTCACCCTCAGTTGGTGAATCTGCACAGATGCCAGTGTGTAAACAATTGTCACGAATGATCGTGTTTCACGAATTAGTTGTACGTAAGGTTCTCCTGGATACTTTGAATAACAAACAAACTGTTCCAAACTGTTCCTGACTAAAGTGCACAGAGAGGTATTCTCCATTATTATAAAATAACCGGCAAAATAGGCCTGTATTACAGACAAATAAGCTGAAGAATAATACTTCTATTGAACATGCTCATAATCTAGAGCTATGTGCAACTGAACACATATAGGTGATATAGACATCTAGTCAGCCTATAACAGTAACAGACTGAATGCTCTATTGGTCAAATGACGTTCTATGATTTCAGTAGCTTCTACAGAAGTGATTCGATACTTTTAAGCAGTAGTAGTTCAAAGTAGCCACCACGAACCCACAAGTATTTGCTGGCTAAATCACCACTGCCAATTACACAGTATACTATATGTGCCAACCTTTCAGCTAACCAGGTAGGTTTCCCTTCTAACTCTTACTGCAAATATAAATATTGTTGTAGATGCAATAAGAGCTAGACACAGCTGGCACTTGAAAAGCACTACATGGGACCACTGTCATTTTAGGCTGTGCTCTAATACATAAGAATTTCAACAAAGTGAGTCACTTACAGATAGTTATGGGAACTAACAAAGACCACAGCGTCTGTACATGCTGCAAAATGTAGCTATATACTAGTGGTACCTATCGGTAGAAGTGCCAACGAGTACAACAAGAGAGAAGGGTTGTGAGGATAATAAATTTATTGTAAATGTTTGACTAAAAGTACACTTTATGATGTGGGTGTGATCAATGTACATTGCATGTATTCGTTGCGGAATGTTTGTGGAATAAACTGATGCGATTTGGTGAAGGCCTAATGAAGGAGTTCTAAAATGATACTAAAGTAGTGAGAAACCTTGTGAAATCCATGTAATTTGAGGGTTGGAAGCCATTGCAGTTCTATGCCGCTATTTTGGAAAGGTGTCAGCTGTTTTCAAGTCCAATAGACCTTAAATCAAAGTGGCTGTGAGCCACTGAAACTCGGAAAATATATAGCCTTTGTTTACTTCATATATAGTAACACAAATAAAGGCTGCATTTTACCCAACCCCCTACCCGCTTCACAAGACTAATTGATTACTAAATTTAATATTAAAGACTCTCTGTCAACTGCGAGTGTTTGTTATTGTTTTGATTCTGGCAATGAAGAAAATCGTTCGAAAATCAAAAAGATTTAGGGCATTCGCGGCCAAAAATAAAATATACCGGTAGAAACAGGTATAAAATGTTTACTTTCGAGGTCATCCAGCTAAGAAATACTTTATTTTGAAATTATGACCTCGCGTCGTGGGGCGCGAGCTACAATTACAATTACAAGCTCCTGTCGCCATACGCGTCATTGGTCGTCATTTGAAACAACTCCATAAAATAAATTTCCTTTTTATTTGCTTTTAGAAGCACATATACAGAGTATATATATACAGTACTTAGTGCTCTTAAAATACAAGATGTAGAACTAGAGCAATGAACATTTCGTGGCGATTTCCATACCGCGGTTTGGAATTCCTGCGGAGATTGTTTCGATAAGCGGTCACGTACAGATTCTAAATGCTTTCAGTTCGATCTTTTTTCAGTCCGAAAGAACGCACTTTTCATCGAAATAAAAATTTCAAATAATCTCAATAAAGCTTACTTGGTACTGGAAGAATCTACTGGCAATGCGAAGGGAAGTAATTCTGCAGCGATTCAGTGTCACTCAGCTCAATACTGCAACAAACGTGAGCAGTTTTCACTTTGCCTGTATCCGAGGTCATCTTCTTTGTTTCTCCATTGATTCTGGGCAGATTTTCTTGAATAAATCTTTTCGGAAGAGCCTCTGGTTACAGTCTAGGCCTTACGCAGGCGATTCTTGGCACCCGCCATGCATGGCTAAAAGCAGGCCGTTGTTTAGCTTCTCACACATGTGAGTTTGCGGATCACGTATCGACGCCATGAATCATGCATCGTGCACGTGCTGAACAAATAAGTAGCGCGCTGATTGGCCACAACTATGACAAATTGTGCACGTGCTGAACAGTTTCTGCTCAACAGATTGGCTAAAAACATCAGACATTGTGTCGTCACGATCTACCTTACATTACATTACATTACTTACATTTCTACATTTTGAAGCGTTTGTGAGATTTTTTCCGCACATACAAATCTTCTCACGGCTCTATAATCTGCCGCCTCGTCAGGCCTTCTGGTCTTCCAGAAGGCCTGACTCGTTGGCAATCAGTTACTTTGTTCAGTTTTGTGAAAATAACCAATTAAATGGATAATGATGTCTGGTGGGCATGTGACTTAAATACTTGCTGTCGGCTGACAACTTTATTATCTTGTAAAGCAATCAGTTTGCTTAGTGTTGCAAAGTTCATGTATTTTGTAAAAGGTTTTTTGCATAACTCGCACTAACCCTACATGTAAGGACCCACTATTTGTTACAGTTTTGTTATTGGCAAATTCTTGTGGCCAGGGCTTACACAAATCTGGGGCTGGTGACAGTGATAAATGTCAAGGCACACCTCCCTTGGATGCCAAGCAACTTAGTGCCTGTAAAGGTGAGTCTTGAAAAAATAGTCTTTGAATACAGTACAGCGTAACAAATGACAAGAAGTAACTGTCAAAGTTAGTAAAAGTACTTCGACAACTTTTTATCTGAATTTCAAACTAAATGTTATTTACTTGTTTCACCTGCACCTGGCCCTTTGTAAGGTCCTCCGCTCAACTTGACTAACGATTTCAGTGCCTGTACAGGGGTGTTTCACCAAGCATGTATCATATTGAATTGCATCAAGGAATAATTCATTAACAACTCCCTTCTGTTTTCTTCTCAACAGAATAAATTATGAAGATTCCAGCCCAAAAAGAGTGAACGAGTGCATCACGGCCCAAGTAACATATACAACAGCAAAGCAAAAAATAGTACCCAGTGGGTACATGAGTCTAATGCGTCATGGATTGTTAGTGCAGTTGAAATATGTTGAAGTAGTTTCGGTATTTCCGGCATAGAGCAAGAGGTGTAGCAGAGGTTTGGTAGGAAGAGTGGTTCAGAAGAAGTCGATAATATTTGTTCTCTTAAGTATATATATTTATATATATTTATTCATGTTAAAAGATTAGTGCGTTGTAGACCATAGGAAGATCATACAGATTTAGAGGGGGGGGGATCCTGAAAAATTTGTTTGCAAAAGCAAAAAAAGCCCAGCTAAATTTTTTGCAGGCATGAAAAAAAATTGTCTGCAGGAAGATGACACCGGAAAAAATGTTTTCACAGACAACGATACAGAAAAAAAATTGTTTGTCTTGAAAAAATTTTCATCCCCCTGCTTCCAAAAAAATAATGGTCCGCCCCATAGATAGACAAGATACAGCCGCTTATTTAGTATTCTAAATATCCTAAATCACATCAAAATAAGCCAAAATATATTTTTTCAATTCCTTTGCAATTTATGCAATACTGCTCAACAAACATTTCAATTACCTTTAACGTTTCGACACAGGGGAGCAAAGAAAACATTGCGCGCAGAATGTAATTTAATTAAGCGAAATATTTTCACGTCTATTAAACACTACAAGCAGTTGAATGAGAGTTTCGTTTTCATGACTGAGAACAGCTTCCAAATAGTCAATACATGGAAATAACTATCAGATCGGAATTCAATAACTATTAAAACGAGTTTTCATTCTGTCTTAAGTACTTTTTTGCAAGTTTCAATATTTATGCAAATTTCGCGCGAAATGTAATTTGATTACACTGTCTTGTTTTCAAGCTCTAGATTGAATCTTGAATGGTGAAAAAAACTCTTTTTAACGAAAGCTACATTCTGTGAATGAAATCCTGCATCAGTTGAATTGGACAATCAATTGCTGACTACAATTTTATTTAATTTTCCATTTTTTTTCAGTTATTTCTTTTTATGAACACAAATGTCACTTCCGGATTTTTTCGTCAAAAGATGTCGATTTCACGTTGCGTTTCCCACGGATTACAAAAAAAAAACATGCAGCTGGAAAGAGAACATTTTCAGTGGCTTCACACTTGAAAACGAGGATTCATATTATTTTGCACTGTAAAACATTTATTCCAATTACATACATGACTATGGTGGCCCATGTGTGCCATAATAAAAAGCCGTAGAATGGCTCGATTTGTTTATATTTTATTTCTATTTTTATTTTAGTTTTTTATTTCATCGATTAATTATTTTTTCTTTTTATTTATTTTTTATTTTTTAAATTTAAATTTCGTTCTAATAAAATTATTTTTATAATTTTTTTTAATTTACACAAAAATAAATAAAAATAAATAAAAAATAAAAATATGAGTGTGGCCTATGAGTGTCATAGTTGAACGAAAAAAAAAAAACGAAATGAGTTTGGCCTATGTGTGCCATAGCCAAACGAACGAAAAAAAAACACGCTGGCGGCCTATGTGTGCCATAGACCAGAGTGCATTGCGATGCCCAGACGTGAGATCCAATATGGCGGAGACGCGGATAAGAAACAGCGATGACAGTGATTGGGAAGATGACATCGATTTAAAGAATGATCTAGCTAAGTTTGTCAGACTGAATTTAAAGAGATTAGAAATCTTAGACTTCATGAGAAAGGATTATCCCATGTACGCATGGAGCCTTAGAAGTCTGGCACGCCGAATGCAGTATTTAGGAATCCAATTTACTGACTACGATGTCGAGGTAAACTACCTGGAAGCTGCAGTAGAAAAAGAGATTTCCGGTCCAGGGAAGCTTCTTGGCTACAGAGCCATGCATAAGAAGATACGGGAGATACACGGTCTACAGGTGCCAAGGGATTTGGTTTACGCCGTAATGACCAAAGTGGATGCCGATGGTCTGGAGGAAAGAGGAGGTGTTGGGGAAGCCAAGCGACCGCGCAGAGATAAAGTGTTTCTGAGCAGGGTGAGTACAAGTGCTAACGTACACGTACGCCACAAAATACGATATTTTAGCCCGATCTTAGCGAGTAAAATCGTTCGGTATCTTTTTATTACACATTAGCTTTCAATCACGCATATAAATCAACAGCGAACAACCTAATTGTTGAAATATAAATCCCCACCATAACAATGAAAAGTTGTCGCATCGTTATTGTCTTCGTCACATTTCTTACCCTCGTGAACATGAGCAGTTATTATGTAGGCTTAACTGCAGAAATAAAACACAAATTACAGCTTTGTAACTGATTCTTACAGGCACCCCACTTCTGTTTTGTAGATAGACATGGCCCTTTTATTTTCGTTTGTTTTGTAGGGATCAGACTGCACCATGTCATTGGATGGCCATGATAAATTATGCGGCTATCAGAAATCCATGTTCCCCCTGTGTATATATGGCGGGCAAGACACATATAGCAGTCGCATCAATTTTTTACGAATTTGGACATCAAATAACAATCCAAAGATTATTGGAAGATTTTATCTAGACTACCTGTATGAGAATAGAGGTAGGATTATGCTGTCACAGTAATCAGAGGATTGGGTGTCCAAGAGTGTGGCCCCATATTAGACCCATATTAGTGCACTTAAAATGATGAATAGTACTGTACAGATAGTGAGCACATGTGGATTCTTCAATGTATTACTGTTTGTTTGCCAGTATGGTTAGCAAAGTGGCAATAAGTTTACCAAAGGCAATATTGGAAATATCACTGTAGTATATTACATAATTAGCAATAATCTCCTTTTCTCATTGCACCAATGCTCATGCTAAGTGAAAAGGTAAATTTTCATCCCAATATCTTGTTAACCATGGTGAATAATATGATTTTGTAAATAAAGTTTTGTTGTTGTTGTTGTTGGTGTTGTAAGACATGGAATATTATTTTTACCTTTTAGTGCTGCCTAGAACTCTGAGAATAGATAGGGGAACAGAGACAGATGTTATGGCTACAATCCATTGTTTCATGCGCAGTAAACAAGGCGACTTGTATAATCCAACTGACAGTGTTTTATATGGGCCATCAACACAGAATAAAATAGAGAGATGGTGGAGGGAGCTCCATGAGAGAATGGAAAAATTCTTTAAATCGCAACTCAGATCTCTTGTTGAGGGTGGGCATTATGACTCCAGTGACCAAACAGACAGGTACGCTTTCAACAATCCATGCATGATAGCCCCTTTTTCTCAGAAGCCAGAAAATGAACACTATGAATAACAGCAATGTGCAGTGAACCATTTGGTATTGTTTAAAATAAAACAACAAGCTGATTAAATTTAAGAGCATGATGTAATTAGCTTTTATGTTACAATATTTTTTCCATAATCCTTTTTTAACCTGATTTCAATTTTGGACAGTGGTATTGTTTTTTTTTATGTACAGTCTTGAGTACTCATGTCATTGAACCTTTCATAGGAGCTCTGGTTTTTCTCTCATGGGAAACTCTGCCATAAATGGAGTATTGGTTGTGTGATAAACTGAAAAGGGGGTTTGTGTGCATGTGAACCAGGAGTAAATAATACTCTGCTTTTTTACAGAAATCTCCTTGCCTACATTTACATCCCAGTTTTACAACAGGAGCTTAATGTCTTCAAAACATCAGTATGGAACAACCATAGGACCCGCCAGCAGAAGGAGAAGGAATTGCCAAGTGGAGTGCCAGAACATATTTATAACTTCCCAGAACAGTATGGTGGACAGAAGTGTGGCTTTCACATTACAGAGGACCAGCTAGAGAAAGTAGCTGATCTGTCCGATGTTCTGGAAGGAACAGATGATTACTTGAAACCAGCGAAAAAAAATGTACTTCGCCATTTGCCAAGAAGTAGGTAAGGAGAATTTGAACATTGCCTCACTCTGTTTGCACCAGCCCTCCCCCTCGTAATAATGACTAGTCCCTTATAAACAAAGAAATATAAAACAACAACAACCCTTTGTCAAATAAAATCATAACTGCCTACTGGAACACATGGGTGGATGATAATGCACCTATCAATGTTAAGCCTGAAAGGGGGGGGGGGGGGGGGGTAGTAGGCATATGTGGGGGCATTTAACTTTTCAGAATAACTTTGGTCACCATCCTAGGGCTATTACATAGGTAAAAACTTGTCAGATTCCTCCACCTTGGGCTAATAATATCCATTCAATCTGAATCAAAGTTGTTGTGTTAATTTTTATGAATTATTAATATAAATTGCAAAGTTTTGGAATTTCCTTCATTGCCAACACCGGATATTTTTAACAAAAGTGAAATTATATAAAACATCTACACAATCCCACTAAGTGAGTTGTTTCATCATGTTTATATCGAAAGTGAGTAGTGAAACGCAGCTGTTTTTAGTCATTTTGGAAACAAGTGCTCACCTTCAAAACAGCTGTGATCCTGCTGTTTCCACATGTGGTTTGGTCCCATTCCTCCACAAAATATTAGATGCCCCTACCTAGATTCTTTGTGAATTCTCAAGGTTGGTAAAGGCAGTAGAGGTCTTATGCCCCACATATGCCTGGGGTACCTCAACAGATGTGTTATTCAAGGGGAAACTAGGGGACAAGGAGTCACCAACATGATGTTTAATTTTAAACAGGTTCATGACCAATATAATCATGACAATATCCAAGCAGCACAATTCAGCCCTTTCAAACGGCTTTGACAGTAGACCTCTGAAAAACTATTAGCACATGATGCATAAGGCATTTCTTCTTGGCTAGTTCTTTTTGGCAAATGTAAAGGAAAATTTAAAATTACAGACTGATACAAGCTGCACTTTCAACCTTAAAACTCTTAAACTGTTGTAATAGATAGTGAACACTCTGTCACATTTTTAATTTAATTAATAAATCAACTCCAAATTTTCTTGACACGAAGACAGCACAAATACCTGTGCTGGCAAAACAAAAATTGTAAACAGTAACCAACAAAACTGCTCTACACAGTGTGTCTACAGCAGGTCAAAACAAATCAGGTATGTTTCTGGTATATCAAGCTTGTGAACCTTTTCCAACTACATATCGGCTAACGAATCACGCAAAACTCGAGCAACGTTTTACTTATACTGTACTTGATCCAGTTAAGATATGAATCCTATTCTTGGTCCAGTTTTAATAGAAGACAGTACTTGTTACAGGTGTGTTTCCCAAGAAACTCATCGATCGCTGTTGTTGAGAGGTTTCCCGAACAAAACAAGATCGTTTCATCCCTTGCCATTAGTGTCGAACTTGCAATTTCTGGATCGCACAGTGCATAGTTTACCCCCTGTATATCCACAATCATCAGTTGTTTTGCTGATGCAACGTAACTATAATGGACGAAGGTTTCTGCTTTCATGCTTAGTTCGCTTCCGTCACCAAAGATGTCACCGGTATTGTTTATGTACTTTTGAAATGTGCCATTCAAGTAACTCTCCAGAGTTACAAACTCACCATTGAGTTTCGCAAGATACACTTTTGTGTATGTAAACTCACCATTGAGTTTCGCAAGATACACTTTTGTGTATGTAAAAGTTTGACCAAATTCTACTGGCACGTCCAGGGCTAATTTCATGGCAAAATTTCGTGCGAGGGAATTCATCTGCACCATCTTCCTCGTATGATCTTCAATGCAATCAAAGAGCTTCTCCACTTCCTTCGCTTGCTCCTCCTTGAATCTCTTTAGCACATACTTCTGTCTAGCCGGCAGTCCACCTGATATGACTGTGGCTTCGTAAGCATCTCGAAATGCGCCACTTGCGAACTTTTCCTTGCTCAGGGACAATTTAACGTCAAATGGTGCCAACCATTCTCTCGCTTTCAAGTCGAACTGTTCGAGTTCTAGTGTTACCGCCTCAACTTTGGGTTGTATAAGCTTTCCAATCTTAAGCATGGCAGTAAGTGGTACAGAAGCCGGGATTTTTGAAGGCGCTGGAACTGCTAGCGGTGGCCTCACCTGCTCTGACTTCACGGGACTCGCTGCAGGACCTGCAGCTCTATTTCTGGTCTCCTCCCGCGAAGGATCACACTCTTCGTTCGACTTGGGGATAAAGCGAATATGAAGGACCTTCCAATTAGTTATCATGCTGATGTCCGTGTATGATGGCCCTCTTTCTCCAGCGAGCAAGTCGCATTCCATTTCTTGTAAATTGAAGTGATTTTTACAGGCTGTCTTGATGTTGCTCAACGTAGGCTCACAACCGAGTGGGACAATCGTCAGCGCTCCAATGCGGGAATACTTCTGGTACTTCCCTTCCACTGTTGAAGACAACCTTTGGACTGTAATATAATCCATACTGCCGCTGCAGCTACCTTCATCATACTTCCCCGTCCTTTTGTTTGACATCTTTTCTTTATAGCTGTCCCACTTAGGATTTTTCTTTCTCTTGGACATGATTACAGACAATCTTAGCCCGGTCACAACACGGAACGGCTCGTCTGTTTACCGCATTTTTTGCACTTGCAGTGCATTCTGGTCTATCGCACACATAGGCCGCCAGCGTGTTTTTTTTTTTGTTCGTTCGGCTATGGCACACATAGGCCAAACTCATTTCGTTTTTTTTTTCGTTCAACTATGGCACTCATAGGCCACACTCATATTTTTATTTTTTATTTATTTTATTTACTTTTTTGTGTAAATTAAAAAAAATTATAAAAATAATTTTATTAGAACGAAATTTAAATTTAAAAAATAAAAAATAAATAAAAAGAAAAAATAATTAATCGATGAAATAAAAAACTAAAATAAAAATAGAAATAAAATATAAACAAATCGAGCCATTCTACGGCTTTTTATTATGGCACACATGGGCCACCATACATGACAATTTCTTTTACAAGTGCGTGTCGTGCTCGAGCTCCGATCGACCGTTGCTTCGTTAACAACATCCTTGCTTCCTGATTGGATTACGATCACCGCACCAAGCCCGCAATGAGGCGGGCTATTGTTTAAGCACAATTACACCGGACGATTATCAATCCGGAACCATTCCCTTGGGATTGCTAACAGCTTTTTTCCACTACATAAGAGTACCTGTTGTACCACAAAAGCAACACACACCCGGCGTAAAATCTGGTAAATGTCGCATGCAGTCCAGTCTGTCATGTCCATAATTCGATCATACCAAGATTATTTACAAAAGGTATCATTAAAGCCTTATTTAGACCCGAACATTTTCTTTATACCATGTCTGGGATCATTTTGTAATTGGGCTATTTTAAACACGGAGTGAGCCTATAAAAAGGCCCTGTCTAGGACTTTGTTGGCTTCAATTTTAAAAAGTCGTGTCAGAGTAACGGTCGTGAATGAGAAGAGCTCCGCAAATTTTGCTTTTTAAATGAGTTCCCAGTTCATTTATATGGAATTAACAAGCTAATATACAATATAAACTTCCAATAATTCTTTCCATACAAGCTAAAAGAAAATTTAAACAGAATTTATGCAATAATCCTGAAAATTCAAAATTGATGTCCACCACGCACAAACACTGTTACGACATGAAAGCTCAAACAGATAATGCTCAACACATCAATGACAATCGTTTCAGTATTTTGTTTTTATGGGTCAAGGATTCAAACAAAGATAACAATGCTTTGGAAAAAATCTCTACATTTCGAAATTTGGCGAACTAGGAGCTACGCTCTTTACAAACGTTCTTGTTGTACTATCGTGAAACGGGAACAATAACCAAATTCAATTTTGAAGCGACAAAATTCAAAACTACAAGTTTCGTTTGCTTTTTGGCTAGCTTTTATGTGGCATATCCTTGAATAAAACCTTAATTTTCAGCAATAAGCGGATTAAGATTTCAGAAAATGAATTTATAAATATTTTTTTATTTACTTGCAACGCATTTATCCAATGTAATTGTATTCAGTATCGGCGCTAAGCTCAGGTCGCTTGGGGGCAGGAAATTTCGTGATTTCCCAGAACAGTGACTGATAGCAACAGGTACAGTTCACTATTTCTAAACCTCGCTTTCGATTGTTTGCACCCAAACAACAAAACAGAGAATTTTATACACGAGAATCTTGATGCTATTTCTTGTACTGCTTTGAATCTATTTTTAGTTTAGAAAACGAGATAAGTCTGGATCACGCCACACCAAAAGCCAGTTGATTGCATTTCCCAACCAATGAAATCGTCTCATTGGAATTTGTGATTGGCAGGGATTGGCAGGCTGAACAGTTCAGCTCCGTGTGTAAGTTTATTTAAGGTTGTCTAAGGCCTCATCATGGCCTTGATTCAGATCTGCATATTTTATTGATATCTGGTTTAACATTTTTAAGGCTTCATGGCCTTTAAAATTTCAGTTATTTAAGGCTTGTTTTAATGCTAATACGAGGCTTCTTTTGGTTACACTCCGAGTCAGGTTTACATTAGACCAGTGTTAATGCCTGAGATTTTCCTACAGGTAAGATCAAGCAGAGAGAAATCAAATACTGCCTGGATGTGGCAGAACAGCTGGGGGGTGCAAACGCCTCAAATATTATGGAGGGTATCAAAAAAAGGTCCAGGAATGAACAAAAAGAGTGGAAAGACGAAAATGAAGAGAGGTGGGCAAAGGCCAGCAATGGCTACCAATTGCAAAAGGGTATACTAGACCAGTTACCTAATTTTCTTGTCAATGCAAACAGGGCAGCTGAAGCCCACACTCGAGCCCTTCGCATCTTGTACCGATTAGATAACTAAGCGCTATTGCCTTTTATTTAGTCTGATTAAAGTGAAAGTGAATCAAAGGCCCTTTGGGCTGTCTCGTGTCAGTCAAAAAGAGATTAAAATATACTTTACTAAATAGTTATTATAAAAGTAAATGTTTTGCTAGCCCGCAAATAGCTTGTATGTTATTTACGCTTGCAATATTTACAGGGAGTTCATTAAAGACTTTCGCGCCACTAAAAAAAATAGGTGTTCTTAGAAAATTTACCATATCCGTGGATAGGGAAAGCAGAGACGGGGGAACATTTTGCTGGGATAATATTTAGTCTTCTTTTTCCATACGCGGGAAATAAAAATGGCGAACAGGCGGGAAAACAAAATGACAGAACACATATTTTTACCAAAAAAACGTCCGTCCTCTCTATTTCCGACGCAACTGAACGCAAGAGGAATTGAGCGTTACTCGAAGCACTCGTCCCCCACTTCACCTCCTTGTGCCGACGTTTTGCGCTGTTTTCCATTTCTTTTGTTATTTATTGCCCGTTTTTAACGATCAAAGAACAATATCAGAAAATAGAGTATTTCATACATGTTTCTTGTGACGAAAACGCTGAAAATAGAAATGCCGATATGTTTGTAACGAACGTTTTACACTGCACATATAGTCTAATACCCAGGCAAATAGCATTCCCAAGGTAAACTCACCGCGGGAATATGTTACCGAGGCGTTTGCGGTCACACACTTAACACTTTACCATGGTCAATTTTTCATACTGTTTTCGGCGCGAAATGCGAAAATGGGTAATTCGAGGGTGCTTGCTTAGCATCATCTCGCTTTTATTATTTATACTCTTTCGACAGTCCTCTACTGCTTTGTGATGTCAGTATTTCAGACAGCGAAGAAACAGAAGGCGAAGACTCCGTTTATATAAATCTCTTTGTTGGATTTTTCTAAACCTTGAGATGTAAGTAAGTAAGTAAGTAAGATGAAATCGAAATACATATAACAAAACGCACTATAGATCTTCCTTGACTAGTGTTGTATTTAAACGCCAAATTTCCAAAAAAATAGCATTTACTTACAAATCAGCAAGCCATCAAGTCACGATTCTAAGAAAGACCACGTTTTTGCTGCCTTGAACACGCAAAGTCGACCTCAGGAAATCTAAACCTCACGCCATCATATTTAATTTCAAATTTCTCTGTTTATTTTATTTGCTTATCTTTGAGGTCTGCCTCACGATTGGTCATTTTATCTTGGGGTACTTGGAAAACCTACCTATTTGCCTCGGTAACTTTCATGGGCGATTCTTTTGTTCTTTTTCACACCGCCATAAATTTACCTTGGGGGAACATTTTGCCGAGATAATTTTTAGTCTATTTTTTTTTCATAAGCGGGAAATAAAAATGGCGAACAGACCATGAAAATGACAAAACACCCGGGAAAACAAAATTACAAAGCACGCGGAAAAACAAAATGACAGAGCACATATTATTTATGTTATTTACCAAGAAAACGTCCTCTCTATTTGTGAGTTTCCCGAGGAAAAGAGCCCTTTTACCATGTTAAAAGGACGATGTGTAACCGCAACTATATAAATTTGATACACTACACTATTAACCTATTCCGTACTTGAAACCCTACACCGCTACACAGATCAAGCAATTTGTTCCAGTCAAATTTTGTTAATTACATTTTATGCAGTTACGAAAAAACTTTCCGTAAAGATTTTCAAAATCCCGCTCCGGCTCTTTCTTGAAATTCCCGCTTACCGCTCCTGTTTTCAGCTCCCATCCCGGCCGAATATCACCACATCTTCTTATCTGGGTTACTTAGCGTGAGGTCTGTCTTTGACCTTGTTAAAGGGCAACTCTTGGGAAATTTACTCCGATTATTTTTATTTTTAAGCGATGATGTCATTTTATGACGTCATCGGTTAATGCTGTAAAGCGGAAAAGCGATGGAATTTATGGAATTTTTGGTGTGAGAATTACTCCCTGAATTGAACAGAAGAGTAATGGGAACTAGGTGCATTGTTTGTATTCTTTTTGAGATCTGCCACCTTGTTTTTTGGCAAAGGAAGATATTTTTTTGCAGCTTGTATCATCACCGATCGGCAAACCTTATTTCATTTGTAGCTGTTAAATTGAGATTTCGAGTCTGGAGTGAGTGTTGCACTTTATCAGTTATCGAATAAATTTGGCATAAAGTTAAGAAGTGATGTCTGTCGTGACTGCAGACGAAGCAACCGATTATTAGCAGTTTTGAAACATCTGTTGAAAAGGTGAGCCATCGTAAACCTTTTTTTAAGCGATTACGATGACGTGATCGATTAATCTCGCCGTGCGAGTGGACAGGATCTGTTGTTGTCTGTTGTCTGTTGCCTGTTGTGATTAACCGATCTGTAGAACCGAATACTGGGAAAAGAAATCAAGTCAACTCAACAAGAAATCGTCGCATAGAACTCAAAGCAAAATACTCCTGGGCCGTTAGAAAGGACTAATATAAAGCATAAACGAAAGAAACAAATTATATTTGATGCGTTCTATAAGATTTAAGCCTGGTTCACACTGGCGACATAACGACATAACGACATAAGCATAACGACATAAGATGGCCGTTATGTCGTTATGTTAGCAATGTGAACATGCAGACATAACGACATAACGACATGGACATAACGACATAAGGAAAGAACCTGAACCTTTCCTTATGTCGTTATGTTCCTGTCGTTGTGACGTTATGTTTCTGTTGAAACAAGTGTGAACAACATTGACATAACGACATAACAGAGAACCAATCGGAGTGCGGAAAATTATCTAGTCCAGTCCATCTCGGCAAAATCCAACATGGCGGCTCCCTCTACCATGGACATTCAAGTACAAGAAGTGAGACGTGATATCGTTGATATCGATGAGATTTTAGCAGAAGCCGTCCGCAGCTACCCGGTCCTGTATGATAAGAGTCTTAAAGAGTTTAAAGACAATCACATGAAAGCAAATGCATGGGGAAAAGTTGTCGAGCAAGTACACGGGATAACGTCAGGTAAAGAATAACTCGTAGTCGTTTCGCTTTATGATTAAGCTTTATGTTTGTTTTGATGTTGCCAGAGGTTTACCATTCAAACCATCAACGAAAACAGCAAACTGTTTAAATTGTGAACAACTTTGATTGTCAAGAGTTCAAAATGCATAATAACCGGATGCGGGGTAAACTGTATTTTGTTGATGTAGTCAATCTAAAACGTAAACCTAATATGGAGATTTCCTGTATAATGTTATAACTATACAATAGTCATTTACAATTCGCCCTTCGGAATCTTTGGTTTTGGTGTGTTTTCGATACAATAGCCACCTTGGTATAACTTACATATTAATTTTGTACCAATCTAGCTTTTTATTGAACAATACCACTATTTGTTGTGAAAGTATTGACAGAGTCGGTGGTTTCTATTATTCATTTTGTAGTCGATGATGCGAAAAAAAGGTTCAAGAATCTTAGAGCAAGATACACAAGAGACAAAAACAAAGTGACAAAGAAGAAGAAATCAGGAGGTGGAACAGATGAAGTACAAGATGCCAAAAAAGAAACTTCAGAGTTATACCCATACCTTGGCTGGTTGGATGCACATGTAACCCGGCGGCGGCGAAGTAAAGGAAGCCTTGTTCCTGGTGAGAAAAGCTCACAAGCTGAAGGAAGTGATGATTATGAGTCTAGCTTGGATGAATCTGAATTGGAATCTGGAAGATCTGAATTGGAGAGTAGTGTAGAAACCTCTGCCTCCGAAGAGAAGTATTCCAAAGCCACAGGCAATATAAAATGGGAAAAACGTGATAAAAAGAGTGCTAAAAAAGATGTTGATAATGTTGAGGTAGAAATGTTGAAATGCATGACACAGTGTTTAAAGAAACCACCAGAAAAACAAAAGGATGAGGATGAGCTCTTTGGGTCATTTGTAGCATCTCAACTGAAAGGTATGAGCCCTGAGCAAAATGCCATGGCCAAATATCAAATCAATCAAATATGTTTCCAAATCAAGATGTCTAATATGGGAATGCCTGGCTTAGGATATTCTAGCCCTCAGAATATGCAGGGGTTCCCTCCAAGGCAAAATTTTGCACCACCACTGAGCCCACAAATGGCCAGCCAACCTTTTTTACAAGAAAATCAGTATACTTTACTTTCCTGATTGTAAAAAGGATAGACACTACCAACTTTATTTACCAATGTATGTTTTTGTTGAAGCAAGTTCTCTGCCAGGGAACGATAGTTTAATTAACCGTGTATGTCGATGCACAGTTCTATTGGTTTAAAAGTTAATATATATTGGTTCATGTTTGTCATTATATTAGAGGACTGTATTTAATTCATCTTGATATGGTGAAGATACACACTGTTATTTGTTAATTTGTCGGTTGCGTTTTAGGAAGAGAACGCATTTAGCTTAGACTAAAGGACGTAAAGTTAATTACTGCTTTTGTAATGGTCTATTAGCCAGTTCAAAATGTAACATCATAAACACAATACAGCATATTAACTCAACCTTTTGTTAAGGGCACCTAAGAAATGTAAAATCGCCTCACATGAGATTTTGTCATTACAATATATGTAAATGAAATGACTACCTGTACTCTACCTAAAATAAATTGTTATTTCTTTTACATATTAAGGAAAAAAAAATACTGTCAAAATAGGAAAAACAGTTTATCAAATTCTGCTTTTCGCCGCCCCTTTATCCTTTTCTGTCTCCAGTGTACATTTACAACAGTGAAGCTCGATTTGCAACGGTCATTTTTTCCGTTTGCTGTATCGTTCATAATAATAACAACAACAGCACTGTTTTAGTTTATACAAGAGATTAGATTTGGACGTTTATACCAACTTTGCATGCTATACTGAGTTTCAAACGGTTCTCAGCCGCGCCTGGGGCCACAGCTCCGTACGTAATCCCATTGCCATGCGACCTGTCCTTCAGGTGAAAGGAAATACTGCTTAAAATTCTCGCGGACAACGTTGGCTTGGTAGCTGTACCTCCCTCCATGGGCTTGAAAGGATCTGAAGCAACCGTCATCGTTTGCAGTTATCTTACGCCAATCCCCAGACCTAATTACTCCATTGTTGTCCTCACTGTCAACGAAACCCGTAGGGGCGTAGGAAGCATTTTCAGTTAAACGAAGATAATTGTGCAAACAAATACATGCCAGCACAATTTTTTCCACTGTAGCAACATCAGCTCTTATTGGACGACGAAAAATTCGCCATCGAGCTGCAAGAATTCCAAAGATATTTTCAATAATCCACCTTGCTCTGGATAGGCGATAATTAAAAATAGCACAATCTTCAGTAAGATTTTTACCAGGATAAGGGCGCATTTGGTATGGCTTCAGTGGTAATCCCTCATCTACAACAGTGACGTAAGGTAGTTTGTCAGCACATCCTTGCACGTGCTCTGCTGCTGGGACGTTTAAGCTGTTACTCTCTAAAGCTTTGCCAAAGGCAGAGTTTGCAAATGCACCGGAGTCATTACTTCTACCATACTGCCCAACGTCAACAGCTGTAAAGCAGTAATTAGCATCACCGTACGCCAATAGCACAATACTAAATGTCCCTTTGTAATTGAAAAAGTTCGAACCGGAATTCTTCGGGCATTCGATAACCACATGTTTCCCATCACCAGCGCCTATACAATGCGGAAAATGCCACAGAGTAGAAAATTCTTCAGAAATTTTCTTCCACTCTTCGGGATTTGTGGGTGTTGGTAGATAAATTTCGCGTAATTGTGACCAGATTGCTTCACAGGTTTCCCGTATTATCGTTGAGACTGTTGATCTACCAATTCGGAAGTTAAATGCCTGGGATTGCTGTGAATCACCTGATGCTAGGTAACGTAAGGTAAGGGTGAGTCTTTCAGCCGCTGAGATGGATGATCTGAGTTTCGTTGACTTTTTGGAAATAAGTGGCGCAACCAGAGATAACAAATGTTCAAAACGCTGAGGTGTCATTCGTAAGTACCTGGGTATAAAGATATTCAAAAGAGGTTTAATCATTGTACCTCAGGCAAAATTTACAGTAAGAAGTACTTGAAGAAGAGAGGTCTGGGAATAAGGCTTCCTTGCAACCGGTTAAAATTACATCCCCACACTATTCCCCATGTACAACAATTTCGCTTATTTATGTAACTATCATTTCTGCATTTTTATCACGATTGTGAAAACAATTAGTTATATACTTGAGGGTTAATTTGATAATGACGAAAAAACGGAACGTTGCAAGAGATCCGGAATGTTAACCTGAAATAATATTCCCGGTCACCCAAACTAAGCTCCCTGACAAGGTTGTGGTACTGGCCGTGTGCTCTTCTAGCGTCCTCTTGAAAGATAGGGCGCACCCATTTTCTCCTTGTAGATGATTTTTTGGCTTGAAGTCTTCGTTGACGACGTCTTCGTAGCAAAAGAAACAAGATGACAGCAAACGCAACAAGGAGTGTTGCATCCGCCATTTTTAAAGTCTTTTCACTCTCTTTAACTAAAAAGCAGTCACTATGTCAATGTTCACACTACCGACATAAGCTCTTATGTCGTTATGTCGTTATGTCGTTATGTCGCAAGTGTGAACCAGGCTTTAGTAAACAGAAATCTATCCATTCTTTAAAACAAAAGGTGTAAACAATTTTAGACAGCGTTTGACCTTGCATCGTATATCGTATATCGTATGTCACGCCAAGATAACGCAATTTTTGTTGAACAATCATTCAGCACAGAAGTTGCCAGTTACTTTTATTTACCCTAATTTTTTGACAAATGTCGTGAAAATTATCAAAGACCCCTTGTGAAACGTCATCGCTTCTGCATGCATCGCGTGCCGTTTATTTCTATAAGTTGTTTATAGCAACAGGAATCTTTAGAAGGTAAAATTTTAAAGATATCGGCCAAAATGAATTTACTACGAATTTTCTTTTACGCCAATTTGGCGGCCATTTTGAAAACGTTCGGATTTTGCAAACGTCACGTGATGCTACGTCACAGGTGTGGAAGGCAGATTTGCTTTTGCATGCTTCTGATAAGAGGAAAACACGCCAAGCGTCTCTTCATAAATGAGAATGACAAGGAGAGAAAGACCCTATGCTGTTCAATGATGTCCAAGATAAAAAAGGTAGTGCTTCAGTGCTTAAATATGAAAGGAAATAAACTTAAAAAGAGTAAATCATGTGTCGTGAAACGAAACAAATCCGTCAGATTGATCGGCCTTCTAAGGTCAGCAAATGTACATAGCTTTATAATACGATGCATCCTCTCTTGCACCCTATCGTGATAAAGATGCCTTTTGTCTGGAGTAGATAGTAAATTGAAAAGGGTCTGCGAGTGCTGACTCCCATAATTTGTCAGAAATCTCTTCATTTATAAGCAGGAATACTGAGCCTCTACATGTCCTATATGTAAGCGAAATCCACGCGTTCGGAAACAGACCGATATATTTTGATTCTGTTGCTGAGAAATTTGTAGCCACCCTCAGATTTCTCCTGCTGTTAATTGGCAAAATAGAAAGCAATTCCCACCAGCAAATGTAGTGTTTCTTTGAAGTATATGCCTTCGAAAGGCGCGCGTCATTTGCGTGCAGGTCAGTACAGCGCGATAAGAAGCCACTACCCCGCGCGCTAGCAGAGGCACTCTCGCGGGATATAAAATTATACGAAGAAATGGGGAATCAAATATAAAACAATATCCGGATAACTAAGAGAAGAAGTGTTGCGTGAAGTACTTATTCTGTGATTCCTTTTGAGAAACAATTGTTTTAAATTAGGCAACCTGGGGTGTAGCATAAAACCCGGGTATGAAAGCGTGTCACGCTCTTTCCCTTCACCCTCCCTAGCCTGACCACAAAACAGTTTCGTGTGCAGATTAGAGCAGATGTCAGTTGACGAGATAACTAAAGGAAAACATGCCAAATGTTCTAAGACACGAAGAGCGCAACGACCATTTCAAATGCAAACCATGAATTAAAACGCAAGTAAACGCGAAAGTAATATTAATAAGGAGCCAAACACAGAATAATTTTCGATTTTCGTGGGGGTTCTTTTCGCAAAAAGATAAGGAATTGCAAAATAAAAACATGACAACTTAATTATACCGATAAATATAAAATCACGCAGGGTCGTGTAATAGTCCCGGTGGGCCTCGAGGTATTCTGTAAGCAGAGGTATTCAGAATACCTCCCGGTGGCAGTAATCAGTTTACAAAATCATTCTCAGTACAGTTTTACGCATACAAGCACGAACAACCTTGAACAAAGTTTCCTCGAGGCAAGTTGTTTCAACTACAGAAAGCGCAAACTCCCTTCTCCCAACAAAAGAAGTGAAGAGACCCAGCAGAGTTTTGTCCACATTTAACTGCAAGCCTGTGTATGTTCTAGATAAAATCTGCCGCAGAATTTCGGATAGTCTAGTTTCGGTAGCTGGCATTTCGCCGGCAGAATTCTTCGTTTCCGAGCAGAATTTAGAAAAATCGGTAACACAAAAGAGACAAAGAATTTAACTTGCGTTTCTGTATTTGCAAGCTTTCAAACGCACAAGATAGATAGTGTACATTAGGCTGAAGCTCAAAAGGTCAAAACCTATTGTGATAAACATGAGCAAAAATATTTGAAGACCGAATATAAACAACAAAACGCAGCAAACAGTTTGGTTGTATAAAAGCATGTTTAATTAAGCTTCTCGCGCACATGCAAATAATAACAAGGCTTTTCAGGTTTGACTTAGCTCACAAACAACTGGCCGAGGTAATAGAGAAAGAAACTGTACATTTAGGACTTCAATTCATGATCACTCACCATTCGTCGCCGTCGGCGGTGAGGAGGTTCGATGTTTTACTCCCTTTCTCTGTCTCGCTGCTTTTCCCTGGAGGCTCAAAACGCCAGGGTTGAAATACCATAGAAGGTTCTTAATTATCCCCTGACATATCCCCTCCTATAGCTCTCTAAAAATCAGTGGAGTTGCTAGCAGAAGTTGAGCTCTCACTGCAAGAATTTGAGTCAGCCATGTTCGTGACTTGTTGTGGTTCCACACCTGTGACATTCACATCTCGTGATCATAATCGAAGCATCCATGGCGAAATGTCACGTAAAATACGACGTTTTACGTTAAAATTAACCGGTAAAAAAGCTTCTGAATTCAATTTTTTTGCTTCCTGTGTAATTTTGGAAACATTCGGAAGCTATTACTGAAATATAGTTTTCTAGCCAAGAGTTGCCCTTTAACTTTTGAGATGTTTGTAAGATAAGTCAAGCAAGGCTTTTTTTAGCCCCCTAACGCAGCTGACTTAAAATGATTTTATCTCGGCGTACTGGTAAACATTTCTCGATGATCACCAATTCTATACTGGCAAGAAGCATGCCATCGCCTCAGTCTTCAGTTGCAAGTGATGTCGAAGTGTGAAAAGAGTATGGAACAGGACAACGCAAGATTTGAACGATCAGCTGAAATGTTCCGTGACGCCCAGAGCAGGCAAATGGAACAAACAAACGCCATAGTTGACATTTTTAAAGATTTAGCATCAAAATAATTGTCTTTATCTAATCGTTTATCTTCTGTTATTGAAACGATACATACAATTGTTAGGCAAAACTCACGTAGCAATCATAGTCTTTTTTAGGATGCTCGTTTTTTGTCCAACCTTTTTCAACGCAATTTTCCAGTGAACTTTCAACATGCCAAATGCTTGTTCCACTACAGACCGTAGCGCACCGAACTTTAGGTTTTAAACTTTCTCTGCTCCTTAGTCAGGCGTCCTCTGTCCGGGTAGGGTTTCACTAGCCAGTTCGTTTGTGAATAGGCACTGTCGCCAGCTAAAAGGGGCCTTATTTCTGTTCCATTTATATTGCCTGTTGGACCACTAAAAATTTGCGTTCGCTGCAAGTTCATAAATCAAACACTCTCTCCTAATTGTCTCAACCATTCCATTTAAAAAATGTACAAAAATTTCACCTAATAAAACTGCTCAAATTTAATACATCTCTTTCACTGCTTTACATTCTACGCCGCGATTTTTCCTTAAAGTTCAATTCTGTTCAACTAAAAAGCCATTTATAATAAACACTCCCAACCGACAAACGATTACAATGAACCAGCAGAAAAGCAAAGAACTTTCAATGCAGCAATATTTTTGAACTCCTACTTATAAACAAAAATTATTTGTTCTTTCACAACACGCACAACATCCGGCGGCCTCACAAAGCAAATCTTGACATGGCGGGAAAAATATTGACATGGCGGGAAAATTCCGCGGCCTCACAAAGCAAACGCGCGTGGAATGCACCTTGGAATGCACCTTCTCCCCCTCGCATATTCTCGTGTCGTCATGACAACGTCATGACGACACGAGACAAAAATGTCTGTGAAATTCATCAGTTGGTTTCTCAGTTTTATTCTTCTTTGTGTCGGGGATGGGGGTTGGGCAGTGGGTTAGAAAATTAATGGAAATTTTGAATGGCCGCAACAAGAGTAATATGTGTTTTACAATTGACAGTCATTGAGAGTGAATTTCTTCAACGAGTTAAAGGGACTGTTTCACAGCTCGACGCATGTACAGGTTATAACGTTCACCCATTCGATTGCATTGTTTAAGAAACACAGGGTTCGTACAAATTTTGGTGTATAAATTTCAAGACTTTTTCCAGACTATTTCCAAACCATTATTTTCATTTTCCAGACTCTAGGTTATGAGCCAAATTTCATGACCATAGCAAAAATGTTTAAAAACAAAGAGGAAACTTCAGCTACGACTGTTTATTTAATTATAAACTTTCAGTAATGCAACCAAAACATACTAGTATGCTTATTTATGGCGTCACTAGCAGATAATATGGTCGCTTCGCCTCACTGCATTTGACTTAGAAATGCGAGTAACTTTTCCAGTTGACTTCGCCTTTTCTATGATAATGCGGTTCTACAACTGCAGAAACATGTAAGCTTCACTTTCAGTTATAAGCAACTTACTCCGACCTTTCATTTTCCGTACTACAACGGTTTTCAAAAAGGATATTTTCACATTATGACCTTGTGTCGCCCCCTTACCCCTCATCAATGTTGTCCAAATTTCAGGATTATATTCAAACCTTCAAGCAGCGACTTTGGAATGGGGAGGGTCGTTAAGAATAAGATGTATTTGTTTGTTATTTGAGCGAGGGAGTGCTTTATTAAGAATACAATTTTTGGGTGAGTGTTTCATAAATTTTGAAACTGGCTGTAGAGTAATTATAAGAAATGGCTGACAGGAGGAGACGACCAGTTTATTTCCATGAGACTCTTGTGTTTCTTGCCAATCATGTGGCTTTCCAAGGCAGCTTCTTCCAACCTTGAAATGTCGATTGTCTTATTGCAAACAACACACATCGCTTTGGTCTTTGACGAATGATCGGCTGCAATCCAGGCCTTAACTTTTTCATCAGCCTTCCACTTTCCATTAAAACACATTTCCCCATTATCGCAACGTAAAAGTGTATAAAACTCAATCAAAAACACTAACAAGAGGGAAGACAAGGCACTTAACTCATCTATGTTTTAACTAGTAGAGTAAGACTGCCAATATCAAGACAGTTTTTTGAAATCTGACCGAGGAAAAATCAAATTCTCCCTTAATTCCTCGACAAAATTTTCTCGTATCCTCCCAAGATAAAAATCCTCGATAAATTCTGTATGTTTTGAAAAGTGAAATTTCAGCTTAAAGGAATCTTTTATGAATAACAAGTATGGTGAATTTCAAAGTGAAAGATTTGAAGGCTCACGCCAAAAAGCTGGGTATCAAAGGGTATTACAGAATGTGTAAAGCGGAGCTGACTAAGCGAATTGAGGAGATTGAGGAGTTGCCGATAGAGTTGGTTAACGTAAAGATTGAGGGTATTGAAATATTTGAAAAAAAATGCTCTCACAAAATACTTGAAAAAAGTTGCAAAGACTGCGGTATATGCATTCACAATCGAAGAGTTTACATGTGTAAAGATTGTAATGATGAGGGTATCTGTGAGCATAATCGAGTAAAGTATGAATGTAGAGTGCAGAGAAATCTGTCAACATGACAAACAGAGGCGTTATTGTAAAGATTGTGGAGGATCACAGATCTGTATTCATGGCAGACAAAAATATCAATGTAGAGAGTGTAAAGGTAAAGGAATCTGTCCTCATAACCGACGTAAATCTAATTGCAAAGACTGTAAAGGTTGTGAAATCTGTGAGCATAATCGAAAGAGATATGATTGTAAAGATTGCGGAGGAAAAGGCATCTGTCCTCACGAGAGACAGAGAGCTTTCTGTAAAGATTGCGGAGGGTCACAGATCTGTCCACACGAAAGACAGAAGTCAAGATGTAAAGAATGCAAGTGAACCCCTACTTTATTTTCATAACTCAACCCAAGTTATGAAAAATTCTCATCCCAAACTTTATCGAAACATAAACCATGCTAATCCGCCGACGACAATAGTAATCACCGCAAGATTAATCTCATGTTTTGTTGCCTCAGGTTTATCAGGTTGAGGTTTAGTCAACGGAGTCTCATTCTTCACCTCCTCAGACTTCTTAACATAAACCCTTTTCTTCACAACCGAAGTGTGAGGTCATAAAACCTTACTCTTTCCGAGGTTATGTTTTATACCGACCGGCACGCTCTTAGAATTAACATCTGTATTCACTCCCAATTTCATGGATGGTTCGACACGTTTCAGTCTATTGTTATAACCGATCGTACTCTCTGTACTGTTCACCATTCTCGACGGCATCAACCACGTACCGGGAGAGACGGCCAAATCAAGCTTAACTTTAGCCTCCTGTACAGCGAGTTGAAATCTCTGTACACTCTTACTTATGTCCGGTTGTTTAATAGCATCCTCTAATAACACGAGAAACTCTTGTCGAACCTCCTGCGCACTTCCGGTGTTTCCGAGAATGCTGCTTCGAACGTTCACCTGCGCACCCAATACGCAGTAAACAAGCGCTTCGATCGATTGATTTAGTCTAGCCTGACCGGCGTTTGTCAATCCGTTAGATACACGAGTGAGAAAGTATTCATAACCATTATCTATATCATTCAATATATACTGTAGAAGATTACCTTTAGATCCCTCTCCTCCCTCTTCGCTAAATTTGAAAAATCCCGGATAGGAAGATTCATGGCCGGCCTTTGACGGTCCTACGTAAGAGACCCAAATGTAAACAGATCCCAAACCGTGATTCTCTCCTTTATGACAGCGAAAGTCAGAATCGGTCGAAACATTAAACTCTTTACAGATTCTCTTATAAGAAGGAATGTCGTATCTGTTATCCTTTTCATTGAAGGGTGGATCACCGGGTAAAGCGATCGAACTCTGTATTCCCCCCATCTGAAACAGGATTCTCCTTATAGTAAAGTAGACGTGAAACCAGAGAATAGCTCGTATCTGCGGTGGAAGTTTGAGTTCATGGTCAGTCACATCCATTCCCCCCATCTTCTCCTCTAATAGAAGACGCAGGCTTACCCCGCAACCTGTCGTTGCACACCAGACAGCGAAGTTAAGCTGCTGCGGCCAATACCGCATATTCGGTCCTGCCAACCATTCATGCGATTCTTTTGAAGAGGTGTGTTTAATCACCGTATTCGTAAATATATCTCTGACGGGTACAGAGAAATAATCTGCAGGCGTAGCGAATATATCGAGTCTCTTCAACTTCTCTCTCAAATTGAGAGTAAGGTTCTCACCGAAATCGACCGCAGGAACGGGTAATGAGGGTTTCGGATTAAGTGTTAACTCTAACGGAAAATCCACGGGAAGACCCAACGCTTTTTTCATCTCGTCGGGAAAGTACAGACTGTACATAAATTTACTCTTATCAAAGACTTCATACTCTGAACCGTCCCTTCCGACAAATTTTACATGCTCTTTTTTATTCTCTCTATCGTATCTTTCAAATACTCGTTTAAATTTGGACAGGTCGGCATGGTGATATCGATCGAGAAATCTGTTCCACAGAGATTTAGGTTTATCATCATCTTTCTGATTGCTCATTTTACTTATCAATAATATGTTTTTAAACAAAGTAAGGATTATAGGGAGGATCTCTGAATGTCTCATCTCTAGACAAGACTATCAGGCAATTACAGCTCACTCTGACTGGGCGAGTTTTTTTAATATCTCTGCACGAATATTTTCCTCCATCTTTTTTACATCCACCTGTGGCATAGGGGGCGGTGGCTGATCTTTATTTTTTCTCTTATCAATCTCTTCATCTCATAGTACTTTTCATACTCTGATTTTATCAAAACAAACTCTTCATGACTTATCTTATTATCCGTCAACGCATTGGAGACGACGTCTTTTATCGTGTTTATCTTCGCTTGGCAGACAGAGACGGTCTTTTCATGCTTACTCACCTTCCCGGATACGGCTTTTGCAAGACTCACTGTCGCTACGCTCGTCAAGGCACAGACACCTCCGACAACTAATGCGATACGGGAAGCCCAACTCCGGTAAGTCCCGTTCCCAATCCTCCTCCGCAGAGAGCGACAGAGAGAGTTCCACTGCCTGTAGACAGATTGAGAAGTGTACTCCTTGCACGCTTATACTTTTTATATACTTTTTCACAATCCTGAAGATCCTTCTCGAGAAGGGATAACCAATCTGCACACTGTTTTAATCTGAAGTTATCACCGGTGCCTTCGGTCGACAACTGAGGGTATATCTCTCTGTAACTATCCATTTAATTTATTTTCTCTTATTTTTAACCTTCTCTACAAAGTAGACAACGACAGCGACTATCAACAACCACGCATTCTTTGCGAGAAAACCGATGGCCTCACCCGCTGTTTTAAAGATAAAACTTGCGATCGCTCCGATCATACCGGGAAGTATCTCTCCCAGTTTCTTGCCTATGGCTTTAAAACCCTTACCGACGCCTTTTCCGAGTTTTGACAGACCGCTCTTAAGATTAGATACGATCACACCGATCACTGCGCCGACCGCTGATAGAACAGCGAACGCTGTGAAACCGTACTTTTTAAAGATGGCCTTCACTCTATCTCTGATTGACATGCGTTCCTCTATCACTTCGTTCTCCCTCTCTAAATTCTCTATCTCTTCTCTCTGCTGATCAATGTTACGATCGATGTTCTCTCTCTGGTCTTCTCTTGCCTCTTTACGAGAGGACTCAAGATCTCTGATTTTCTCTCTTCGCCTCGTTATCTCATTCTCGTTAGTCTCGATAACTTTCTCCGCAAAGGGACCGAGACTCTCTTTTATCGTTTTCGGTAATTTTTCATTAAGTTCACCATCCGTTTTAAAAAGAGGGTAACTCTTACCTCCCTTTCTTTTCATCTCACAACCACTCGATCATACTCGTCAATGTCAGATGTGAAAGAGGAGTTGGCAGGATTGACCTTCGGATACTTCTCTCGGATTCTTTCCCAAGCGTCATCTCTTCTCTCTTCTCTCCTTATAAGCGGAGTGTTCTCATCAATAAAAGAGGTCTCTTCATAATTGGGATTATCGATACCTCCTCTATCTCTTCTCGATGTGGATGTCAAAGGTATCATCTCTCCCTCATCATCATCACCGGGATAAGTAGGTTCAAAAGGATTATCTCTGTCAGTCTCTGTCGGGTCAACTTCCATGATTCTTTACTTATCAAGTAAAGAATCTTTAAACTTAAAATAATCTACTCGCAACGTAACCCAAAGCCAACATCCCTCCGCCGACGTAGGCCATCTCACCCACTCTCTGATCATCACTCGGTCGGTAGTAATCAGAGAGTCGAGGTTCTTGAAGAGAGTAATCAGGATGTGTCTGAGAGTAGAGTTTAAAAGCCTCATCAGTATTCGAGAGATTCTGCGAAGCCTGATGCTCCTCATCTCTCTGCTGATTATACCAATCCAAAAGTCTCTGTCTCTTCTCTTGGTAAGCTGCGTAATCTTTTTGATACTTTTCCAAGGCTTTATCGTGTCGAATTCTCTCCGTGTCCGTATTCGATCCGCTCAGATACTTTGCCAAATAAGATCCTCCGACGAACGCTGTAGCGTTTAAAACTGCTCCACCTATCATTAACGCTATGGTTGCCATACCGAAGGTTAATATTATTGGTGAAACCTTTAATATGAATATAATGAATAACCTTTAAGAGGGAAGAATTTTCTGTTTCTCCAAATAATCTTTCAAGTACATACTTCCTGACAAGACAGCGACCCATTTACCGTAGTTGACAATGCTGGATGATGGGTCGTTTATAAATGATTCTTTCATAGCCTTCTTCGCAATGTATCCGACTCCTGCGGAGAGGCCGATCAGAACGGATGCATCAGTGATGGTCTTCACAAGTTTATTCTCTGACATTTTTACTCTTCAGAGATTATCTTTAAATAGATCTACAAGAATGTGTCGTAAGAATTTCCTTTACTCTTCTCCTCTTCGATTCTCTTCAACTCCCATTCTCTGAGTTCATCCTTACCATCGGTCATGCGACCGTTATACTCTCCGCACCATTTACACACTCCTCCGCCTTCGGGTATCGTAAATCCGCAAACACAGTTCTCTTTTGGTGACATTAAATAAATGATGGCTTCTAAAAGAATTCCTGTGATAAATAGACTTCTCCACATCACGACTTTATCCAACATTTTAAATAGGGGAGTAAATCTTTAATCGATCTTATTTATAAGAATCATACCGAACTTTTTATACCCGTTACCCAAACCGTCAAAGATGGTTCTGGCATCTGAGGTCTGTATAGACAGTTTTGTGTCTTTGTAAATATCTAAAACAGAGATAAAATTATACGTTTTCCAACCCCTACCTGTGTTGGGTACCGTGATGTTAATATTATCGCTAAGACTCAGAAAGGGTGCGGGATTCAATATGAACTGAACAGTTCCGTTATCACCCTCTGACTCAGTCTTCAATCCGTCGATCAGAGATATCGAGTAGACTCCCGGATTCTTGATTATTATTTTCTCATAGTCCTCCTCATTCACGATGAAATCGGAGGGATCACTCTGTCTGGTGTACCGAGTATGATCCTCTGTTCCGTTTGCAAAGAATCTGATGAAGCTATCATTGTTGTGTTTAAGATAACCTTTGTAAAAGACTTTTTTGGGAACGGATTCATCCACATAATTTCTTATCTCACTAATCTTTTGCAGAGTGATCGATTCTCTATCATCGACGGTTCTGTTCACATAATTGACATTCGCTGCGTAATCAACATCTTTAGTTTCAGGAGTCTTAAGGTTATGTATTGAATTCCCTCCCATGTCGAGATCTCCCTTATTACTCACTTTGGTATCAACGTAACTTTTGTTGACAGCGTCTCTGTCACTGACGGGATTGGCAAGGTTTATAATTCTCTTTGATTTGAGATCGAGATTCTTTGCCTTACTCTCTATCGCTCCCTTCTTCGAGTTAAGGGAATCGATCCTCTTCAAAATCTCTTCTCTCTGCACGTAATCTTTTAAATAAATACTTCCTGAGAGGATTCCTACCCATTTAAGGTAATCGATCACGCTGTCTGAGGGGTCATCCATATTGATAATGTATCCGAAACCTGAAGAGATTCCGATCAGAACAGAGGCGTCATAAATCATCTTGAAGATCTTCTCTTTCGACATTTATTTTGAGAGAGAAGATCTTTAAATCACGATGAACTTCGTTCAGTGCATCCCCATCTTGGGTACGGGAATCTCTTCAGGTTCCGGTAATCTCGGGGGAGCAATCTCCTCTGTATCTTTTTTATAACTCATAAACATATTCAATGCGGTCAAGCCGATACCGACAAGAGATATCGCGGTTGTGAAAGAGATCTCAGGAATCCAACCCACTTCGAGAGCATTGCTATGTCTCTCACCCATTTCTCTCTCCTCCTCTTCCTGAGACTTCTCAGCCTCACGTTTCATCTTCTCTTTCAACGCCTCTTTCACCCGTTTATTATACTCGGCGAGTTTCTTTCCTGCGGCGACCTTCTTGGGATCTTTCTCTTTTGTTTTGACATTCTCAACAGCGGGGGTCTTTGTGATCTCTTCAACATCATCCGACATTTAGTTCTTATTAAACATCTCTTTAATCAATCTTCACACCCTTCATTATTAATTTACCGATAATGAAAGGCTTGAGATCCCAATAACAAACGTAGTGAGGGATTCTTATTAAGAGAACCCCTTCATCTTTACACATCTCATCCTTCAAAGAGTCTTTCATAACTTGATACTCAAAATCACCAACACAAGAGTGAAAACAGGGAGTGAACCTCGAGTGCTGAACACCGTCGTACTCGAATGCTAAACCTTTACCGAGATGAGTTATCACGTCAGGGTTATAACCGTCCAACTCGAGGTTCTGATAAGTCCAAGGATTCTTTAACCAATCGGGTCTCACCGATTTGAACTCTTTTTTGAATAACTCTTGAAATATCTTTCTACACTTCTGTTCATATACTCCGAATGACATTTTAGTTAAGTATTAAGAAATGTTTAAATCAACTGTAACGGTTGATTTAGTCAAGCTTAACAGCCTATTAAGAGTCTTCTTCATTCTCTTGATTTTTGTTTGAATTCTCCTCAGAGGGTCTTAATTTTACATGCTTGGCAACCTTAAAGAGTCCGCTAGCTAACGCTACCAATCTTCCTCCCTTCAGTACCAACATTCCTGCGAAGTTACTCAGTTCACGTTTGACAAGATCATCGTTCTTCAAGTCTTCATTGAGAGCCTCCACGTCATCCACGGGAATGACGTAAGAGATAAGAACACTCGCGGCAGAGATGGCTGACTCTACCAGACCTCCCGTCACTTTCTTACCCATGACCGTCTTATAACGATTGAAGTACTTCTCCACACCCTTGGGAGAGAGTCTCTTTATATCTCCCAGACTCATCGCTTTACCGAGAAACTCTTCTGTCGATCCGAGGGAAGCGAGTATCGCAAGTGACTCTCTCTTCACTTCGATATCGTCTTCCTCATCAGGGGTCTTATCCTTATCCTCCGGTATCTCTTCAATATAATCTTCAACGTTCGCCATCTTTGTTTGTTAATATGATTGGTGAAACCTTTAAATTACTAAGTCTTCTTTTAAACCGGTATTTCGAGATAACACTCAAAAGGAAATCTGAGGCAGAGACAGAGTCGAGCGTATCTCTCTGTTTTTAACACTCTGTTAAATATTTTCCGGGTCTCCGTGTCAAGATCTCCTCCGTAATCATCGAACAGGGTCTTCATTCCGACATGAGAGGGATTGTGAAAAGCGACCACACATGCAACGTTCTCTCGGAAGGGTTTCGCTATCGAGGTCAACTGCTGTGTCACCACCCATACACTCAATCCGTCATGCCTTCCCGAGAAAGCGAGGTCGATAAATTTATTAGATCGATTCTTAAGGTCTTTGGAGACGGTGCAGTCGTCGAGAATTAACAGGGTGTTTGTTCCGAAGAAGAGATCTGACACGGTTATGAGAAGGTCGTTAATCTCTTCCGAGTTACTCGAATCAGGTGATAAGACAAAGAAGCGTTTATCACCTTGGGCAAACCCTCGGTAGGTTCGGTTCTTTGCATAGGTCGGACAGATCAGAACAATGTACTCAAAGACCTTTCGGAAGGGACCTCGTAGCTGCTCGATCAAATAATCTGTCTTTCCGCAGTTTGTCGGTCCGGTTATGATCATGTGAAAGGGAATCTTATCTCTTAACTCTTTCATTTACTGTTAAAGTATTGTCTTTTATATAGATTTACAACGTAAATCTATGTAATAATATTTTTAGTCTGTTAAAAATATTTTCAAAAAATACTTTATCAGTAATTTAATACAGGATCGACTTCAACTCTGTGTTCATGATCTCCATAAATGCGTCAGCAACCACGAACATGTAACAGTTGATTTTTCCCGTTCCACCGACCTTCCTCTTGATCTCAAGTTTTACACCGTCTCATGTTGTGTTTATGTGAAGGCCTCCTCCGTGAATACCGTTATCAGGAAAGGTTCTCAAATCGATCCAAAGAGCGAACTTGTCTGTATAGAAATCCTCTTCCTTTACCTTGCCTGATCCTCCCATTCGTCTCTTGATCGATTCCCAAAAGTCAGACGGAATCATCCCCTTTGAGAAGAGTCGGTTAGGCATGCCGTCAATGTTGATGTTGATCGATTTAATGTCAGGATTTACAAACTTCTCGGAGTCTCGTTCTCCCTCTTTATAATCCTCTTCAAACAGACAGAGTATGCCTGTCATCGACTTTCTCGGAAGATTGACGTGCTCGTTAATTATGCTGTCATTCGGCTTTGAGATGGGAAAACTTTTGTGAAGGATTACATTCTCATAGTAGAATCCTTTGCCGACCTTATAACTCGTCATCGCCTCACTTGACAGGTCTTCACTCGTGATGCATCGATACTCCAACTCAAGGTTGTAAATATTATATGTCGGCGGTGTTTTCTCCTTCTCTTTGTTATCATGATTTACGATGTGATCAATCTTCGGTAGAGTGATCTCAAACAACAGAGGATGAGGAAGAGCCTTCAGATAGAGAGCGCCGTGATCACTGAGAACGGGATGGTCAAGAGGTATAACGTATTTGGTGTTGTGAATTGTTGCGAGGGTGACCTCTTTTGCGTCAGTTGTGCTTTTATCCCCTGCAGGTGTACGAAGTTTTCTCATATTCTCGGATGAGATTCCCTGTTTTAATCTGTCATCTCGATCCTCGAGAAAGAGATCATGATAGGTCTGAAAGAGATCGTATCTCTCTGTGGTCTGAAGTGTCTCTCCTCCGAAAGAGACCTTGAGTTGGCAGACAAGGTTTCCACCGACGTTATTCATGAGTGTGTTGTTTGCATGACCTCCTACTTTCAGGTCGAAGAGAAGTTTAACGCTTCCCGGTACGATTACCACGTTTTCTGACAGTTTGGGAATGTAAATACTGATCGTCTCACCGGGATTCGCTGATGAGGGATTAAATGTGATCCTGTTAAGAGATGACTCCGCCTTTAAGCCGAACGGTTCTCTAGGTACTCGGTTCGGATTGATAATCTCGGATACTGCATGCGACATTTTAAAAGAGAGAAAGATTATTTTTAAATGAGTAACGAGAGAATTTTTAAAAAGATTTACTATAGTCCGGAGGGTTATTGGAAAGGGTACTCCGCGGTATCGAAGTTGGCTTCCGCGGCAAATGTCAGTGAGGATGAGGTGAGAGATTGGTTAGAGAGACAGGCACTTTGGCAGATATATCTACCTCCACCGAAGTATTTACCGAGACCTCATTGGAGTGTGAGTAGACCGAATGAGATTCACCAAGCGGATCTTCTCTTTCTTCCTCACGATAAGGTGGGAAGAAAGACTTATAGATACGCTTTGGTTGTGATCGATGTTGCAACGAGATATAAAGATGCTGAGGCGTTAACATCGAAAGAGAGTCAAGAGGTAGCGAAGGCCTTTGAGAAGATCTACTCTCGAAAACTCCGTTGGCCAAAGACACTGATCGTCGATCCCGGTAAAGAGTTTATGGGTTATTTAACAAAATTAATGAGCAGTCACAACGTGAAGATACAACGAAGCGAAGCGGGTAATCATCGAGCTCAGGCATTCGTTGAGAGAGCGAACAGAACTTTGGGAGAGAGATTATTCAGCCATCAGTACGCGCAGGAGATGATTAGTGAAGGGAGATAGAGAGTCTGGGTGAAGAGATTGCCAGCGGTCATGAAAGCGTTAAACTCTCAGGTGATCAGAATCACAGGCAAAGAACCTGATAAAGCCCTCGGTTTAAAAGAGGTTGATATTAGAGAAGTTAATTACAAAAGACCTGTCGGAGTGAAAGAGAAGAGATTACCCTCGGGTGTTCAGGTAAGGTATCTTCTATCTCCCGGTGAGGATGAGGGAGGAGAGAGAAGAAGAGCGACCGATCCGATCTGGAGTATAGAGGTCTATAATATAAATCGTGTGGTGATCTCTCCTGAACAGCCTGTTTTATATTATCTTCTCGACGGACCGAAGAGATCTTTTGTCAGGGAGGAGCTTCAAGTCGTGCCGTCTGATACCAAATTGCCCCCCTTATAACCGTAAGCAAATGTGTGAATGTTATCCTCCCGTATTAATCTCTTATCATCGAACGGAGAGAGAGCAATCTTGTTAACCGTCTCGGTGTACATGGTGTGTAGATGACTTCTGATAACATTCATCTTTCTCATAGCGGGTTTATTATCGAAGAGGCAGTCTTTGTAATCGTTAAAACTTATGGTCTTCTTTATCACCGCCTTCTTCACTCCCTTACACTTCTTCTCCTCGTAAGACTCCTCTACTCTATATGAGTAGAGTTTTGCTCTCAAGCCTACAAACTCTGCGATCTGCTTCCCTGAGGCTTCGTCTTTGAACATGCCGATTACCTTCTTGTTTACACCGGTGAGAATGCCGCTTGGATGATCTTTCAGATAGTTACTCGTGTCAAATCTTAATTCTACATCGGAGGAGATGTCTCTATAAAAATCTTCTGTCTGTATCTCGTAGGCGAGGCTGTCCGTGTCAGTGAAGAGTAATTTAGCGTTATCTCCGTACTTGGGTTTGATGTAATTATAATGAAAATCATACATCAAGGTCTTACTCAGGTCGAGGATAGACATACCGAGGTAGACGGGTTTATTGAATTTTAGACTGACCTTCTTCATATGAACAGCGGTGAGATTCTCACAGAAGATTGTGTGATGTTGATAATTAGGTTTACACGTTAACTTCTTCGCCTGACTCTCTCGAGTGACCAATCTTATATCGACTCTGTTTCTGATGTTCTCCATAGTCTTTCCGAATACGGAGTTATTCATCAACTTGAAAAAGTCTTTCTCAAAATCGTTCTGTGCCTTCGCTCTGAGATCGGTGTTAAGATCGATGTACGGTTTTAGCCACGATGACTCTTCGAATGTTATCCCTCTGTGAGTCTTGGTGAGTTTAAGACCGAGAGATAGATAGAGTTTCAAAGTTTCGTGATGAATAACGTACTTGGTCTTATCGTTAAGATTTGGGATAAGTTTCTCAACCTTATTCACGGTGAGTCTCTCCGGTGCTAACGGATAATCGTTATGAAGGTCGTGAAGTTTCTCAGGATACTTCAAGTCGACCTCAAGTATGCAGGGCATACTCTTCCAATCTTTCAACTCTTCTCTCTTCATCCATCTAAAACCTTTAGTCGGCAGAGGTTTACACATTGCCCAACCGTATAGATTGTTTGCGTCGAGATAAGATATGTACTTCGTCGGTTGATCGGGATCATAATCTTTCATGTAAGGGTTGTTTGCCTTTCCGTATCTCGTTGAGATCATAGAGACTCCCCCTCGAATTCCTTTCTCTACCATCATTAACATGTCATAATCACTCAATAACTCCAGTTCGACCTTGGTTATCTTTAAACACGCATCCCAGGCAAGTCCGGGCGCTGTGTAATAGAACGCTGGGTCGAGATGGTAATTATCAAGGCAGACATCCCTGAAGTTTTCAAAGACATCGGAGAGAAGGAGAACATCACTCTTGAGATAGAGGTCATGATAATCTCTCATTGTCTTCATATTGAATGTTTCCCAAACATTCTGTGCGTGTTGATAATCCTCTTCTGAGATACCGCTGTCATTCAATATGGAGTGAAAAGCCTCTTTCGGTGGAAGTGATGTTGAAGACAGTTTACCGAAGTTATCGAACCAATCGTAGGGAAAGACACCCTTTCTTAATAGATGTTTTAACTCATCACCTTTATAAAATTCTGTAATATTTTTAAAAGAGTCTTTCGGCAAATTATTTACCAAGTTATCGAGGCTTGCGGCCATGAATTTAAAAGAGTCGATGAACCTTATTTCACGCTTGACCTCTTTCTCTTCTCCTTCCTCATCAGTGAATTTATCAACCAAGATATGTTTTGTGAATGAGATGTACTTCTCTTCGTTGTTGGGTATACAGTCTATCTTTCCCTCTGATTTACCGAGGTTTTTAATGAAGAGATGACTGTCGTAACCTGAGAGATTGTGAAAGATTACAGGATAGAACTTGGGTAGTCTGAATTTTAAATTACACATGCTATGAGCTGCACCTCTAAACTTACCGGTGAGATGACAGTGGTCGCGAACCTTTATATCTTCATCTTTATCTATCTCTTCCTCACAGATGTGACAGTGAGTTGACTTTTCATAGTTGATCTTATCCTCCTGCGTCATCACCATCTTCTTTGGTTTTTTAAACTTGTTATAGATCTCCTTGATATCCTTCTCCAAAGACTCGATAAATAATTGAGGGATGTCTTCGTCAGGAGATTTAGCTGTGTAGTGAACGAGTTTTGGTGATAAAAGTTCGTCATCGAAGCATTTGATGAGATAACTAAAACCTGAGGGTCTATGCTTTTGGTACTGATTGGTAAAGCTTTTACCTTCATCTGGTTGACAAGTGTCAATCTTCTCTGTAAAACATTCAAAATCAGCATAAACAACAAAGGGAACTCGCTGCTTTTTATAATGATTCTTAAAATAAATGTATTCAGGTCCTAAGAATTTTCCTTCATCGTCTTTAATCATCGGCATCTCAATCTTGACAGCCTCGTTATTCTGACAGTACTCTTTATGTTTCTCCAGTGATTTCTCTGAGTGAAACGAGTTTAGACATCTATAGCAGAAATATCGCTTGTGTTGGTGATTATTAATCCCTGAGGATAACAGTCTCGACATGTTTTTGATCCAACAGAAGTGATTGGTCTCTTCGTTAGCGATAAGGAGAAGGTTTATCACCTGTTCACAAGAGTGTTCATTCTTTTTGCTTAATCTCAGAGGGTAAACTACCTTTTCATAACCGAATACATTGATTGCGTAATTGTTCTGATTTTCAAACTTATCTATCTGTTTAAGTGAGACGGGAAACTCGATACCTGTCCAGTCAAACTTTTCTGAGTCTTTTTTCATCTGTTTACTCAATCTCTCTCCATGTTCTTTAGCAGGAAACACTGCTGAGGTTACTGCCCACTTAAAACACTCATTCTCATTCTGTACGTTTATGATTGCCTTCTTATCTGCCAACACTTTCGGTAACTCAATGTAAGAAGAGGCTGAGAGAGGATTGTATGGGTTAATGTTGATGTCAAGGTGTTCTATTCGATCGAATTGCCAACCGGACCCCCTGTTTTGAAAATTCTGTATCAATTCAAAGATTAGACTCGTCATCTGATCGTAAAGAACAGAGATATCGGTTGACTCTGTCACAATCTCCATTTTTGATGCAAAGAAATATACATTAATGTCGATGTTGCCTGTGGCGGGATTCTCTTTGGTAAACCTTACGGTGAGAATTAACTTGACTTTAATAGATCCCTTACTCTTTATGAGATTTATAACCCTCGGTTTTACGTTATTCATAAACGTCTTCTCATCCATACCGTCTATTCCGTTAACTCTGAACGTTTTGAAATAACCCTTTATTGCTGTCTTGTACTCTCTGGGTGTGAGATTATCCTCTTCAGGTGAATTTACATCCTCAATGGGTTTACTCACTTCTTCCTGTCTCCTGAAAATACTGTTTACTCTCTCCTTCAGGTTCTCAACTCTTTCATTCACTACATTTTTGATAGGTTCAGGGATATAATTTAATAACCAACCTGTAAACCTGTTTATTACACTCTTTACGGGTGCTGCCACATTAGATGCAATATTCCTCATCTGCGTTACTCTTGATGGTGCGGGAATCGGGATATCAACCTCCGGTACAGTTTGATCATTCGCCGAGTAAAAAATCTCACTCGAATCGGTACTTAACGCCTCAATCAGCTCTGCTTTACGCATTCTGTAATAACCCTTGATGCCTCACTCTTTGGCAAGGGCCTTCAGCTGTTTGACGGTCTGTTTCTCCATACTTGTTATTCATAAAAGATTCCTTTAAGCTGAAATTTCACTTTTCAAAACATACAGAATTTATCGAGGATTTTTATCTTGGGAGGATACGAGAAAATTTTGTCGAGGAATTAAGGGAGAATTTGATTTTTCCTCGGTCAGATTTCAAAAAACTGTCTTGATATCGGCAGTCTTACTCTACTTAACTTAAAATTAGAAACACGATACATTTAGTTGGGAAAATGATCCCCAGTTGAATGGCATTGCTTTCTCTGAAGAAATAGGCCATGAAAAATGCTGAAAATAGCCTTTCACAGCTTCAGAATGTAACAAATTTCAGGGGGGGGCAAGCCCCTAGAACAAGTGTCTCGTGCCTTCGCCAATCGCAGAACTGGCCTTGTCCATGTCAAAATTCCAACTACTGCCCAGCACTGTAACATATTATGTTGCTCGACTAAACGCAGGAACCAAATAAAACCATGATGCATTGCGAACAAACACTGAGTGACGACCAAAATGACGACTGTAAAGGAGACTAGGGTTTGTCTCAAATTTAAAAATTCTCCGATCGCGATTATAAAACATTTTGGCCATGCTAATAGTTAGGTGAAATTCAGCTACCTTAAAAAGAATTCACCCAGCAATTAAGTACTAATTGTTCTTCCCATTTTTTCAAGACTTTATCTTAATTTTCCATACTTTTTCCAGGTCTGGAAAATTAGTTCACAAATTTCCAGACTTTTTCAAGAATTCAAGACTCTGTATGAACCCTGGAAACAATTGGAAGCGTGTAGATGACTCTTGCAGGAAATTTGCCTTTGAAAATTTCACGATCATTTGCGAAAGGTGTTATTTCTCACTAGGATTCCTTTTGTTTGCTCCGACTCTGAAGCTTTAAGTACCTTATTCACTTTGCTATCAACCACATGTATCACAGAAAACTCGAAAATAAATATTATGCACTTGGGTAAGTAAACCAAGACCATATAGACTATTTTAAATCTCTGAGAAGAAAAGTAAAGAAACTGATCCACATAAAGTACACTGACTACCTCAACAACCTTGCTGACTCAGTTGAAAAGGAACCCAAGAAGTTTTGGAGCTTTTATAGCACTAAAACAAAATCCAGAAAACTCCCACTGGCAATCAAGAGAAACAAAGATGACATAAACCCAGTTACTTCCTCTCATGGAAAAGCAAATCTCTTTAGTGAATATTTTCACTCAGTTTACAGTCACACCAATGCTGAACCTCCTCCACCAGGATCTCACCCGATTGTACCCATTCACGAACTTTCAACTGTCGCTGTATCTGTTTCTGAGGTAAAATCCATCTTCAAAAACCTGGATCCATCAAAAAGCCCTGGACCTGATGGTATAACTGCTAGGCTACTGAAAGAGGTTGCACTTGAAATAAGTGACTCGGTTACATCGATTTTCAACAAGTCATTAACAAGTGGTGTTTTTCCAGAGAAATGGAAGGACTCGAATCTTACCCCTGTTTTCAAGTCTGGTCAAAAAGATGTAGTTACCAATTATAGGGGTATCTCACTCTTGTCCATCATGTCAAAAGGACTTGAAAGATGTGTCCATACCCACATTTACAGTCATGTCGAAGACCTTCTGCACCCCGATCAACATGCTTTCAGAAAACAGAAATCTTGTGTCACCCAACTTGTTCAATATGTACATTCATTGGCGAAAACACTTGACTCGGGTGGTCAGACAGATGTCATATACCTGGACATGGCTAAAGCTTTTGACCGGGTCCCTCATGAGAAACTTATGTATAAACTCGAAATGCTTGGCTTACGTAATCCCTTATTAGCCTGGATCAAAGATTATCTCACAAATAGACGCCATCGAGTCCTCATCGAAGGCACTGCGTCAGACTGGAAACCAGTCACTTCTGGTGTTCCTCAAGGATCCATCATTGGCCCCATTCTATTTCTTGTGTATGTAAATGACATTGCGGAAAACCTCTCTGCTGGCACCAGTCTTCCTCTCTATGCAGATGATGCGAAATGTGCCAGAGTGATAAACGACTTAAACGATTGCTACACCCTCCAAAATGACCTGACAGCCATACATGATTGGAGTAAACTATGGGAAATGAATTTTAATTTACAGAAATGTAAACAACTCTGTATAACAAGAAAGAAAAAACCAATCCACAATATTTATCATCTTGGTACGGAACAATTACTCCTGACTGACAAGGAAAAGGATTTGGGTATTATGCTACATCATAAACTGGCGTGGCATGATCACATCATCACAAAAGTAAACACTGCAAATAAGATCCTGCGGCTAATTAAACGGACATGCGGAAATCAGACACAGTCTTTTGTGATACACAAGCTTTACATCCACCTTGTGCGGCCTCATCTTGAATACGCCTGCGAGATCTGGTCCCCTCACCAAGCCTTTTTACAGGACATGATTGAAAGCGTCCAGAGACGAGCCACGCGACTCATGATCAAAGGAAAATCGTACACAGAGCGTTTAAAATCTCTCCATCTTCTCACACTTAAGTCGAGAAGGACTCTACTTGACTTGATCTTTTTTTACAAGTGTTTAAATGGACTCTTAAATATTAAAAACCTATCTAGTTTTATTATTTCCAGAGACACCGCAGCATATGATCTGAGAAATGCTGACCTGTCATTTAAAATTCAATATACAAGAACAAATGTGCTGAAATACTCCTACTTTCACAGAACAGTCAAAGCCTGGAACAGTTTACCTGTGCATGTCAGAAAGTCCGAGTCCCTTTCTGAATTTAAAAGACTTTGTAAGGCTTATTTTTATCAATTAGATACTAAATTAACTTAATTTTTCTTTTATTATTATAATTATTACATGTATTTTTA
>OY855910.1:22814861-22914861 GCA_963693305.1 Meandrina meandrites
GAGTGTAAAGAACATTTACAAACTGCTTTATTGCATAAGGACCTGATTTGTTTGTACAGGTATGACACAGCTCGATATAGCATGTGATAGAACATGAATGTAATCAAATGGTAAATTTTAGACATTGATCAGTACTTTTGCTATGCCAAGACAATAACACGAGATCGCATTTCTTGTGAAGTTTTTTGTCGTATATACGGACATATTTCAAATTAAACAGAATCAATTTCAATACCAAAGTCGAAGTTTATTACACATGCAAAAAGCGATTTGACTGAACAACTGCAGCCATTTGGAAGGCATGTCAGGAGGCAATTTGCAGAGCTTAAGAAAACTTACAAATGGGAGAAGTGATCAATAATGAGGATTTTTCTAAGAATTTCCACATAAAACACCAGGGAGAAGTGATGGAAGCACACTGGTCCAGTGTGCACAGCAGCTGTCTACTAAAAGAGTGACTTGGAACAGAAGTCTCATCCTCTGACATCAGATGACTTACACAACAATAAAGTCAGAATGTCTCCCTTCAACAAAGCTATACTGGAAGAGGTCAAGCAGATTTTCCCAGTAAAAAAAACATACACTATTAGGGTGATGGGCCAAGCCCTCACTCAAAAACAGGTACAATCTAGCTAACATACTTTTTCATGAGTGAGACTTTGGTGTCAAAGCAACACGAAAACCTTTTTAAAACAGCTATGGAAAAGGTCCCATGGATAGTGATGAGGTCAAGTAAGCAGTGTGGCATTCCATTCCACAGCATAAAGACTTTGTTTAAAGTGCCCAAGAATTTTATCAGGCTACCCTGAGGGTGAGCACAAGAATTTACACAATTTACGTCACACCAGCTAAGGTCAACAGGATGATTGAAATTCACAGTTCCTACACAAAGAGCCCTGCAGAGAGATTGTTTTGATTGTGGATCCAGAACTTACTGTAACATCCATGAATGACTTAATGGTATTTTTAATTAATCTTTATAACCCATTGCAACACATTTTTGTTTTGCAGCATGAAAGTTCAGTATTTTTTCACACTAAACAGCTAAATAAAGACCACAGTATTGCAAAGTTTCCATAGGTAAGTGATAAGTGATTAAGACCTTTCAAGCATTGGGTGGCTTGAGGTCTGGCCAAGTGGAAGCATCAGTCTAGTCGCAGACAACAAAAACCCGTGGCCCATGGCCACATGGTTAATTATCAAATTATCATGGAACAGCATGCTCTTATTCCGATGTCACCACTGATCATAGTTCCCTTCGGATTTAGTGCTAATGTACTTGAAAATCCAATGAACATGCCGGTATTAGTTGGAAATCCATAAACAGTTGCCTGGCCTGACTAGCACATACTGTACTAGTCACAAAAGTTGTTTAAAACTGGTGTGGCTACCAACTGGTAGAAAATAAGTGGTCTTAAGCTTGAAAACCTTGGGCCAACGATTTCAAGTTTAACAGTGTTACTCAGGGGAAAATCACTAAAAGACCATTATTTTGTTCACATCTTGGAGAGTGAATTTAGCCCTTTCTGTTGTGGAGAGGTTATTTTGTTGATCAATTAGTGCACCTTTATAAATCTACAATAGTTCACACAAAAACTGCTGCCCACAGGCATTTATCAAGCTGAGGGGTTTCCTCATAAGTGCATTTTTAAGGCGATTCCACTGTTTTATATTGTGCATCCCCAATGCGCATAACATCCAATATGGTGTCGCATTTTATTGCCAGCCCTCTAACTAAGACTAAACAAGGTCGTTTTAGTAGAAAAAATACCAACACTGAACTGATCCAAAACTGTATCAAGTACCTTGAAAAAAGTGGTCCACTTATAGAAGTTTGAGTTCCAAAATTGTCAAGAGAGATTCTGATTCTAGCAATACCTTTTCACTGCCTTAACAAAAAGTTGTGGAGGTGGAAGTCCTTGCGAAGTCCCTCAACGAAGGATGCAAGGCCTGTAAAACTCCTCTTCGGCTCTGACTCCATGGATGAGCCAATTTCTGACCCTGGCTGCTTCCTTTACATAGTGTGTCAAAATACAGCATGTGGTGAATCAGTGCACCACCAACAAAGCTGATCATGTTGCCAGCACTACATGTGGCCACAAGAGTTTTGATGTGAATACAAACATTTTGTCATTTTACCATATATTATAGGCACTTTGGAACAAATTTCTAGAGTGCTAAAAAAGGAAGGTTTAAAGCCAGTGAAAACACTGCAACACCATTTCCCAAGACCAAAGGACAGAATTACACTGCAACAAGCAAGGGATGTTGTTTACAGAATAAATTGTCTAAACTTTGATTTTGTCACAGAAGACCAGTTCGTACTTTTAATGCTTATTAGAAGATCGTACAACACATACATCAACACAAGCACAACATGGATTTTGAAAAAGAACTATTTCTGGAAGCATGGTATTCCCAAAGAGACCCCAACTCAGGGAATGACAAATAGACATTCAAGCCCAAGGATTTCACGGTAATGATCGTTTCTGGTACCATGTCGTTACCGTGTCCACAAAAACACGGAACCGAAAAATAGTTTCCCATTAATACATCCGACCTTACCGATTAAAATTCACTCAGATATGTGGTTTTCCACTCTGATTCTCATCAAGTAGAGCAAATCTTGGTTATTAACCTGTTAAATACGCAACTAAAGCGTACTCTAAAGCGTTCTTTACAATCTCTCGTCCGCCATCTTATATCGTTCCCAAAGTGCATTGCACGCTATTCGTGGCCCACGTGCTACGCATCAAAGATTTTTGACAATCGGCCGACAATCTTTTTAATATTATGGCTTCCGTGGCGAAAAAGAAAAAATATGACTCTGTAAGTCTAAAAACTTTTCTAAAGTGGTCTTTTTGCGATGACTTCCATGTCAAAACTGATGCAGAGGGACAAATATCTTCATTAAAATGCAAAATTTGCGACAAACATTTCACGTGAGTACGCTTTATAGTCTAATTTTATAACAAGTTATCTACGACTTTTGATGATTTTTGTCCATTGTCTTATCTGTTTACAATTAAAATTCTCTTGTTTTCGTCGAACATTGCCTTTCCGATTTATCTTGCCTTATTGGTAATCTTGTAAGACTAAGGCTTACAAACTTTTCGCAAAACACGACCGTAAATATGTCAAATAATTGAAAGTTAGAAATTGCGGCCACTGTTCGGCAATTACTGATCAAATTTGCCAAACAAAACAATTGAGATAAAATTTTCAAAGCAAGATGTATTATTTAACTTAAGTGGTCAAATCTTTTCTTTGTGTTGTGGCTCTTAGAAGAGCCGTTGTAAAATAGAGCTTGAATGTCCCAGTCACAAATTTCTCGACTTCAACACTTTCTCTTCCAATTCATCTAAGCTGTTCAGCATGTTTTCAACACTTTCCACCACTGAACGATAGTTCTCTTTTAAAGAAGACAAATCTTGCGTGTCTGATAAAGGAACAGTTGTCTCTTGAAGCTGAAGTTCTCTTTCATTCAGCTGCTCCAATAAATCTAGGCGTTCATCGCAAACGTAGTCGAGAATTGCACGCTTTCGATCCATAATGGCACTCCAAAAAAATCGCTCCCAAATGCAAAGTTTCGCGCTCAACGTTAACCGCTGTACAACCTGTACTGGAGGGAGGTGAGATTGTTGAAGCACGTGACAAGATAAAACAATGTTCTTAAGCATTGCGCTCTAAAAAAAGGTCAACGGACTTCAAATGCTGCAATGTAAAAAGGAGAAAAGGTAACATTTTTAATACTCTGTTTTTTATTGATGTCAAAATTAATACACTTTTAATTTTTACACAGCCAAATTCGTCAAGAGGCCAATCGTAGAGGGATAAGCGGCCCTCCACTGGACGCGATTTTGAAATATGTAGATGGTGTCACCTATGTTCACAAAGGGAATGTGGAGAAACATATACGAAGTGGATCGCTTCATCAGTGGGCCAAAGACAAGTTCTCTAAGAAGGAAAGTGCTTCTTCTGTAGAAGGTGAAACTCAAGGCCGACCCAAACCACAAAGTCAAACTACTTTAACTCGATGTGTTACAGAATCAGTAAAGAAAAATTACACCCGCCTCTTCAACACAGCATTTTCCTTGGTTATGGCAGAGAAGCCATTTGCTGATTTTCCATTTGCAATAAAGATGCAAAAAAGAAATGGCTTGGATTTCTTGGCAGGCAAGGATGATGAACATTCCTGTTCCATATTTGTCCACTTCTTGGCAGAAACTTTGAGGTCTGATATCAAATCAATCTTGCCACTGGCAAATTTTTTCGCTGGTGAGATGGATGGTTCTGAGGCATGAAAAACCAAGGATGAGAAGGAACTCATCTATTGTAAAGTTGTGATTCATGGACAGCCAGTAGAATTGTTTCTAAAATGTCAGAAAATGGTCAATTTTGGGGGAGTGGATGCAGTCTGCACAAAGCAAGCCTTTGATGATGCCTTCTTACAAGGCTATGGCGTATCAGATGAAAGATATAACAATCTATTGATTGCTGTTTGTGCTGATGGTGCAGGAGTCAACATGGGCAGAATATCTGGTGCCTGTACTGAAATGAAATCATCACGACCATGGTTACTTGTGATCCATTGTGTAAATCATAGATTTGAACTGGCTATAGGCGATGCCTTCTTGTCAGATGCCTCCTTCAAACATCTAGATGAAATGATGACAAGTATTTACAGAACAAACGGCTAATCATTCGGTTGGCACAGAGGCTATCAGTCACATGGGTGTCCTTTGTCAACCCTAAGGGAACCAGGTTACAAGCACATCACCATCAGAATGACGATTGTGAACTACCTCACATTAGTGTTGTTTGCAGAAAATATGATTCAGGCAAACAACAAAACCTGTAAGCCAGACCTGAAAGCACAGCTGAAGGGCTATCTTAACCAGTGGTTGACATATGGATATTTTGGAGCTCTAGAACTATACCACAGAGTCTTGCATCTTACTTCCCATCTCAGCCTGGTTATGCAGGGTCAGGGTATCCTCATAAGAGATGTACTGGAAGGTCTGAAAGAGTGTAAGCAAGAGCTGAGCCAACTGGCTGCCTCGAAAGAACCAGTAATTCCCTTCTCCACCCAAGTGAATGACACAGCTGATCATGCTACTCTAACTGTTACAGCCACAAATCTGCCCGCCACCACACAATTCAAAGAAAGAGTAAGATTGACAGAAAGGCAAAAGAAGGTAGCGGACAAATGCATCACCAAAGTTAAAGAAACCTTTGAATTGAAGCAGGTGACAAAGGGAAAACAGAAGGTTCAGAAGATCAAAACAGACCTCATCCCAGCCATTGCTTCATGCCTTGATAAGCGGTATCAATCTCTGCACGAGCCAGTCATCCAGGCAATGAGAATTGCTGATCATTCTACCTCACGTAGGGGCCAAACCACCCCCCAAATGTTACATCGGAGTTTGGGCTCTACTTTCAAGATGGCGGCTAAACACGCGCGCAAAGGCTTTTGGGTGTCAAGGCCGTGTTGATGGGGGCCAAGAAAATGTTATTTTTAGGGGGCCTGGTACCAAATACATAAAAATGGCGGGCTTTTTCAGCTTCCTCAGTTCACAAGCTTTCCAACGGTGTCTCATGAGGCGATATTCGTTGAAGGAACCGGGAACAATTAAAGCATGATTGGAAGAGACTTAACTGAACTTGGCGTTCCCGAAGAATCCCCAAGGTGAGTTTTTATCTTAAAGATTTCTTTGTTTGTCGAACTTTACTTGAAAATCGAAAACCATACGATTGTAGTTTAGCATCTCTTTGATATGTCTGTATATTTTCCCTTGCGCTTTGTCCCTAGGCCACTAAAAAAAACCAATGGTCTTCTAGGGCACATTCAAAGAAACGCTTCCCTCTTGGACTGTACAGTCACCTTAGAAAGGATCGAATGCAGGAAGAACTGCAAAAAAAGTTAGATATTGATGAGAAAATTATAGATATAAAGTCGCAAGTGGAAAAAAAATCTGTTGAACTGAAAGAATCTGAAAGAATTGCAGGCTGAACTTCACCGGACAGAAGAGCGAATCCGTAAGAAGAAAAGGAAGGTAGCTAGTTAATTAGGTAGATTTATATTATTAGGCAATTCACCATGCAGTGTCAGGCCTGAACATAAACAAGTCAGCCAGTTTAGTCAGTCCATCAGTATCATTTAATTTGCCCGCTTCTTAAATTACTCATGTTTCCACGAGCACAATATACATTTTTAATATTTTACCATTTATTACCACAGGACTTATACAATTAATAAATAATGTATTATAGCAAATTTTTTATCTTAATTTTTTTTTCGAATTCTTGTTATTATAATAAATAATTAATTATAATTGATAAATAATGTATTATAGCAAATTTTTATCTCAATTTTTTTTCAAAATTCTAATGTTATTATAATCATTATCATGATCATGATCTTTATTATATTATTTCCTGCAGTTTGATGAGTTGACACACGATGGCAATGATTGTGAAGAAGTGAGAAGTAAAAAACCAAGACTGCCTGCTACAACAAGTGAACTTGATGTGCGGTCAAGTGAGAAACTGAAAGTTGCGAAGAAGAAGAAAAACTCTGGAGGTTCTTAGGCCAGTTCACTGTGGTACAAAGAAAGTATTGAATCAGCCTGATTAACACTGCACCCAAACAATGCATGAAAGAATATACAGTATTAGCAATTACACTATACAAAGGAAACTCACAGTATATGTGTATTCTCTACACTAATTGTTACTTATAAATCAGTAACACTGTATGCATGGAGAACTTGTTTAATAATCCAACAATGACTGTCATCAGACTCTCCCAACATTTCAGCTGAAACTTTAGCCTTCATCAGGGGAAAGTGAAAACAATAACGTTGACACTGTTTGGTTTGAAAACCAAAGGAATTGCTGCTTTTCACCAACTTGCTGTGAAATTCGAAGGGCAGACCCATTGATTGGGCAGAAACTTCAATAATCAGCCTGGTCTAAGCACTTGTCATTGAAACCAAGCAGTATATTCAATGAAAAAAAGTCTGATCATAACAGACTGGAACATTTGTTGACATAAACAACTAAACTACCACACAAAAGTTTTCATTTTGTCATAACTCAGAACTTTGAAAAAGCCCTTTTAGGTATGCTGTATAAATTTGGCTTAGTTTAGTAAGACATTTTTGACTTAAAAATGCAGAATTCAAGTTAAGATAAATACAAGTTTCTGAAAATGTTGTTGTGTGAATTGTTTGACACTGTTTGGTTTGAAAACCAAAGGAATCACTGCTTTTTACCAGCTTGCTGTGAAATTCGAAGGGCAGACCCATTGATTGGGCAGAAACGTCAATAATCAGCCTGGTCTAAGCACTTGTTATTGAAACCAAGCAGTATATTCAGTGAAAAAAAGTCTGATCATAACAGACTGGAACATTTGTTGACATAAACAACTAAGCTATTACACAAAAGTTTTGGTTTTATCTTAGCTGTTGAGTGAGCACTCCAACAAAGGTCAGAATTCAAGTGAAGACAAATGGGAGTGTTCTGTTCATGTACAGCTTTTCACAAGTAGTAAGAATTTAAATCTCATCAACAAAAATATTGTGAAACTTAATCTTTTCTCGCAAAAAAATCTGCTCCTCACAAAAGGAATAGTAACATTGCTATACAAATTTAATGGGATTTTGCAAGGGCAAATTATACAGTATTGTTATTATACTGACAGGATTCCATATTGGGCTCCAAAGCCACTAATACATAATTTGTGCAGGTAATGCTTTCTCAAAATCTCAATTAGTGTATTGTATTAGTTAAAACCAATTTGACGTTACAGTTAAATCTGAAAACTGCTACAGCTATTGAACAACTTTTGTATGCTAGTGGAGGCCTGTAGTTGGAAGAGTATTCATCATGATGGAGGTAAGAGTTTTATAGTAATTCACAGGTGTAAGTACTGAAACAGTTTGTTAATAGCGTAGATAGAACAGTTCGTTAATTACACCAAGCTGTGCAGTAACATCTGCAAGTGCTACAATAAAACAGACTCTTCCAAAATCTTATTATTTGCTTAGTTAACAGCATCTGTCATGGAAACAAGTAGTAATTTTAATGAAATTCTGATCACAATTGTCTGGAAAAACATTTGTAGAATACCAAACTAAAATTTATGGCAACTGAATTTCATTTGTTTGCTACACTGGAAACAATAATCTTAAATCCAACTCACATGAAACTATTTGTCTGGTAACAACAATGTAACACATGCTGTAACAGTCCTAACACTTAAATCCCTTAACAAAACAAATTTCAACCAAAACAGGTACATCGAAACCAATGACAAAAACTGCATAGTTGACATAATCTAATTCATGTATATTTATGGAATAAAATTCCAATATTCCATGCCATTGTCATTTATGTAAACAAAACAGTACTTTTTTTAGCTTTACAACCACTTACAAGCCAAAAATTAATGTTGTGGCACTCCATGCTCATTCCAAAAGCCATAATGGAAATTAACTGAGAGCACTTCTGAATTTTTGTTGTATCTAAATTTTAGTGGCTTGCTGTTGTCAACAATAACCTCACACCTCCCATTATTCTTGGTAGGTTTCTTTTTCAGTAGATCATCCTTGGCTATAAGTTCACCCTCAATGTTCATTTTGTCAAAGATAAAAACAGCTTTATTTATCCGTGTTTCTTTGTACAATATGTTTTAAAAGAACATCAAAAACCTCTCGCGGAATGTCGAGGGAAAATTCACCATTCCAAGGGTTTGATAGATTGGGTGTTGGTCGAAGTCTACTGACAATCTTCGTATGGATCTTCTTTAGAGCATTAATAACCATTCTTTGGGTCCCAACAAGTTGTTGAATTTCTTTGTTCCTAGATTGACCGGCATACTTTTCCTCCAACATTCCTATTGCCGTCTCTACTTCATGATAAAATCTGGTGATGGAGTGCATAGTAGCCGAACTTTCAGTTTGAGATAGATAATCGTGCATATTTCTGCGAAGAAAGCTGCTAATTTCCCGAGAAGGTGGGCTTCTTTCGAACAGATCATCCGCCATGTTGGATTTTACCCATGACAAACCGCGCGCCTCTGATGAAACATTTGGGGGGTGGTTTGGCCCCTACGTGCTGGGATCTAGGGGATCCAAACTCGGGAAAGGCTTGTGTTCGAACACTGGCTGAGCACTTCAGTGTCCCTTTAAGTCAGCACAACTTCAGTCTTGATCTTGCACTAAAGGAGCTGAATGGTGTTAAGGCACTAAAAGCATCTAGATTCAAAGGCTACAATGGGCGTATATCTTTCTGGGAGAAGATCTTTGAAATTTATCAGGACAAATTCCCCCATTTCCTTCTCATAATAGAGCTGTGCCTGTGTGTGATCTTGTCAAGCAGCACTGTGGAGAGGGGTTTTTCTACTGTCAAACGGCACCTCCGTGACTCCAGGCTGAGTTTGTCAAATGAGAGTCTTGACGACCTCCTGTGTGTGCGAATCAACACCCCACTTCTTCAGAAACTGGATACCAGCTATGAGATTAAACTCGTCAACAAGGCAGTTAAATTGTATATGAACTCTTCTTCCCTCAAACGTGGTCGTTACACAAACACTACTATGAGGAATTCAGAAATCGAGGTTGCCTCAGCTCATGAGAAGTCATCAGACCTTTTCCTTCCAATTTCCTCAGCAACATCCATTTCTGAGCCAGAAAATGAACTTCTGGGGGACGTTGACTTTGTTGGAAATATCAGCGGCAGTGACTCTGAGTCTCTAGACAAATCCGATGGCAAGTCTCAGTCTGAAGTTGAAGTGGAGCATGAGGAATTTACACTTTAATGGACATTATGGAATAATTATATACACTGAAGTTCTATTAAGTATTTCTTCACTTAAATGGACACTCTGTTTACACTTTAATGGAGATATATTGAATAATACATGTTTATTAAAATAAGTGAAGTTTAAAATGGGTTCCCATGATTTTAGACGGAACCGAAAAATTGTTACCGATGGGTTCCCATGATCTCAGGGCACGGAACCGAAAAATTGTTTTCCATGGGATCTGAAATCCTAGGGCTTGGACATTCTCAACATTTACGCTTCATTAACATTTGCTGTCTTCTCACATCTTTACATAATATATGGACCTTTAATCACTGTCACACTCCCTCATTCCACCCAAAGAGATGAAGACCTAAGATATTAGGTCAAAACAACTTTAAAGTAATTTACAAATCGTTGTTTTTTTATATTTCTAAGAAGCCAGTGTCAAACATTGCACCCATTTTTAGTTAATTTTTAGATTTTCATTGATTGTCATCAATTGTCATCACTTGTCTTTGATTGTCATTGATTTCCATATTTTTGGGAGGTAAAAAAGAAATGCTTTGACAGAAGAAATATGGTGACATGGAACTTATCTTAACATTTCATTTCTCAAAGGCCAGAGCAGTGCTACAAACTCCCTCCGGAGGTGACCAATCACCATAATAATTGATCAAAAACAATCTGCTTGACAGCAAAAGATAGTCACTGATATGATGGCTATTGATGGCAATCGATGACAACTGACGACTCAAGGTTGTGATTATCGATCGGCCATCAATTGCTCAATAGCAATCCATAACAATTAACTAATTGACATCAATGGGTATCCTTTGATCAATTGGATTTATGATGATTGATCGTTGTTGATTGATCATGCCGGGTCAACTGCAACATCTTTTTGCCCCAATGGATCGGAAAGGCCTTCATTCATCAACATATAATAAAATCAAAAGAAGGGTAGGGGGAACAATGAGCTTATTGCAAGCCAAACTTGCCAAAAATAGCTAGTTTTGCCATATGATATGACATGAAATGGCAAAAAAGAGGAAATGCCAGGAACTCTAGGCTCAGACAAGAAACTTCAGTAGCAGAGAAAACAGGAAAAAAAATCCAAATGAAATGCCTCTGGCAGGTTGTGCAAGGGTACTGTGAAAGCTGCAAGGGGGGGGGGGATTTGGATATATCTCACAATGCTTTGGTGCGTTTTTTGGCACGCCAATGTAAACATGGCCTTTAATGGCCGCCACGATCAGAAATTTTACCGGGTTTTTGTGTAGACTTTGATACTACTTCTTCATCAATCTGGTAGTTGGAATTTGCTAACATTACAATAAACTCTAGAAATGATATTGTTTGTCCAACTTGCATGCTAGTTGTGGGGAGGCGTGAAAATTGAAAATACGGCACATTTTCAATGGCAGTTCATTAATCCATTTGACTTTTTCTGTACTAGAAATGCATATTTACGTATTGTTAGACGTCATACAAATAACACAAAGGTCAAATATTCTGAATACAGAAATTGACCTCTATTGACCTCTCCAGATTTGGCAGTTGAGAGGTGAGTATAACAAAAATATTTTCGCTCTCCTTGTGAGGTGCTTTAATTGCACTGCCAAGTTAATAATTCCAGCATATCAGTTCCTTTCAGTCATTAGAGTAAAAATCATGTTTTACATTGAAGAGTAAGTCCTATATTCATGATTTAAAGTACTGATTATAACAATGAGCAGCCAACGTTTGTAGTTTGGTAGATTAATGTTTCATTTGGTTATTTCTTCAATTTTCAGTGGTCTTTCCATTGTGACGGAAGAGAGCAATCATTGATTGAAGTGGGTTCATCAATCTTTCCATGACACGCCTGGAAAACCAAGAAACAAGCAACAACCTACTGTATCGCCAGGTTCTACACCAAAAACAGTTAGACAGACTCTTTCATTGTTGCTTTTGACCAAACCAACAGTAAAGAGCCCTGGTCAAAGTGTAATATTTTTGTTTTATTATTTATTACAATGGCCAATGTGAAAAATATGTATAATTGTCATCTAATTGTCTGTTCATCCCCATTTGTGTGTGTGTTGAAGTTATTGAAGCCCAAGTGTTTTTTGTTTATAATTTAGAAATGGCATGATTTTTGTTTCTGTGAACCTTTTGACTTGTCTCATTTATTGATATATTTTATCCCACAGAATAACAAGAGTGCATGTTGTATAGATTACTATTTTCTTTAAAATAAATCATTTGTTATAATTATTATAACTTTTATTACTGTTGTTGTTGTCTTGAAGACAAAATTTGTCCTTTTACGTATTTTAGGTCCTTGTTAAAAAAATGTGAAGAAAGCTTCTCCACTAGTCAATAGCATTACAGAAGTTATTGAAAGAGCCTTCATTGTCGTATTTTCCCCTTTAATACTGTAGTATCAAGAGTACAGGGCAAGGGGCAACTTTTCATATTTACTTCCAACAAACCTTTTAATACTTAATATTTAGTTATGCCCATGTGCATTTTGATTCTTTTTAGCCCTGTCTTTTTCCAGTTGTGAAGACTTGTAAAAGAAGATTACAACTTCTTGACCCAGCGACATATTATGATATCTGAAAATATTTAAGATATTCTCTTTTCCTTTCACATTTTGTTCATAATTTTTAAGCCCTTAATAGCGAAATGAATACAGATATTTTATTTCCACTTGTCATTTGTAGCTATCTGTTCCAGAAGATTATAGGATGTGATATGAAACAATGCTCGCTGAATTCCCAAGAAGATTTCAGCGACTATTTGCAGGTCCAATGTAGAGTGGAGCTGAAAATGATGGCATCCGCAATCCATCATAGGTGATGAAGATCTTTGGTAAGGACATCTAATCACTGCTTTCGATTTAAAAAAGAAAAACTTGAAAATGTCTAGTCTATGCAGTAAAATAATTTTGCTTATCAGTTTGTGTGATCATAATGCCTTGAGAATTTGCAACCTAGTTCCTACGCCATAAGTGATAGCCCTGAAAACGCATTTAAGATGAGCACTTGATGGTGGAAGGTACAAGTGGCTATCAGTTGGCTTTGAGTAAATGTCTGTCTGAATGAAACCCCCGATAAGATGTATAGAGAGTAATACACAGTTTTTTCCTGTGTTATTGTCTCTTCAGGCAAAGACCAACATACCATGTAGAAGCCTTACCACGCAGTACAGGCAAGATAAGAAGTCATCCTTTGGACAGAATAACCGACACCTTCTAATTCATAAATGCAGTCCACGCACTGATAATCAATGACGGTGTTCTCATGGTTTCCTATGATGTTTCTTCATTGTTCACCAATGTACCTCTGGAATAAACCATACACATCCTTGCCGACAAAGCTTTTGCAAATGACTGGTTTAATAAAATGCACCATCTCATTCTCAGTAAGCAGGACCTAGTCGATCTTCTAGAAGGGGCAACAAAGGATCAACTTTTCCTGTTTAACAGCCAACTATGTGAACAAACCCATGGTGTTGCTATGAGCTCCCTGCTTGGGCCCTTACTAGCCAACATCTTTATGTGCAGCTTTGAAGAGTCCCTGGATCATGAAGGAAAGATGCCCAGATATTATAGGAGGTATGTGGCTGACACACTGACCAGCATGCCCAACAAAACATCGGCAAACAACTTTTAGAGACTCTAAACAACTGCCATTCTTTGGTTAAATATACCATGGAGATAGAAAATAATCACATGCTTCCAGTCTTCCACTCACAATTGCTCAACAAACCTACCTGCATTGAGACAATGGTATATGTGAAGCCCACCTCCTGTTACACTTCAAGAGCCATGTTGACAATCAGTATTAGTTTTATGCTTGATCGTGTATTTCGACTTTCTTCTGAAGAATACAATCGTCTAAAGATGTTGTTCTCCCACCTTAAATACTCAGACACGCTAAAAATTCCACTATCACGCGTTTTATTGCCATCAAAGCTGCTGAGCAACCTGCTCCTTCACCAACTGATATAAATGGTCCAGAGCATGTTCGTGTTTATCATTCAAAGACCAAGCCTCAGCTAATATTCTGCGCATGCAACTGAGAGACCTCAGCCAGAAAATTAATACCATCATTCAGCCTGTTTTTGAGAAGCCATAACATTGAGCCAGATAACGTGGTCGTCGGTCGTGAACCAACAGTCCCTTGTTTGCCATTTTAAATGTGAACTGTGCGATGCAGGTTGAGTTGCTTTCACATGCCAGCACTTACATCAACACACCGATGAACACAAGATCTCCTTGTCTATTGGCAAACATCTTTGCACTGAACATTCTCTGGTCCCGAAAGATCTTAGCAAGAATTTTACAGTTTTAAAGAAATGCAAAACAAGTTTGACTGCCTTATTTATGAAATGGTCTCAATGTACCGTCCAATTCAATTTGTGCAAAGGTTTTTAATTAATTAGTCTTTCATGCTTTTCATTGTCTTTAACACCTTTTTTAAAAAATCCTTTTCACATTTTTCTACTTCATACATGCATGTTTCTTGCATATTTTTATTTCTTTGACACTATATTTATAACTATGCTAATTTTTATTCTCAACATGTAACCTGATAATAACCGAAGAGCAGTTGAAACATCGTCAGTTTTTATCGTGAAACCTTTGAAATCACTGCTACTGATTAAAAAAGAGGCATTCCCTTTAATGATGAATATAGAACACAAGTTGTAAACAGGTTTTTTTTATTTCAGCCGGCACTAATGGTACACCACAAACTGCAAGAAACCACCCTGCTATACATGCCAATGTCATCATCCAACTGCACAGTCTAAGGTATGCACGAGGCATGACACTGGAGGGTATGCCATCACCTTCATACAGGGAAGCCTTATCCCAAATGGCTATCAACTATACCCGTTCAAGAAGGAAATGCCAGAAACCATGTTGGATAAACTACATTAGATTGTGGCTACATTTCTTTACCAGTATACCATCAAGGAGTTCCAACAAAAAGGTATTGATTTCACTCGGCATCTGTACATCCCTAAAGGTGGCCCTACTACTGGTGAGGAGAGGCATGATTGCGGTAATCACAATCACATTTACAAGAGGCAGGCCCAACATGTGGGAAATGGTAGAAATACCATGTTGAATTATGAAGCTTTTGAGGATGTCTTAAAGGATCCTGATAGTGGTCTCACACATACAGCTCTCACTGGCAAGCAAAAGCAGAGCTTGAAAGATGCTGAAAGGCTACTGTCATACCTCATGGTTCATTCATTGGAAAGGCACGGTCATGCCAGAGAGGCTGAATATGTGGAAGTACTTGTAAAGGGGCATGAAGCAACAGATGGATGTGCCTTACCTCAGCTCACAAGAAGCAAGTACAATTACCAAATGCTAGCCTTGATCCTTGATAGGTGAATGCCTTGGCATCACACAAACTATGATTTCTCTGCCATAGACATCAACAGGTAAGCTTCTCTTCCCTTTTTAACAGTGCAGGATGATAAAAAGAATTTGTCCCGTTGTATCTTTTAACAAAGCCATACTGCTGGTATAAGCCAGTGTATAATTTTTAATTGTTCCTTTGGTGAAAATATCAATCAGCTAAGGATCTAAGCAAGGAGAAAAGTTTCCTAGGCAACCAAAATTTGAGTTTCTTACCAAACTGGCAAGGTCAAATTTATATATCTATACTCTTTTAAACCCTGCAGTGAAAGAAGTAGAAACTTGTCACAAACATCTGTCACATTATCTGTTATGTAATTTAGTTGGTCACGTGCTTCACTGTTTTGTTTGTATAGAACCTGTGATTTCACAACTTGATTTACCGGTAATTTAATTAGTGTACATAATATATAGATTTAGGCAGGCCTAAAAGCAGAGATCCTATTTCTTTCTGCTTGAATTTACAGTGTTTTGATGTCCCCGCACTTTATTGGGTTCCCCACCTATGCACAGAGGCGCACATATCAAATTTTAGTATAAAAACTTTTTACAACTTTTACTGTACACTAATAAACCTCCTAGAGCAAATCAGTGTAAAAAAGGACCTCGATGAAGGCAAGGGAATTTGTTTTGATTTCCTTCAAAACAGTCAAGGCAACACAATCAACTCAAGGCCAAAAAAAAACAGCACAATAAAAGTCAACACGCAGCTAAAGAAAATGAGCACCAGAACAAAGAAAAACACGGCTGCAAAACAAACCTGGCAAATTCATTGGGAGCTGGTTATGCAAGTTTTTGGTGTGAGTTGTGGCAGTTTGTGATTTAGAAGTGGTGCTCAGTTCGCTATCTAACAAGCGGACAATGAAGTTTGAGCCGTCTTGTTTTGGTTCCATGATTAACTATAATATGTGGAATTCATTTAGACCAAGCCATTTTACATTACTAATAATTCCTGGCAGGAGTAGTTTTCAGCCCCCTGACAGTGGCTATGCAGTACACTGACGAAGCTTAACTCAGGGCAGTGCCAGTGGTCTCAGACCTTCCAAACTCATCACCACTGGCAGCATTTCTGAAATGTGAGGGAACCTGTGAAATGAGGAAGGTTTTATAATAGCATTAATAGGTGGTTCAGTGAGAAGAAAAGAAAGGGAATTTGTTTCTCTTGTAGATTCACTGGACTGGAATCAAAGAGCAAACAACTATTAAAGATAAACAAACTATCAAGTGGGTCTGACAAGAGACTGCACACATTGGCATTTACTGGTGTGAATATCAGGTATGCCACTCCCATTTACTCTAGGGTGGATGTAAACAAGCAGCAAGTTAAGAATTTGAAGATCTTAGGCCAACACTATTTCACAGAAAATTACCTGCTGTTAGTGGAGTGAATCCCAATGTGTGGACAATGGGGAATGCTATGCCATATCACACCAAACCAGCAATGTTTCAGGATCTAGTGATTTGGTACACGACTCATGTTCCATGTAGATAATTTGACAGACAGGTGATTGAACTTATCATTCAAAAAATGACTTCTTCTTTGTCAAAGTTTGTGGTTTTATATTCTTATTTATAATAATAAAAACAATCTTTATCTTCCCAAGATAAAAATACATATCTTAAGTTACATAAAATATTATTGTATTTTTTTAATCATTTTGTTTTCATTCTACATTCTTACCAAGTTTTACACAAAAAAGACTTAGACTTGTCTGATGACAAAGTTGGTAGGGACCAAAAAGAAAAACAGGGACAGCCCGAAAAGGAATGTTATAACTAATAAGGAAAGTCAAGATTTCTAGAATGTGGGTAGCCATGATTGCACCCTACTCAGTTATTTGGGTAAAGAATGTTGCGGTTTTGAGTGCCTGGAATTTTGGTTGTCAGAATTGTGCCACACAAACAGTAATTGAGCCTACTAGATAATCTACTCTCAAACAATTTGATGTCTCTGTACATGAAAAACTCGATAACACAATTATAAAAAAATCAAAACATATTAGTTAAGTTCACTCCAAAGTTAAAGAGGGGAGAAAATGTTGCTACAAAGCAGAGTCCGAGTGTCCATTAATACATGTGTGCATATATGACACACAAAAATATAAAAGGAGGCAGGTGTTTTCGAGCTCATGCATCCCAGGGCACACAAAAACTAGGTACTACCAAGACATCTTTGCAAAAGTCATGGAGAATCCCCACATGCTGCATCGGTCTATCATTTTCTTTACACCCTATCATGTCGATACAGAGAACGTTTTTTGACATTTTCCAGCCTTCAACAGCGAAACCAAGTCAAGCTTCGTCTACCAGACAGAAAAGAGAATCTGAGGCAGATCCTTAGGAGATTTCTGGACCCAAAGAAGCGCTTGTTTAATTTCAAGTGGTTTGAAGAATTTGCATGGTTGGCGTATGTTTCAAACAAGAAACACATGCAACCCAAAACATGTCTTGATGCCTATGGTTATTCAGCCAAACCACCCCAAGCTTTCATGCATGTTGCAACTAATTTCCAGCAATCAGCCTTAGTACACCATCAATGGGGAAATGACCATCCTATGGCTGTGGAGGTCACTAAAGTATGAAAATGGTCATGCACCATGTGGAAGAAAAATCAAGTACCGCTTTGAAGGCTCAAGTTGGAAGGACCCTGCTGATGGCAAAGAAGTTGAAGACTGCAAATTTAATGCATTGATTGATTGACAGGTTAGTCCACTGTTGTTGCTTAAGTTGAATCCCTTCATTTGGCATAGGTCCAAATGACCACCATGTTTTATCAATGATTTATGAGGGCTGTCCTATTTTGTTTAGATTGCCAATGGATGTTCTTATCCAGCTGAAGTTTGTAAAATGGGTGGACTTCAGTTACCATCATTTATTCATACAAAGCAAACCATAAGATTGTTACAGGATGCTCACCAAAAAATATGACTGAAGTTGTAGGGGACTGGAACACATTTAATGCCATTACGTTACCCTTAACAATGAAAGCATGTGAGTCATCAGGACTTTACACACCCAACAAGAATTGACACTGACAAATCGATTCTTGGATAATTGGGCTGATAGCAATACACGACACCAACAGGTACACCTTTCCAACCAAATCCAACGTCATTTTGAATCTTACCATCTTAGGCAAAACATAAAAATAATTTAATTCCTACTCAATTATTCACTGTAAGTTAGCTTTATATTTTGTGGATTATACAGTGTTATTATTTTTGTCATTTATTGCAGTAAGGAATATTTTCACAGATGCACATATTCAGTGTTATTAGTTTTTAGAATTTGACAAATGTTTACTTTTAGGCCATGAGAAACTGAAATGACTGAAGGATTATTGCAAATGCCATGAAGCCACAAAAATTTCCAAGAGGAAGTCATAGAGGTGCTTAAAGCAGAGAATGAAAGCCATTTTGAAGTGCAGAAAAATGTGGCGCTCCTTTTTGACAAATTAAAAGTCATGGCAAACCTAGTTTTTGACAACGGTACTGGAGAACTGATTGGCTTCAGTGTTCAACACTAACTTTTTTCATTGTCTTTATTTTTACTTTTAAAAAATAGACTTAGGGCCGATTCACACTAGCGGACAAGTTTTAAATGTCTTAACATTTTTGGTAAAAACAAAATTGTCGTGACAATTTTGAAGAAAACAAAAGGTGTAATAATTATTACAATAGCTCTGCACATGCTTCTGGCATCCTGGTACATTTCTCGGCACCGTCGTCTTGTGCAAATATCAAATAATCAGGCAGGTCCACGTGGTGAAAAATTTTAAAACGATTTGCATTCGAAGTGCGCGTGTAGTGATGTTTTTGTGCTCATGCGGGGAAATGTCGCAAGTAAACTATTTCTTTTGCCCTTCATTTATCGGCGCAAACTGGTTCCCTCCGCATTCATTTGTTCCAACCCCGGTGTTACAATCCTTCCACGACCTCACCTCGGCACACAAACATGTTTTGCTGCCTATCATGGAAAAATCTTGCATATTGTTTTTTACTACAATCCAGACCAAACACAATAGCCAATCAACAACGTATTGTTATCTGGCATTACGAGGGGCGTTGGAATGCGACTTGTCACTTGTTTTCTGGAACAAGTGACACATTAATGATGAAATCTACCAATTGTTACAAAATTTGTCCACTAGTGCGAATTGGCCCTTATTTCTGCAACTTTAACACTTTGGAAAATGAAGCATATATTTGGCCCCAGAGAATGTGGGTATCATTATGAAATTAACCAATATTCTTTGCACATGCCAAAACATGGCAGCCACGATTTGCATACAGCATTTAGTGCTTGTTCCATTGTATCCTGTTCAATATCTTTTCTAGCAGTATGAAAGTATCCTAGGAACTCATTTCAATTTGTTTTATTTTGTGCAGGAAAGGAACAAGGCATGTGACTATCAATCAGGCAAGTTTTACTGAATCAGCCAACAGTTAGTGTTGAATACTAGGCTTCCCAGATCTTGGAGACCCAGACTTGAACTTTGGAGTTCTAGAGAAGACTGATGACAGTGCTACACATGCCCCAGCCTTTACAGTGCGGACACTGGACCCATGAACGCTATGGCTTTATTTTCACTTTATTTGTTCTTTACCTTCACTTATCTTGTAGTTATTTTTTACATTTTTCAAGGACTGACAAATCACATCTGTGAACCGAAGCAATGACAGACATTCTTTCCACTTTTTCCCATTTTTATCGCTCCACACAATGTTTGAGACACTTTTCAGTGTGCTGTTAGCGAGTTTTTTGGTGGAATTCATCTGCCCTCACAGTAGTCAGACTCAGGTTTTCAGTTCACCATGAAATGGCCTACACTCCAACAAATTATACTAACTTTCATCGAAACAGATGCATTTTTTTTTTTTTGCATTTTTCGAGGTCCTTTTTGAAAACCACTTATCTGTGAAAAAGTTTCCTCATTAAAGATTATTATTATTATTATTATTATTATTATTATTATTATTAGACACTTTTGTTGAATTTAAGATTTTTGGGGGACAGAAAAAATGATTTTCTATCATTTGTTTTGAAATAATTAGGTCAGTGTAATCTCAAGATTAAGGTGTCTCTCTACAGTTTTTTCTGGACCATACCAAACATTTTCATTTGGCCATTTAGCAAACTTCCCGGGCTCGAATCGATGTGAAATTTACACCAGATATTGGAATTGGATGAAAGTTTGATATGATATATTTTTTAGGAAAATCGATATTTCCATGGCAACGACAAACAGTAAAACAAGATATCAGTTAAACTTGAATTCTACGCGAATAAGATTTGACGTAAAAAAACTAACACCAGTATCTGAAACTATGGTGTACTGCACATCAAATATGCAAGAATAAAAAAATTCTGTATGTTTGATTTCAAATAAATCGAAAATATATTTCAAACCATGCTTTTTGCATTATAATGATAAACGGACCAATTTGAAGACACTGCTTTGATGAAATTACTTCGAAATAACACCAAAATGTGCATTTAACTTATCTTTCGTCGCCGTGAAAGTTTTGTTGATTTTCGTTATCGCGATCCCGAGAATTGGATTTTTTCATACGGTCACTACCAATGTAATTTTTGGTAATTTTTCTACTTTTAGCGCTTTTTCGAAAATCTCCAAAACGGCTCCAACGATTTTTTAAAAACGTTTGCAACACACGCTTGATAATGCAAAGAATTTAATTCCAAAGTTTTATTAACGTTGATTGACTGGAACACATCCAAATTTATCCTTAAAGAAGGCGTTCGAACCGACGAAAAAGTTGCGTTACAAATTCAGTGTTCGCAATTTATGCTAAAATATTCAAATCAATGTTTTTTACATTCCATCGAGTGAGCAAAAGAGTGAGGGAAAAAAACACAATATTGAAAACAATAGCAATGAACTGTATTTATCAAGATGGAATGTAAAAAACATTGATTTGAATATGTGACCTGGAAAGCGAAAACCACCAATAACACTTTACCGTTTAACGGAACAAACTGTTTAAAACCGTTTAACGGATCATGTAAAGCGTTTAAACGCTTTTCTCATCCGTTTACAAACCGTTTAAGCAAACCGTTTAAGCATCTCCCTCATCCATTTAAAAAATATGAGATCCGTTTAACGTTTTGGACAAACCGTTTAACGTTTTGGGCTAACCGTTTAAACGCTTTTCTCGTCCGTTTACAAAAATTTTGTATCCGTTTAATGATTTTGGCAAAGCGTTTAAACGGTTTCCACGTCCGTTTAATTGAAGCGGGTATCCGTTTAACGTTTTAAGCAATGGTTTAGACGGTTTTATCTAGGTGAGTGCGAGTCTAGAAATTAGCCGTGATAAACTCGATCGTAAACTCGTGATAAAAAAATAAACAAACACGCGGACAAACTGCCTTTGAGTCAGCGTTTAAATACTTAAATATGTAACGTATCTACATAAACAGCTTGGTAAATCATTCGAAGAATTAGAAAATAATATAACTTTCGAAATGAATTACATGAAATGCTTCAAAGGTGAACGAAAAAATATTAATAATATTCGAACGGAGAACGCATTTGAAACCTGCAAGCAATAATAAATTATGTACACTTGAAACAGCAAAGCGAACACATCAAAACTTGAGAGCACTTCCTTTAATTCTAAAACTGACGAACTCGTCAAAAGCTTAACACTGCCTATAAGCTAATTGGTATCTTCTGCCGGAAAAATTGTTTGGTAGACAAAATTTGAGATAAGCAAAACCCAATCGTACTCACGCGTGTTTGCTAGATCGAAGGCATCACAACATTCAGCATTACAGCCGAGAAACATTGCCAGTTTAAACTTCAAGCAGCACATTATTTTGTAGAAATATATTTCTCTTACTGTACTACACATGCACGTGAACGAAAAACAGCAAGAAACCCGAAAGCGTGCATGACCACTATAAACATAAACTATTTCACAACCTTTCGTTTATCCAGTCAGCAGTCGAGAATCTTTCTGCCCGAAAGAATGTGAATAAATTGAAGGCGCGAGGGCAAGACGCGCAGATTAAGTTTTTGGCTAAATTGAACATTGTCAAAACAACTCCAAATTTCGCGTGCGAGTTTGTTTACGTGTGTTAAACACTGTCCTGTATTTTTTCCCGCTGTTGTCTGCCTTGTTTCCAAAAAATTACGCATGCAAAAACTGGACTTTGACGAAAGAAACCTTTTGTTCCGCGAAACAATGAAACCAGCGAAGTTGAACCGATTACTGTTTTAACTCTACAAACATTAACCCTAGGGGTTAGGGTAAAAGGTTAGGGTTAGCATAGGGTTATCTTAGCAAAAATAAAGAAATCTCTTCTTTTGAATTGCATGGCATGAGTCGGTATCTAAATAAAGTCAAGGATTAGTGTCTAGAGAGTGAACGTTCTGCAATCCGTAAATTTCGCTAAGCGAAATGATTATTTTTTGTGAATAACACTGCCGTTAGCAAAGCAAATTCAGTCCGTTTCACTAAAAAAGATACTTCCATTTTCGAACTACCGTGAACGGCGAACTTTTTTCCGCAAATTTTCACGCGTAAAGCATTCAAGTTTGCCTAGACAAACCGTCGCGTTTGGAGCGTAAACATGTCAAGTTTTGGCAACTCAGCCTGTGTGTTTCTGGTCATGAAACACAGGTTTCGAAAACTTTTGCGTCGACGTTTTATGTTTCTTCAATGAATGTCGACAGCAAATGGCGGCTTTATATTTCTGGTAAATGCTGAGACAGCGATCTTGATCTTTGGTTCACTTGCAAAACGCGACAGTTTGTCTAGACAAACTTGAATGTTTTGCTCGATCGTGAGAAAACGCGCTAAAAAGTTAGCCGTTCACGGTAGCTCGAAAATGGTAGTAAAAGTCTGGTTTCATAAAACGGTTTTTTCAGACAACACAAAAGAAGTTAGTTTTAAGCTGAATAGGCCGTTTCTCCTACAGGCATGTTGTGAATACACTGAATCGAATTTAAGCCGGCTGGAAAACCGATGGAAAAGAACAAGTCAGCTTAAACAAACAAAAAACTTACATGCGAGCCCGGGTTCAGTCTTGTCCTTTCATTCCTCTCGACAGACAGCGATGAAGCAATCAATGGAATTCCATGATGTGCACTCACAAAATCTAAACGGTTGATTTTCATTCCGCTTGACTTGCAGTAAGCTCCTATTCTGTTCTTTTTGCACGCGTGAAATGAATGAAGACTTTGCCGCCGCGCCTTTCGCCGGACTGTCAAGTCACGCTCAAAAATAACGCAATAATCACGATCAATGCATTAAAGATTATTATGGGATATCCCTGAGTTTCTTCGACACGGACAGTCCTACGCTCAAAATTCAACAGAAAATTATAGAGTCGAAAAGCCAGTCTTCATTTCCAAACATTCAACACGCCAAATGATGGCAAATGAGCCCAAACAAACGAAGGTGAACTTGGTTTGGAAGAGAAGTGCGTTTAAACTCTTTCCGTCTGGAATCAGAGTCCCGATCATGGAACAAACGAACCTCGCTTCTTTGAGGCTCGCTAGCGATCTTGCGGGTATTCAGACTTTATGATGTCCTTCTACCACCAGACGGGCGCAAATATATGTCAAATAAGCGAGAATCAGTGGAGAGAAGTGCACTTCATGCGCGAAGGTGAGCGTTCAACTTGTCCGATTAAAATCTGAAGAGGCTTTGCGCGCGAAAAGCTTACGTCACAATATTTGCTGTACCGAACATTTCCAGATCTCCCAACTGAATTACAAAAACAGGAAGAGAAACAAAAAACCTTTTGTTACTCCGAACAATGAAACCAGCATAAACATTTAGATTCGTTCTGGAACAATGATTCGCTAATAGTAATTTTCTCTTCTTTTTTTCTCCAAGAACAAGCTCAAACTAGCGAAAATAAATGCAGGACAGTGTTTAACACATGTAAACAAAGCCACATGCGAGTTTTGGAGTTGTTTTTGACAATTTTCAATTTTGCCAAAAACTCAATCTGCGTTTCTTGCTTTGACCCCTTCAATTAAAAGTGGTCACGCTTGTACGGGTCGTTGAAACCTTTTAGAAATACCCGTGTTAAACAGATGTCGTAATCAGCATTTAAGGCGTATGTTTAGAATAACAGTGTTATCATTTCAATCATGATTGACTGTGTAAATTGTTTTAACCAAGGCAGTTCTTTTATTCACCTAAATGAGCCGAGGTTGCTGTTTTTGTCACGCAAGAATTAGAAAGGCGACCTAAGAGCCGGGCACGCGCTCAAACCAATCATGTGCATTTATATTGTGTTTCCTAATAATTCCCTTCGCAACAAAAGTGCTCCTAACAACCGAAGTCAAAAACGATCATCGACCACTCTCACAATGGCGGAGCTTAGCTTGTTTTTCTTTAAATTGCTGTAATAAAGATAACTTTATGATTCGTTTATATTTTAAAATCATTGTTTCTTGCCAGTAGAGTTCTCTTTTCCTTTGTATTCCTTGAGCTGACTGAACAGGTTTTCATCTTTTCGTCAGTTCAGCGAATACAGATGGAAAGAGATGAGCTTCCTGGATGAGCTTCATGTTTATCTGTTACTCAAATAATCTTCTCACCGATAATGCATAGAAACAAACAAATCCACCATATTGACAAGGCGACAGATCAATGTAAATGATTACCCCGAATATTCATTAAGTCGCGCGTGCAGCCTCATTCCCAGGGTGGTTAGAAGAGAGACCCTGGGAACGAGGTTGCGAGTCGGTCGCGAAAGCGAACAGCATCTCGAACGGTGCAAACAGACAACATGAAAGTCCAGATGAAAGGCTAAACGAAATGAATGAATAAACAAGCAAATTAACCGGCTAAACCATAGAAATAGGAAAGCTGTATCACGATGAAACGGCAAATTGGAAAATTAGCAGCAATATGGAACAACGTTAACATTAAACGATCATTAGCGATCTGTTGTAAAAAATAATATTGAACGGGGAGGCATAGTTCGCTTCCTTCATTTCAAGGTGAGCCTACGATTTCCAGGTAATGAATACAACAGTAAGTGTTTGGCTTCTTATAATCATGTTTTAATGTATGTAGTTTCCAAAACTTTGTCACATAATCAGGAGTGGTCACTCATTATTAAACACAACATCTTCTGTTTATATTGGATTCCTGTTTCGATTGTTTTTAACAGCGATACCACTCTCAGAATCAGCTTAATGATTCCGAAAATTCGGAAGGTTGAACGTTACTTCTTTTAGCTATCCGTTTAATGATTTGGTCCAACCGTTTAATCTTTTCACGTTACCGTTTAATGATCTTTAATGATTTGGTTCAACCGTTTCACGTTTTCAGCTTTCCGTTTAACGATTTGGTTCAACCGTTTAACGTTTTCAGCTTTCCGTTTAATTTTTTCTTCAACCGTTTAACGTTTCGTTCAATCCGTTGTTGGACCTTGCCGAAGCGTTTAACGTTTTCAGCTCTCCGTTTAAACGGATAGTCAAACCGTTTACAACGGTTTACAGACCGTTTAAAACCGTTTACTATCCGTTTATTTAGCCGTTAAACGGTAAAGTGTTATTGGTGGTTTTCGCTTTCCAGGTCACATATTTTAGCATAAATTGCGAACGCAGGATTTGTAACGCAACTTTTTCGTCGGTTCGAGCGCCTTCTGTAAGGATAACTTTGGACGTGTTCCAGTACATCAACGTTAATAAAACTTTGGAATTAAATTCTTTGCATTATCAAGCATGTGTTGTGAAAGTTTTTAAAAAATTGTTGGAGCCGTTTTGGAGATTTTCGAAAAAGCGCGAAAAGTAAAAAATTTACCAAAAATTACATTGGTAGTGACCGTATGAAAAAATCCAATTCTCGGGATCGCAATGACGAAAATCAACAAAACTTTCACGGCGACGAAAGGTTAGTTAATACACATTTTGGTGTTATTTCGAAATAATTTCATCAAAGCAGCGTCTTCAAATTGGTCTGTTTATCATTATAATGCAAAAAGCATTGTTTGAAATATATTTTCGATTTTATTCGAAATTAAACATACAGAATTTTTTTATTCTTGCATATTTGATGTGCAGTACACCATAGTTTCAGATACTGGTGTTAGTTTTTTTACGTCAAATCTTATTCGTGTAGAATTCAAGTTTAACTGATATCTAGTTTTTCTGTTTATCGTTACCATGGAAATATCGATTTTCCTAAAAAATATATTATATCAAACTTCAATCCAATTCCAATATCTGGTGTAAATTTCACGTCGATTCGAGCCCGGGAAGTTTGCTAAACGGCCAAATGAAAATGTTTGGTATGGTCCAGAAAAAACTGTAGAGAGACACCTTAATCAGCAACAAGGCATCTTTGACAATGGAAGTGATTTACCAAATATTCATAGAGAGAGAATTCTTGATCTCCACCACCAGGGATTTTCCCAAAGAAAAATTTCCGGCACAGCACGAGTAAGTATTGGCTATGTAAATGAACTTGTTCAAAACTATGAGGGCAACCACAGGCCCCTTCCTTCGACACAAAAATTAGCAACTCATAACGTTGTTACACAAGATGTTGTCGATTACATTGAATTTGAGAAATGATGTAAGCCCAACGACAGTGCTTCTTGCTGGATGGAGTTTCGCCACCTCATCTCTTGCCATCCCAAAGTGCAATAAAAAAGTGACGAAGAAAAAACTTACAAAAGTACGGATGGAGTCATTGTCAGACGTAAACATCATCATCACTGACAAGATCATTTTCTTGATCAAATTGCGCAACTTGACTGTACTGCAATTCACTTTTTCATCGAATCCAGTGTCAAAATGACTTCAGGATATCATGTATACAGTCGTTCATAAATAAGCGAGCCTGCCATTGAATTCCAGCGCTAAGGCTCAAAGGGAAACTACCATAAAAACCCACAGATAAGCCACACCTGTTTTCCAAAAATTGTTGCTCGAAATTGGCGGCGCAGCTTATCTGCAGGAACATTTGGAAAAGGTGTCGTAGATATTTTTAAAGTTGTTTATGGTCGCTTTTCTAGAACAGGGAATTTCACACAGCACAGAATTTAAATTCTCCCACAAAGCTGTTTGCAGCCCTGGTGAAAATCTTTGCAGGATCTTCAAAGATCTTTAAAGATCTTTCAAGATCTGCAAAGTTCCTGTAAAGATCCTTGAAAACAAGGATCTTTTTAGGATCTTCAAGGATCCTAAAGGATTTAAGAAGGATCTTTTAAAGATCTTATGAAGTTCCTGACAAAGATCCTATCAAAGATCTTTTCAAGGATCCTTCAGGATCCGCCAAATTTTTTTTTAGGATCCTACAGGATCTTAAAAGAATCCTGTCAAAGATCCTTTCAAGGATCTTTATAAGAATCCTTAAGGATCCTCAAGGATATGATGAAGATCTTACAAGGTTCTTATGAAGGTCTTTTCAAGGATCTTCTAAAGATCTTTGTCTGGATCTTCTAGGATCCTCACGGATCTTGTGAGGATCTTAAAGTGCCTATAACCCCAAAAAATTTTTTTCGCCTAATCAAATCTCTGTATGGAATTGGGAACAATGTCGCAAAAATTTTTGAATTCGGTTAAAACCCGAATTTTTTACGAATTTTTAAAGTTGGCGCTGTTAATAGCACGACCGAGCAGTCGGGAGAATGGGACTAGTGACGTCATTCCAGGCCATTGCCAGCGTCGCTCCAGTAACTCTCACATTGTTTTGTGTGTGGGATAGAGCACTGAGGGTTAGTTTTTCGTCAAAAGAACTTTTATTTGACTCAACAAAAGTTCGAATATTCAAACGCACTTATAATGTCGTCCAGCGATTCTAGCTATGACTCTAGCTCGGACTCTGAGGCCGCAGAGGTCGAGGTCGAGTACGACTTAGAAGTCGAGGGTTCATCAAACAACAACACAACATGAATTCTTGACCTTCGCACAGCATGCACAGTTTAGTTAAGTAAATTGAATTGCCTCTGAGTTTTAAAAAGGTATAAGATTTATTGACTTATCAGTATTTACTGTAAATTCTACAACGAAAGTCTGTACTTGCGTATGAATAATTTGCAGTCAACTATTCGTTTGCGGGAGCGGCCGGTACGCCGACTTTATTCGCTATTCATCACATTCATACGATCGATAATCTTAATAAATTTTCTGCTCGAGGTTAGGATTCAACTGAAAATATCTTGTCCTGCTTTTAAACCCTTAAGCTTAACACTTGTGCTAACTAAAGTAAAGCCCGAAGACGCCGCATCTTTGAGGTAAGACAGGGTAAGAATCAGTGAAGAACTTGTTTTCCTTCCCTGCTAGTAATGTAAACAAAGTGTCGCGGAATGAGTCGATATTTAATTTGCATCGTGTGTACATGCAGGGGAGCGAATAAGTCTGAATTAAATCAGCAGCGCTCACTAGAATCGCTTAATGCTTCAAATAAATAGTGGTAATATTTTGGATCGGGAATAGAAGATAATTACATGTACCGTGAATTCTACGAAAACTGTGGAGTCCATACGCAGAAAATTGAAGTTTGTGTGCGAAGATCAAAAGTCTGATTTTCATTTTCGCTGCTAGCACTCGCCGATCAAACCAAGATAGGTGACCAAGAAATCTTAAACTCTGATGTGCTTCGATTACATTGCCGAGAACTTGATGGTCTCCCGGTTTTTTTTCGCATTTTGGAGCTCCGACCCGAGTCACGACCTACATACAACGCAGATCATATCGCGAGCGATATCACGTTCGACTGATGTACTGGGTTGACGTCACGAATTTTATTGGACCCAGACCCTTTTGACCGGATCTTCGCCTCGGTCGTGTTTCTGATTATTGCGATTTTTTTCGACTTTGACGATTCACAGAAAATCGAGGTTTCAACCAAAATCAAAAATTTTTTCGGCATTCTGCTCAGAGAAATGTAAATATTCTTTTCCTTGAAAAAAAATTTTTGGGGTTATAGGCACTTTAAAAAGATCTTAAAAGGATCTTTTAAATGAACTTTCTCAGGATCCTTAAAGATCCTCAAGGAATTGATGAGGATCTTACAAGGATCTTGAGAAGATCCTGTCAAGGATCCCTCAAAGATCTTTCTCAGGTTCCTTAAAGATCCTCAAGGATTTCATGAGGAACTTGCAAGGATCTTATTTGGATCCTATAAAGGATCCTTCAAAGATCTTTCTCAGGATCCTTGAGAATCTTGAAGAATTTACTGAGGACCTTACAAGGATCATAAGAGGATCTTATCAAGGATCTTTCAAAGATCTTTCTCAAAATCCTTAAGGATCATTAAGGATTTCACAAGGATCTTAAAGAAGAATTTGCGGAGGGTCATTTCAAGGATCTTTTCAATGGTATGATGAAGACTTTACTAAGATTTTAAGGATCCTTTCAAAGATCTTTGTTAGGGTCCTTAATTATGATGATCTTCCAAGAATCTCTAGATGAACCTCTAATGAAGATCTACAGTAATATTGTATTTCATAATTTCCAATTTTATTCAGCAATTCAAGTTTCACTGCTGTTCCATGAAAAATAAAAAAATATACATAGTTTACCTATCTATTCAGGCAGTTAAAATTTTGCACTTTAACATTCTGATGCCATAATCACTTCACATTTCCATAAACAAAGTACAAACAGTAACAATTTTTTTAAGCTCATTTAGCTTGATCTTCGAGTAGCTTACACGGACTGTTAATGCTGATATAGGCTCAGTTTTTCTTGTGGAAACAACGCACTTTCCAAAGCAGTCACTTTACCTTTTGGAATGGTCAAGGTTGAATGAAAAAGAGATTACAATCGCATCCGAGAACAGTGATGTCTTCATAAAGTTCCCACATGACTATCTTTCTCACATATCATTTCTGTGAGATTTAAAAGGCCTGAAACCTCCATGCACTTATTTAAATGATTCCTGAATACTTTCCAGCAAGTGAAAAGCCTCTGAATGGAGTAAAAAAGCCGAGTTTCTTCTGTGGAAATGCTCACGAGCCGCCATATTGGTTTTGAATGCTGAGAAGAACCTGGGAATGAGTTTCTCTATCCCATGATGCAACGCTCTTCACATGCGCGCGTGATTTCAACGGTCAGAAGAGAAGAACAGTTTACGGAGAAATGATGTTTATAAAGCAACAAAATAACCATCTTTCAGCTCTGAGAAAGAATGTAAGTTAAGAAGAAAGTATTGTAAGGCTTCTGTAAGTAATAGTATCGATAAACGTTCTTGTAATCATCTGCATTCTGCTCGGTGATCTGAGCTGCAGTATGCAGTCAGTTTATGTTGATATTTTGAATTTCTGTAATGCATACGCTTTGTTCTTGTCCACAAGTATTGATTATTCTCTTAATAATGGCTTATATGAAAGATTTTAGCATTTAAACTTGTGATAGAAGTCGATCTGAAAATGTTTCTGTAATGAATAATTTCTTCCAGAGGAAGGATTCCCTGCTAGCAGAGGCTGTTTTCCTGGGTGATCGCTAAATAAAAGAAAAGAACCTCTTCTAGCAGGGAAGGGGAAGGAAATAATTAAGACTTTTTATGCTTGCTTTCAATCAAATAATTTTGCGATTTTGTTGTAGGTCTTGAAGCAGAAGGGCTTGAAGAAGGCATTCATCAACAGAGCAATTAATTTTAAACAATAAGCTAAGTGAAAGATAATTCATAAATGTATGAGGCGATATATTTCCATCATTTTAATCACAAGTACATTTTGGATGTGACTTTGAATTTTAAATAACTTCAAAGGCAGCCACATGCTTTTTCACATGAGAAAACCTGTAAATAGAGTGAGTACAGTAAAATCATGAAAAAATTGCTGATTTACATTGAATCAAGAGTGGGCTCTTAGCTTCTTTTGGTACCAGACACAAATCCATATTTACTTTTAACCATTGTTTGTGTCTCAGTAAATGCATTTAGGTGCAGTATTGTATAATTTTCTTGCCCTTGTTTCTTCGTTTCTTGTTTATATTGCAATGAAAACAAAGGGGATGATTGCCAAAGCAAGAAATGAAGGGCAAGTTATTTTTGTGAGGTGTACAGTGTTAACTTAAAGGGAATGTCTGCTCTTTAGGCAAGTTGACATTGATTTGTTTGAAATAATGCCTAAATTACAAATTTTACTGGACAACGGAGAAGTGGCATTTAATTAAAACAATAAACGGACAAGATTATCGCTTTTAAATTTCCCGCACGCCTCCATTTTGGATTTTTTTACAGCAACACATTGCCCACACAAAAGAACCTCTGCTTACTAACAATATAGCGGCAATGCAATGACAGCATAAAATTCAAAATGGCAGCGTGGGGGAAATGCAAAAATGATAATCTTTTCTGTTTATTATAAATTATAATTAAATGTTATATTTCTCCCTTGTCTGGTAAAATTTGTAATTTTGGCACTGTTACAAACAACTCAATGTCAACTTGTCTCAAGAGCAGAGGTTGCCTTTACGATTTTTACTTTTTACAGTTACTGTTGCAAACCGTTTTTAACAGATTGATTTTGACCTTAAGACACTCTTGTTTTGAAAACAAATTTCAGGTCAAAATGATCTTAAACAGTATTTTTCTTTGAGGATTATGGTAATAAATCTGCAGTAAATCATTTTAACCTGAAATTCATTTTATACTACATCACATATCCATATTTCAAAAATACTCTTCAAATTATATATTAAGCAAAGGTATAATCACTGCTTTTTATTTTTGTTATTATTATACTTATTTTGTCTAGATGCAAATAAAGAGTTTACGAGATATCATTTTTGAATCTCTGAGCAGTCATTTTAATCTCACTCACTGTAAAATTAATGATCCTTAAGAAATCTAAGAGGATCTTTTAAAATTATCCCATAATGAAGCACAACAATATTTGCAGGACTTCTAAAGCAAGATCCTAGAGGATCCTTCATGTTCCTGTTAAGATCCTCCAGGTTCCTGTTAAGATCCTTCAAGTTCCTGTAAAGATCCTTCAGGTTCCTGTTAAGATCCTTCATGTTCCTTTTTAAGATCCTCCAGGTTCCTGCTCAGATCTTTAAGGATCTTTTAAAATTCTTGCAGGACCCTGTAAAGATCCTCAAGGGCCCTGCAAAGATCCTTAAGGATCTTTTAAAATTCTTGCAGGACCCTGCAATGTCCCTGCAAAGATCCTTCAGGATCTTACAGGATCCTTCAGGATCTTTAAAGATCCTTCAGGATCCTGAAGGATCTTTGCAGGGACCTTGCAGGGTCCTGCAAGAATTTTACAAGATCCTTTAAGATCCTTGAGGATATGGATGAAGATCCTTGAAGATCCTCATCAAGATCCACAAAGATCCTTGCACAGATCTTTAAAGATCCTCAAGGATCTTAAAAAGATTTTCACCAGGGAGGGTCTACTACAACATGAAATAAAGTTCAACAGTAATTGATCCTCGGCCTCCACAAGCGAGAAACTTTCACACTATTCTTGAGTATTTGTGTGGTCGAACTTTGCCGTTAAGCACTTTGATGACTTGAACCGTAAAGATCAGAGATGACCCAAAATTTAGAGAGCAACACCTATGCGGCCAATTGTAGCGCACAGACACCGGATTCAAAGATATATAGCAGATTTTCCAGCAGGTTGGAATCAACACAAGTGAAAACACACAGCTTCCGCGACCACAGAGCGCTCCAGCATACAGAAAACCTTGAAATACTATGTGTGTAAAATGAGTGCTAAGCAACAGCTGAAGAAAATCAAAGGCCCTATGAGGCCACGACTGTTTTTTTAAGCAATGACGTCATCGTTTAATGTGTTAGTGCGAGTTCTTGTCGCTTTTATGTAACAAGTGACGAATTAAATTGTCGAAGTCGAACGTGCATCACTTGTAAAGATCTATACAGATTTACGTTGTTTTTCATTTTGTTTTGCATTGGTTGTAAAAGAAGCAAGCTCCAATCAGAAAAATTCAAGTTTGCGTGTTTTCGTGCTAGCGTGTGTACACTCTTTTCCCTGTACAGCGTGTACGATTGACGTTCACTTTCCGGAATGTGTTTTGATACATTGCTGTGAAGATTAAGCGTCGCATAAAATTTATTTTGAAATCGGCTAGGTTGACCTTTGTCGCGTGACACTGATAATCTTCGGTCGGCTGGCGATTACACAAACTTCGCGAAGCGCACAATTACTAAAAATAGATTTGTCAGCGTGAGATCCCATGACACCCCCCGCACATAGTCAGACAAACACTGCGATCAAAACAAAGCAAATGTATGAGCGGGTGCCGTGGTTGTGAACCTAAAAGCGAAAATTTTAGTCAATTCTTAATTCAGTTTATCGTTCTAGAAATAAAAGAAATGGTGGGCACTAAACCTTGCTGTTGGGGTGAGTGCAAGACAGACTCAAGATATCCAGAAAAATGGCCGGAATCGCTAAAAGAGTTGGAGAATTCGGGGCAGAAAGTATTCATACCATTCCCGAGGCCGGTCACGTACTCTGGACAAGAAAAAGAGTCGAGAAAGGACATATTCGTGGCTTAGACTTTTGATAGACTTGAATAATGGTAGATAACAGACAGTGTTGCTTTATTAAGTGCAAAACAGATTCTAGGTATCGAGAAAATAATCTAAAATTAATACGTTATTCGAGGATCTGGCAACGATGTCCCACTACAAAGTTACTCAGGATGCTGTAAAATTTTAGCGGAGGATAGCGACTTACTAGAAGAATACAGAAAAAGGGATTGCGAATAATACTACATGTCTGTTTGCTTCATTCAGGCCCTAGAATGAACAACTATTGCCTGAAATTCCCGAATTTGATGGCACAAGCGCGAGGGGCCATCTGTTGCGGCGAATGATAGAGATAGAGGGCGAAAGTATCACGCTACTCAGACGCCTTCATAATGATAAAATCAGTTAAATCGTTGCAGTTTGAAGGACTTTGATGTTAATAAAGCTGTTTTCATTCCCATAATTGTAATAGACTGCAGCTATTGATGCCCGGGTTCTATGTTTCTTATACTTGCCGCCGCAGCTTGTGAAAATTGACCTCTCGGGTCAAGGTAGCACAAGCGCTTCTTTGTTTAATTTTAGCTTAGTGCAGCTTAGTTCAAAACCTTGCTCAGCTCTGTTGTGTTGCACAAATGGACCTGTTAGGACTGCGTGAATGTTCTGAATTTCTCATACAATTTTTTTTTCCTACAAGTATAATTTGGCAGGGCCTACATGCAATTTAAATGCCGAAATGTGTAGACATCCGCTCTGTCCGACAAACCTTGAGATTTAAATCAACGTTTTAGGACTTTTAGCTCTTCTCAGCGGAATAATTAGGGTATTCTCTGGAATTCTGAGCCAGACTGGCCATAATATTATGAAAACAATTGCTTAATATGGCTCTGAATTGCTCGTTAACTCCGCTTTCCCATACATTGATCTTACAGAGAGCGATTTGTTTGTCTGAGTCACACCGGGAATCAAAATTTGTGACGTCATTAGTGCGATAACGACTAATTTATTTTGAAATCGGCTGCGTTGACCTTTGTCGTGTGACACTGATAATCTTCTGTCAGCTGGCGATTACACAAACTTCGCTTTCAATTTCGCTTTCACCGTCACATGCAAACTTAAGAAAATTCTGTTGATTTTTCTATAGGGCAGAAACAATATACACCTGATTTAAGGTAAAATAAAAATCAAGTATGTTCACAATCGATTTTCAAATTATCATCACATACCCATCAAAACAAAACCATCAGCGCCTAAAGTACAATGGTCTGTCATCGGTCTTAATAAACCGCAATGTCAAACTGAGAGTAGCGTTACATGTAGTCTGCCAGCCATCTGTTAACGGCCTTTTGTTTACATCTGATTGACTGAAGGAATGAAGGAAGGATGGCTTCAAATCGCCACTCAATCCGTAACTCCCGTTTTGCATACGCAAAAACAGTCGTAAAAATGAAGAGTAATTAAAGAATTGCATGATGTTCATGATCGATACTACAAGGTGTGTCCAAATCAGGTCACAAAAAAGCTAGGCACACAAACCTCCAAGTACAAATGTTAACTTACGCAAGTCAAAAGATGAGTACCAGGAGCTACAAAATGATATCCAAACCTTACAGCACAACCTCAAGGAACTTGAGCAGAAATATGGAAAAGCCAAAAATGTCCACAATATAATTTCAGCCGCTTATCAGCGCACAAAATCAAGTTTCTTTGCAATAATGAGGCCGCAATTGAAATGTCAGCACCCAGCTAAGTATGTTGATTGTGGTGCATTGCATACCGTTGCATAGTAAACTACTTGCAAAAGGAGTTATTGTTCCCACCACTCATGAAGGAGGAGAATATATTTCTCCCATTTTCATGAGACCAAAATAGGATGGTACTTTACACTCTTAAGTGTTTAAATGAACATGTGCTCCATCGCCATTTTAAAATGGAATAACTTACTACTGTGTTAAATATAGTGAAACCAGTTCACTCTATGGCATCAATAGATTTTAAGGATGCCTATTACTGTGTGCCAATTTCTTCAGTACACCAAAATACCTTGAGTTTCAGTGGCAAGGCAAAATGTATAAATACTACTGCTTTCCAAATGGACTGGCATTCTTCCCCAGAAAGTTTACAAAATTATTGAAACCAGTATATTCACAATTTAGACAGTAAAGTCACCTGTCAGCCAGTCATATTGATGATTCTTATTTGTAAGGTGATGACTGCTGACTGTGGAAAGAATGTTACGGACACCATTAAACGTTTTGATTCCTTAGGGTTTACCATTCACCCTGAAATGTCATCCTTTGTTCCTCAACAGAAGATCACCTTTATGGGCTTAATCATAGATTCTATTTCTGTCAGTTTATCCAACTTCTGAGAAAATTAAGAAGATCTGATCATTTCTACCAGTCAGTGTTTAGTTGATAGTCACCATCCAACAATTAGACAGGTTTTATCAACTCTGGGGCTGCTTAAATCAAATTTTCCAGCAGCTAGCCCTACATTTCAGATCCCAGGACATGGACAAAACTGATGCTCTTAGCCTTAACAAGGGCAATTTTGATGGAATTATGCAATGGTCTGATGCATCACCTAAAAAAGTTGCACAAGTACCAATGGTATTGAGTTTCAGGCCTATGCACCACATGTTAGTCTTTGTGTTGATAGGCATCTTGAGTAAAATGTCAATCTAACATGTAATCTTCAAGGTAAAGAAAAGCAGCTCCTAATTAGCTACGCAAAGCCACACAAAGGGGATTCCTCTGATACAGTGAGCAGGTGGCATTAGACTACCTTAACCATTTCACTGCACTGAACCAGAAAACCGGGATAATATTTTTCATCTGGGATGTGCAAAACAGCTTTTCCGAGAAATTGACCATTGATATTTTTATAAACCTGGGCATCAGTTACTTTTAGGGAGGTCTGAGAAAATTGCAAATTAAAGATTAATGCTGAACCCTTCGTTCCATGTGCTTCAATGGCAAAGTGTTCATAGTGAGTTTTTGAGAAAACACACTGCAAAGATTTTCGAATTTTTAACACCAAACATGTGCCATCTTTAAAGCCCAGCACACATTGAATGGAAAGCTCTGAAGAAGATTTTGCTGATAATGATATTGTCAATATTTTTGGTGAAAGCAAAGGCAAAGATGATTTAGGTGGGTTTAACTTTACCCTTCCTGACAACATAAACTGGAAAACTAATGGAGATGGAGCAAAGATGCGCCGATTTTACAAACAGAATCCTCACAAGGTATTTAGCCATGCCAACATTGGTCCAACAATCGATGAACTACCTGGTGAGAAGAGACCTGTTAATATTTTTCAACTCTTTATCAGCAATGAGCATTTAGAAAAAATCCTTCGATGGACGACTGGTTTCAAGTTAAGAAGACCACAGAACCAAACAGACACAAAGCACCCTTCACACCAATCACCAATGTTGCTGAATTGAAAGCGCACATTGATGTCATACTAACCAAAGCAGCGAAAGTGAAAGGGTTTATTGATTCCAGTTACCGGTTGCCTTTGAAATGCATTCCTTGTGAGGTTCGTATACTGGGGTGAAAAATAGCCATTTCAGATTCACACATGGTTTAGAAAAAAACATCATACTTGTGTTCGTATGACATCTAACCATACTGTACAGTACCGCTCAAAAGTAAGTTACCACCCTCTTGTGAGACGAGAATCTCGTCTCGAGAGATAAGACTCTCGACTCAAGAGACGAGACTCTTGTCTCGAGAGAAGCTTTAAAAACTGTAAGTATGATGGCTTGATCTTCTCGCGAGATTTTAATTGCCTATTGTAAAACAAAGGGAATGATACGCGAGTGAATTGAGCGCCACGTTTGAACTCTTGCGACAAGTTGCCCGACTGTTTAGCCGATCATTAGAAACTTGTGAATTACATGTACACTCGCTTAGCCTTAAATTCGTCTTAAAACTCTTTGAAAGCTTTTAATTTGATTTAAAAAAGATCGACTTTGGCCTCCACGATGTTTCAAATCGATTGGATCGAAATTCGCTTCAACTAAATAATCTTCTGCGGAACTCGATCGATCTGTCTCTTGGCACGTGCATACATAGTATTTCAACCCTGGAATTTCAATTCGGGAACTTGGTAAATCTTCTGAACCTCAAGAAATGGATTTTATTCCTAAATAAGGCCTGTTCCAAACGTCATGCTACTGCTGTGCCGAACTCAAATGTGACCCTCCACGGGAAAACAGGTAAAAAGGTGATGTCACGGGCACGCTTATTTGACACGCTAAACAAAAGAAAATTCTCTTAACACACTAGCAGCGTGTCACAACGCACGGCTCATTAAAATTTTCTTTTGTCTCACATGGCACGGGAAAAACAAAGGAGCGTGTTCATTCTAACAAAGAAGCGTGTCAGGATTTGGAAAACAAAAAAGCGAGCGATATGACACGCTAAGCGAGGGAAATGACACGCTAAGCGAGCGAAATACAAACCGTGTCGAAATGCACACTGACTTTAAATATGTTTTTATTTCCCGACCGGCCGGCTCGTCTCTGTTTTCCTAAGAAATTTCCCTGTCGACAGACTTTGTTTACCAGCGTTTGTGCCTTTTGTTTGTAGATTCTATCAGTAAAATTAATTTTTCTTGCGCGAAATATTTTAATCCTTCGCATGGTTTCCACTGTTTTCAAACGGCAAGACATACCAGCGGCAGTGTAACGCAACTTTACATCCACAAAAATGGCTTTCCATTTTCGCCCAAAGGTAAACAATGATCACGAAGATGTTTTACGTTATTTCAAGGAAAATAAAAGTCCAAGGGAAACTTTAAAGAAAGCGGAAGCGAAGATCACGTAGTTAACAAATAAACTGACAATCATGACGGGCTATTTAACTGTTTATTTTAGTCATTTTGACAAACTCCAGACGTGAAGGTCACGCTTTTCGGCGTGCTTTCTTGACCTTTCATCACGGTTACCGCCGAATTGAATGTTGCTTTAAACTTATCGTAGGTGCATTTGAAAGGTATAAGTTCTCGGCAAATGTTTGGATATTTATTGTTTCTTTCATCTTTGTTACACCGGATGAATAGACAAGAAGTCAAAATGAAACAAGTTCATTCATCGAGTTGTTTTCCTGGAAGACTGCTTGTCTGGGACGGCGGGACAAGATACACACGCTTCATCGTTTCTAGACTTCTATCGAGCTGTATAAATCGTAACACTGATCACGAATCCAGCGGAAAAAAACTTTTCTTATCGGATAAAAATAATTCTTATTGGCAAAAAGCTAGCTGAACGGCAAATAAACTTCTGGTGGATTAGAAGCCAACATTTGCATAATTACGACTTTGTCGGCATCGAAAGAGAAACACATTACTCGCGATAAATGTCCCTCATTGCTTGACCTTCTGTGAAAGTGTTATTATATCTTAAATATGCGCTCGCCAAGTTTACTTCTCATTTCGTGTAAATACGGAGTTCGATAGGAGCTCGCTTGTTCTGTTTTGCGTAACAGTTGAATTTCAGTTTTGAATAATATAACAAGTTGTATCAAGTGATCAAATTATACTCGAAAGTTTTTCTTCCTTCAGTGTAGTTTTGAATACAAAAGGTCACTCGAGTGTGGTTACGCTCCGGGGCAATTGTAAGTTTTATTAGTTTCATCAACAATTTTTTTTGTTAGGTTGCTATTCGTTGTTCTTTTTCTGTTGTTTTATGAATTATACCTTTTACTTTTTGCTGATTCAGTAGGGATCGTAATGCGAACGCACTTATCTGATCGATCCGATAGTGAAGCTGTTCTACGACGATGTTTTTGATTTTCTATTATTGCTTGATCACTGCCGTGTCATATCACACGCATTTACTGAGTTAAATCGCACGCTTAGCGTGACATTGAACACGCTAACTTGAACAAAAGCTTAGCGTGTTAAATTCGTGTCAAACAAAAGCTACCGTGACACCTATTATTTTGCTTATTAAATATGCGCATATGCGTGTCAAATGTCACGCTTTGCGTGCCGTGTCATTGCACGCGTGCCCGTGTCATCACCTTTTTACCTGTTTTCCCGTGGAGGGTCACAAATGAAAGTGTCATTTCGATTTAGGCACGAGAGTAGCACGCCGTTTGTAACCATTCGGCTCGGCACGGCTGAATTAGGTTTGGCACGACTACTTAGCACGGAAGGCCTTGCCGTGCCGCACGGCAGTAGCACGACTTGGTTTCAAACGGCATGCTATTGCCGCGCCGAACTCAATTCATAAATTAATTTAATGTATTTTGCATTATTTGCATACTATTACGCAAGCGCACAAATCAAAAACAGAAAAACAAAATGGCGTCGTGGCGCAAAGATTTACCCGATTTGCCCGAAAACTTGGGAGAAGAGGAATCCGACAGTGACAATAACTCCACCGACGTTCACCAAGCCTTCACCTGCATCGTTCGACAGCTATTCTCTACATAACGACAAAGAGCAAAGCGAATTTGACAAAGATTCAAGCGAATCCAATACAGGAGTCAGTGAACAGAGTGAAGTGGGCAGCTCGACGAAAAAGAATCAAAAAAAGAAGCAAAAGGGACGGAGAAGCGTATGGGAAGAGCGACATGTCAATGATTTAGTAGATGTGATCTGTAGTAGTGAGTACTATAAGAAAAAGTTGATTTGGATGGGGCGATACCGCTGGATGGATGGTTTGTTTTGTCTTTTGAATTTAGCGCGACTGTATTAGGTTCGACGTTTGAAACTGCTGCCGTGCTATCGTTGTGCCACTGCCGAGCCAAATTCATTTGAGTTCGGCACGGCAGTAGCATGACGTTTGGAACAGGCATTATACTCGCATTCATGAAAATGTTCTTGATAAGTTTGGAAATCAAATAGTTCGCGGCTTTCGATGTTTCAGACACGCAAGTTGAACTTGTCGGTCGATGGAAGCTTTCACGCTTCGGTAAATTTTGTTCAAGATTTGCATGCGTGTTTGACATGTTGTCCACAAATATTCAACTTTTTATGCCAAACAAAAATTATTTCGCTTGCTTATTGTTGAAACCTTTTTATTCAGTATCAAAGTTGACTTTATTTGCATTCGAAAGTGTTCAAAGCATTGAAACCAACCTGGGACTATGTGCCTCACACCGCTCATGAAAAGCAAACAATTCATTGTGTTGTTGATTTCAAGGTCGGCAAGATGTCGTGGCATTTTTCTTATCAGACTGTAAAATCTAACATGAAAGAATAAACAGGCCCGTTTCGTTTTACTGAAGATAAAAGTACATATAAAATACTTTCCAATTTTGTAAATATCGTTATTTTACGCGTGCATGTGATGACATGTGACCAGTCACGTTTTGTTGTCATGCAATCCTGGTGTAATCAAAGAACTCTCACGTCGCAATCACAATCGCGAGATATTAATTGTTTTCTCGCAACATAATTGCTCCTAATTTATTCCAAAATGTCCACTTCAATGATTCTCTCGAGACAAGAGTCTCGTCTCGAGAGAAACGAAAAAATTAGGTTTGGAGGCATGAACAAACAATGGGTGTTGCCATGGCAACAATAAAGTTTCAACCTTAAAGAAAGGCATTTTTGTACATCCCCCATGAATATCTAACTGCATGCAAAATTTCAAGCGGGGTCGAAAATTTTCATTTCCCACTTTGCTTGACGCTTAGAAAGAACTGCTCTGAAAGGGTTAAAACATCCTTGAACCTTGACGCCATCTTGCCACTGAGATATGAGAAACATTACCATGGCAATTTTGTAAATTTCACATGTGAATTATAAATTAACGCTAAATTTTCGCGCCAAAATTATGGAATAATTTGTCACTCATGATATTCTAAAACAAAATTTTTGTATCACTCGTTTAACGAGAAAACAGTGCCTGTTCTCAGCGTGCATTTTGTATCTAGTCTGCAGTCTGCATTCTGCTTTTTGTAGTTAGTCTGCATTTCGTACTGACCGATTCCAATACCAACACTGTACTATAACAGTTTGTGTTTACCGAGAACACAAAATGGTGGCTAAGTAGTCCAACCACGTAGGCAAACTAACCAATCGAATTCTAATTGCATTGCATAGCATCACAACCTAGATAAAATAAGGACCTGTCTATAAATGTTCCAAAGTTCCATTTAAGTTGTAGTTACGTAAAATGCAAGGCTTTCGAGGTTCACAAAGCGGGTAAGTGAGCATAAAATCAACTACGTGAAATTTGACTCCAAACGCAAGGCTGCATTTCAACTTACAGCAATGCGCTGTCGAAATTTATGCCTAAACTTACACAACACTTCCCTCACGAGGGCAATTATTCTTTTAAAAACAAAACTATACAATATAAGTAAAGGCAAAGTACCTGTTATCCACGCATACATCGGCTAGCGCCCGAGACATCACATATTCGAGGTGTTGACGCTCAATCACATGTATATTATAGCAATGTCCCATGATTCTCTTCCCGACAAATGCTTGTTCCCAAGGGGGTGGTGGAAGGAACTGTCGATAAAAATTTTCATTATTGTGATATGGTCGAAAATCGCGGAATTTGTTGGCTCCTTCTTGGTGTAGAAGACACAGGACACGTCACAATAGACCACTGCCTCGCAAACCTATTGTTTTTATTGTATTCCTCGTTCTTTTGTCCTTTTGTAGAATAGAGCGGTCGCTTTCCTTGGATCACATATAAGCTTTCGAATTCTCCCACGTCGTGATTGCATCGCTGACCGTCGTCTCGTGCACTAATCGTTTGTCGACCTCGAACTAGTGATAGTCGCTGACAGTTGACGAAGGGACATACATACCCACATGTCTCAGCTTTGTCTAATTTCAGGGGCACCCAACGGAATATTTCGGTAAAATATCTGTTCGGATGGAGGTCGCCTAAGAATTTCGAAATTTTTTCCCAGCGACGCTCTAGACTTCTCAAATTTTTTCGGAAAACCATAAAGTTTCCCTAGAATTTTCGGAATTAATGTGCTCACTTTTATCATGTCCCATAATTTTCGGACGGTTTTGTTTGTTCTCTAAAATTTTCGTTTGGCTTAATTACTCCAAAAGCTGCTAAAAGTTTCGGTGAGCATTAGAGGTAATCAGGAATGTACGTGAACCTAATGAAAGATAAAGGCAATTGAGGTGATTGAGCTCGGCATTAGCCTACTTATCAGATTATTGGAGAAGTTATTTTTGTGGTCAGAGCATCTAAAACGATCAAATTATTCGCCTATAATATTCGGATAAACATTTATATTGCCTAGTATTTTCGCGAAATTTCGATAGGCACACGTATAACGAAAAACTTCCCCTAATATTTTCTAGTGAAAATATGGTCTCTCAGTGTCCTCGAACTTTCGACAAGATCCATCAGGATAGCTAAAACTTTCGGATGACTCAAAAAAGGACCCTAGAATTTTCGAAACGACGAAAGTTCCCCTTAAATATCCGAACAGATAAATATTTTTTAGGGCATCTCCAAATTAACTAAAAAGCCTTCTAGAACATAGAGAAATCCATTTACGACACTTCTGACGTCTTTGGAAAGATTCGGTCGTTGGGTGCCCCTGTAATTTGGGGGCCAAGGCTGAGCGTTCTTATTTTTCTCACGATTTTCCGACTCTCGGTTCTTAAATTTGGGTAAGTCTCAGCCTCAACGTTCTTATAGAGAAAGGTTGGAATAAAATTTCTAGTATCGACAGAGAAACTCGCGTAAACACGTCTCGCAAACATTATCGAGTTTCTAATTCTTTTACTGATAAGCGGATGGATTTATTTTCTTGGTAGAATTTGTGATTCTCATGAACTGTTTCAGGTGTGCAATGAGTTTACTGAAAAAAGCTAAATTTCTATCTATCTATCTATTTATCTATCTATCTATCTATCTATCTATCTATCTATCTATCTATCTATCTATCTATCTATCTATCTAAATTGAATTGTATTTGAGTAGCAAGAGAAAATAAAATAAAGCTGACTATTTAATTTACAAAGAAACGGAGCGCTCTGTCTGGCCATCATTTTCAAAATTCTACATTCTGTTGCTGTTAAAATAATAACGGTAAAAAAAATACTGAAAAAATCTGACATGTTTAAAGCTGACTAAGTGCTTTTCGATCGTTGAGGAATTTTTATGGCTGGAAATTGTTACAACAAACCGTAAGACATGTCGCGAGCTTCTCTGTCAAAACAAACCAACAGAATTAGAAACTTGGAAATATATGTAAGACATGTTTAAGCGAGTTTCTCTTCGATTCGCTGTCAATACCTGAAATTTTTCACTCAGATTGAAATCAAAGGGTCTCTCAAAACAACATCTGTTTGTTAAAAGTTCTTGTGAATCATAGAATCATCATAACATGGTTCCGTTTTATCAAAAAGCACCCCAAGCTAACAATAAGAGCCGCAGTACACTAGGAAGATTCAATTTATAAGGGTTTGTATGGGAACGAAACAATTGCTGTGTTGTGTTTTTTGATGTTTTTCAGCTCCTCATGATCAGTTCAATTTGAAGTTACTCAGGCGAGTTATTGCTTTGCGAAATTTCGAACACGTGTACTTTATTGAGGTGGCTCGAAAAACTTTAGTCAGAATTAGTCATGCCTGTGTTCTATCGCAGCAATTTCAATAACGTTTAGAAAAATCGTTTTGTACAAACTTGAACAGTGACGTCAAAATTCGTTGCAATAGCAACCTCATGCGAAGTCCAAGATACGCTATTTTGGACTTTTGATGATAATAACTTTATACCTACTTGGTGAAATTTCTTTTTTTAATATATTTTTAGCTAACCGACAAAAGGAACTTTTTTCGCATTGTCTTAAAGAAGTCTGAAAGTAGTATTCGGAGCCACGCTTTTTTTTTCATACATTTACGGTGGCTCTGAGCCCTTTTGTCCATTAAACAAAAACTTTCACCGTCTAGTTAATAGCCTCGAACGGTAAAATATAAGGTTTCTTCGACCTCCTATTTGTTACGGTGTTTACAATTTGTTCATTGGTAAAACTTTTACAAACTTGTATAAAAGTTTAAACTCATGATTATTGGTGTAGCTGCAATAGATTTCTTCCTTTTTTAAAAAATGCCCCACACGCTTCTAAAATCGTTACAATTTTTAGCCAGCGAAGGCCCTTAGCCCCCGCTTTGTGCAACTTCCGACTGCTGTTTACCCCTCAGGCAGCGGTAATTTCACTCGCTGTCGTGGCGGTTAACAAGGCGACAAATAATTAAACCAACGCGTGATGGCTCTTAGCTCTCGTTGCAATTTTAAAAAGTGTAAAAACTAGAACTTCTCAAGCGAAATGGCACGAATGGCGTCTTGGAAAAAAGAGACAATCATTGGAAAAAAGTTTTTCAGTTGAGGAGAGATTGCACAAAAAATTGAAACTTCTTCAGTTGACGTCTACCTGCAAATTCCTTTTTATATAAAATTACAATTAAGACAAGGATCGCTGCACTTTTTGGAAAAGAAGCAGAAACTTTGTTCCACGTTTTCTGGAATTGTAATCTCTTCATCTGACCTGTCCTTTTTGTGAAAAAGAAAGGAAAAAATGCAGAAAGGAAAAAATGTAGATGTGAACACTGCCTTGGGCTAGAAGCCAGACACCTCTTTCAGTTCCAGTTCTGCCTTCTGTATGTCCTCCGTCAGTCCCTTTGTGCAACCACGATTTCTCTTACCCTGAGGTGTCCAGTAAAGGGCTGTTTTACCTGTTTCGCCTTTCTTCGCTTCTAGTGCTATAGGCTGTGCACTGGATATTGTCAGCAGGTATTTGCTGCCGATAATGTTGGGCCGAAAGATTCTTCGAATGCGACGGAGGCATTTTGTCTAAAAAACATCCAGGTTGTTCGTGATGAAGGCCGCGATCTTCTAGCATTTCAAACCATATAAAAGCTCACTTAGAGTATTGCCTTTGGTATAAAGACTGATATTCTTGGATTTGCAGATCTTATATAATATAGCAAAGATTTGTTTGGCCTTAGTGATCTTCGCGTTCACTTCCTTTTCGCAGAGGCCATCTGTTGTCACTTTGCTTCGTTGGTACTTAAATTCATCAACATCTTTTACTTCCTGATTATCCACAGCGACTTGGATGTGGATAGTGGTGATTTTCCCATGTAATTGGTCTTATCGATGTTGATTTCCAGACGCGGGATTTCCTGATTTTCGGCCTTCAACATTTCAGGGAGAATTTGGTCTTCCCCAGGTGCCTTCCCATTTTCGAGCTTTTTCAGCTTCTCTCGCCACTGCTGAATGTTCGGTGTTATTGTAGAAAGCAAATCAACCATACTTTTCTATGGTTAGAGAGCTTAGAAATGACTCAGAGTCGATGAAGTTTTTTGAAGTATAAAAGGACAAGATCAAGATTGAAAGGTAACAAACTTAACAGAAGTACTGAGCCTAATTTTGCGTCGAACACTGAATGAAATTGTGTCATTTTCTGGTCTTCCCATAAATTATTTGCTGCTTTTCTTCTTCGTTCAGTCGCTCTTGTTGTACATTTACAAGTATTTTTAAATTAGACATTTCGCATCGATCCTTTCAGTTTTACGTAGTCGAGTCAACTATGGCATTCGTGTGGTATTTTTATCTATCATGGAGATAATCGGGTAATATCTGAAGAACACGACGCGGTTTGGGAATGTAGTTTCCTCTCGTAGTAGTTTAATGCCATTTCAAATTGTGTATACAAAATTATGGGGATCGCCACGACCTATTGCGAAAAAAAAACGGATTTGAAGAGCGTGCATTCAGGTGCTCTTGTTGCCACTTTTGTAAATAATTTGGTCGACACCTACAAATGTGATAATAGTTTGGAAACCGCTCTATTAACTTCTTTAAAAATTTGTCAAACTAGAGGTTAGATATCAGTTTATATGGACTGCAAGTTTCAAGGTCATTGAAAACACGTAAGGCAATAAAATCGGGGCTCCAATGTACTACTTTTTTCTCGCAGATTTTGTGTTTACAAGTGAGTGTCCTCATTATTCACGGGCATTGTATTCAACTTTCATTTTCACGTGCAGGACTCAGCAAAAAATTCGTTTGCATTTTATCAGTTAGTTAAGACTTTTTTCCTGATCTACTGTTCTACACAAAAATAGCTTTTCGTTTCCTGGAGAAAGAGCCCTCGGAATTGCTGTATTACAGTCTAATGGCGTAACAAATGTTATCACAGTTTTCAAGTCATATCAGCATGTTTCCCGAACATGTTTAGAAAGCAATTGAGCGTTCTGTTTTTAAAATGCAAATGAATTTTTTGCTGAGTTGTGCACGTGGACATGAAAGTAAAAAACAATACACGTGAATAATGAGGACACTCACTTGTAAACACAAAATCTGCGAGAGAAACTTAGTACATTGGAGCCGCGATTTTATTGTCTTACATGTTTTCAGTGACCTTGAAACTTGTAGGCCATATAAACTGATGACAAACCTCGAGATTGACAAGTTTTAAAAAAAATTCATCGAGCGGTTTCCAAATAACTATCACATTTTGTAGATGTAGACCAAATTATATACAAAAGTGGCAACAAGAGCACCTGAATACACGCTCATCAAATCCGTTTTTTTCGCAATCAGTCGTGGCGGTCCCCATCAATTTTGTATACACAATTTTAAATGGCATCAAACTACTATGAGATGAAACTACATTCCCAAACCGCGTCGTGTTCTTCAGATATTACCCTATTATCTCCATGATATGTTTTTTACTGTATTTATTGCTGGCTTGCAACTGACGTCACAGCAGCCATGCTGGGGGACAAGAACAAAGCGTTTTTCTCCGCTGGGAACTTAACTTTTTTGTCATGCAAATTCTGCGAAAAAGTTTTTTATTGTTTTGACCACCAACATGGCCGCCTTGTCACGTGGTTGCAAACGATCAATAACCCTCAAAACTTCATCTCCAAAAATTTCGATAACGCTCTTACAGAATTTGTTCAAACTTTGCCAACATTGAGGCAGGTATAGGAGGTACATGCTCCCTTGAGCGATTTCCGAAAAAATCTCCTGGTGCCGAGCAATACGAACGAAATTGATAAGCGTGATGACGTCATTACGTTGCTATGACAACTACGATGTCACAATAACACTGGTCATAACAAATTTCCATCTTTACCTAATTCAGCTGTGGTGATCGTTTCTCGATGGCATTGTTAATGACGATCTGGTTAGTTCTCAAACTTGAGCGGTGTTGCCCCTAAAAAATCCAGTCGAGCCACGTTAAATGTCGAAAACTTTGCAGTAAAACCATCTGCCTGCGGCTCGTGTTCCCACTTCACGAAGAAGGGAAAAGCCCTGAGAACGAGGTTGCCAACTTGAGGTTTGGCCATTTCTTGAGGTCATTTTGTTTTAGAATTGTAGAGGGTGGAAAAATATAGTCAGTTTATAAAAAAAGCTTTCTTTTTCATTTCTTTCCATGATTTTAACGCATCCTGACATTAACCGGTACTGGAAGATTATTTTAATCAATTGTTTACTTAACTGCGAGAACTTTGGGGGATTAGCTCAAATGGTAGAGCGCCCGCTTTGCATGCGGGAAGTACCGGATCGATACCCGGATTCTCCATTGCCTTTTTTTATTTTCATATTTTTTTAAAAAAAGTCATGTACATATTTTTTATTGAAAGGAATTTGAAAATTATTTGTATTTAGCGCCAAAAAAAAAAAAGAAATTGCTAACCTGCGATAAGGCCTTCTTTTTTTCGCTGTGGGGAGAGTGAAGGTCTCTTTGGGACTAGGGCTATTTTGCTAAATATGAACAGCAGTATAAGCAGAAAAGATGAAAAATTTGGATACGAATGCGTGACAATTGAAACGAACCTGAAACTGTTTATCTACTGTTTATCTGTGCACTTTTGATACTCAGTTTACAATCGCTCGAAGTTCTTCTTTTGCTCTGCTCTTTTGCGAGTAAAGTCACACTATGCGACAAATCGCGACGACAAGTCGCTCCGTCGCTGCCACCATTATCCTGTGGCAAACAGACAAATCAAACGATTTTTCAGTCTCAAGGACAGAAATCTTACAGTGAAACAAGCTCAACCGTGGCAACCCAACGTTTTTTAGCCAATCACAAGACAAGCTCAGAACAAAAGAATAGAGTTAGTTCATCAGCAGTTAAATTTGCCCCTTACTGTGATTGGTCCGCTGATAAATGAAGTCTAATTGTTTTATTCTGAACTTGTCTTGTGATTGGGTGGCCCAGGTTGAGTTCGTTTCACTGTAAGAATTTTCAGGTCATTTAGAAAGGAGAATGTTAAATCGAATACCTGCCACTACTCGAAACCAGCACGTCAGCTTTTGGAAGTCCTTTGTTCCGCAAGATCGTATTTAGTCGTATTTCAAGAGATCGATCATCGCGGAACTACACATTCAACAAAAAAGCCCAATTCTGTTTCCTTCGGTAATAATTTAAAGCCGTAAACACTCTTGAGCGGTTTTCTTACTCTGGTGATGACAGCACGTTCGGCTTTATAATATTTGTATCGGCTTTAGTCTTGTATATAACACAATTATAATTTTATTGTCAACCCTATTGTGACACTAGGCCTAATGATAAATAAAAAAAGATGGTAAATTTTAAGTTTGGTATCGAAATGAGAAAGATGTAGCGTCATGTCACGAGCGTAGGACAAAGAAAAAATCTGAGTCCCCGACGGGAATCGAACGCATGACCTTCCTAACACCAGCTAGGCATTCTATCCACTGAGCCGGCCACTGAGAGACTCATGACAGTGAGCGAGGCAATTTACTTGGCTCATATGTAATCGCGTCTTGCATGCTGTTAGGATAAGCAATGTCGATAGAGTACCGTAAATTTACTATCTTTCTTTGTTTATCATCATGCAGCACGCTATCGACATTTATAACAATTTTATACCTGCTACTAAAAATGTATTTGGATTTAACGAGGTCTATATAGATTGTTTAAAATATAAGTGTATGTGTTAATCGAGAATTCATGGTTATATATCTTTATTAAATTCTCAACCTAGGATATTGCATTTGAGCTTTGTGATTGGCTCACTGAATCCCGGTTATCAGCCAATATACCTATGTTTGACCCTATATGGGAAACGAGTGCGGCAAGTGCCGCTCAGCTTAAAAATTTTCCCGCGGGAAGCGAAAGTTCCATCAGAAAAATGGCAAATTTAGCGAGCTTTATAAGCTTATACAAGAAATAATCGACAGTGCCTTCCTTAAAACCACACAAATACCCCAAGAATGCCATAGTTGACTCGACTACGTAAAACTGAAAGGATCGATGCGAAATGTTTAATTTAAAAATACTTGTAAATGTACAACAAGAGCGACTGAACGAAGAAGAAAAGCAGCAAATAATTTATGGGAAGACCAGAAAATGACACAATTTCATTCAGTGTTCGACGCAAAATTAGGCTCAGTACTTCAGTTAAGTTTGTTACCTTTCAATCTTGATCTTGTCCTTTTATACTTCAAAAAACTTCATCGACTCTGAGTGCAATTTCGTTTCAGCATAATGTAGTAGTCTTGATGACAGTCGTGGACCCATAAACAAGTACAATATGTAAACACTTGCTTCGCTCGTCTTGCACATGGCGTATAATTTCCAGAAAAGGTATTGCTTCGGATCTTCCCGTAAACCTTAATTGCTGTCGCAATTTTCCAAGATGAAAAGACGATTTACGAGGAGTTTCTCCGAGGAAGATCTTCAGAAGAAAACTCTCTCGCTCGCTTCCCTCGCGTGTTTCATTCAACTCAAAAAGTGAACTCCGCTCCACAAATTTTCCCTCCTCCTCATACTATCACTTCGCTTACATCAAAATGAAATGTCCAGTTGATTTATACTAAAGAAGAATTATTTTAATAAAACAATTATTCCATTCGCCCTTGTTGGATACGAGTGGTTATAGCCAACTCGGCGCTTCGCGCCTCGTTGGCCATTTACCACCTCTTATCCAACGCGGGCTCCTGGAATAATTGTTAAATATCCTCGGTAGTATAGTGGTGAGTGTCCTCACCTGTCCCCCCGGGGGAGTTTTATTTGTCCTCCCATTGCACAGTTGGAAAAACTATTTTTCTCCACCAGTGCAAGTATTATTCATCGCGGAGATTAATGCGGAAAGCTTATTTATGACTAAATAATTCCAATAAATAAAGCTAACTTTGTGAAAATGAATGACAATGAGTTCTTGGTGTATTTAACATTCTAAAGAACACAAAAAGTATGACCGATAAGGATAAGGCCGATAAGAATTCATTTTTACTGGTCAAGGGAGAAATAACATTTAAAAATAACAATAAATGGAAACGTTTATGGGCTTTCATATTTCTAGCGCGCCGCCATTTTGGATTTTTATGACGTGTTACGGCTTCCGCTGTTGTTTGGAAGCCTTCACGTCAGTAGATTCTCGTGATATGATCGAAACTTTTCAGGCCAAAAGAAAGGATGTACAGCGTAGAATGTCGAGAGAATAAGAAAGCAGAGAAAAACGAAAAGCAACGCAGCGAGGAAAACAATCGGAACTGTTCGTCAAAACAAAAAAATCCAAATGTTGGTTTATGTTTATTTTTGGTTTATAAGTAAAATGTTGTACATGCCCATATAGGTACATATCGCTGCACTTTTATGGGTTCCTCATGCACGTACGCACGTAGGCGCACACATCAAATTTTAGTATAATGACTTTTCATAACTCTACGGGTAATTCAATGTAAAACGGACCTTGATGAGGGCGAAGAAATTTGTTTTGATTTACTTCAAAACAGTCAAGGCAAAAAGATCAACTCAAGGCAAAAAAATGCCACAAAACAAAATCAACTCGCGGCTATTACATTACTGCAAAATGAACTCACTCCACAACAAAGAAGATCACAGCTGCAAAAATAACTCAGCAAATTCATTGGGAGCCGGTTTAAATCATTTTTAATCAGTTTTTTGTGTAGGAGTTGTGGCAGTTTGTGATTTAGGAAGTGGTGCTCGCTGTCTAATAGGCTTGCAATGTAGTTTTGAACCCTCTTGGTATGGTTTCACGATTAACTACTCTGTTCTATCGTACACATTGCTAAATACCTCACAGAATTTTACGTAGAGAAGTGAATGAATTTCCTTCGTTTCTAACAGACAAATGTGCGTTAGGAAAAGTCTGAACTCACTCACCCAAGCACAGGCAACTCGCAATAATGTTACACAGTGGTGTGTAAACGATCGAATGATTTATTATTCAAGAAACTACATGATACATACTAATTATACATAGTGCGTGCCATTGTGATGGAATGTGCTGATGCATATAATTGCATGTGCATATTACTACATGTGCAACACCCTTCCCCTTTTGAAAGAAAACAAAACAAAACAAAATAAAAAAAAATAAAATAAAATAACGGTGATCATGAGACGTTCGGTCATCCATGTCCAATATACCAGCGGGACATAAGTCTCTGCGCTGGTGAGTAGGCATGTCCTTGCTGAGGAGTGTTCCTATAGGCCAAGAGGGCAAGATATGGGTCTTCATGACGTGACTTCTTCAGGATATTCTTGGCGATTTTTACAGCCGATTCCGCTTTCCCATTACCGCGGCTGTAGTATGGAGATGACTTGACAAGGTTGAAGCCGTAATCCCGGGCGAATCGCGAGTACTCGTGGCTATCAAATTGCGGCCCATTGTCGCTAATGCACTTGTCCGGGATGCCATGACGGGCAAAATTTCGTTTCATAACTCTTATAATGGCGCTAGCTGTTGTACCCCTTAGAGAGTCCAGCTCAAAATAATCACTGTAATGGTCTACCATCACAAGATAATGCTTTCCATCTAGTTGGAACAAGTCCACGCTTATTTTGGACCAGGGCCGTGAAGGTACATCATGCGAAAGCATGGGTTCGACTGGCCGTTCAGCCTGATACTGAGCACAAGTTCCACAGGCCAAGCACGTTTCTCAAATAGCAGCTTGCATCCCAGAAGAGAGCTTCACGGGCCCGTTGTATACTGCTATCAGGGCCCTGATGTGCCTTGTGGATCTTTTTAAGCATCTCGGGTCTCAACGAAGTGGGCACGATAACTTGGTGCGATTTGTAAAGGACACCGTCGTATGCTGAGATTTCGTCCCTGTAGTTCCAATAAAACCTAAGTGGCTCAGGAACTTCTTTCCTCTCGTCAGGCCAACCATTCATTACTGTTTCGTACAGAGCTGCCATGGCGGGATCCTTGCTGGTTTCGGTTCTGATGCGTTGTAGTGTGTAAGCTGTAGCCTGACTCGGTTTGAGGTTCATTTCAGCTAGCTCAATGCGAAACACTTCCGCTTGCTGAATGTCAACTAAAGTTGGATCGTTGACGGCCGCGCGCGACAAAGTGTCTGCTACGCTATAGCTGACTGTGAACTGATACCGTTGGAGAGACTGGGACGACGCGTAAGATGGCGGTCACGTTTTCTTGTACTCCGCCATTCCCAATGTAATTTTAGGATGTCTGCAAAGGCAGATGACGTATCCAACCAACCAATGACCGCAGAATCAAAACAAGAAGTACGAGAGAGTCGAAGAAGAAAAAGAATTCGAGAGTGCGGCTCTCAAACGGATGAAGAAGGTGCTGGTGAAGAAGAACGCCATCATGGCTGCACCATATGCAACAAGAAGCTCGACGGCATCCAAGAAAAACTAGACAAAGTTTTATCGCTGCTACCAGAAATCAAAAAACTGCAAACCAAAGTAGTAAAGCTCGAAGAAGAAAAGAACACCTTGAAAGAAAGTTTAGAATTGTCACAAGCCGAAATAGTAGACTTGAAGAAAGAAGCCGCTTTGACCGCTACCAAGCTGGCCGCTGCAAGCGACAAACTTTCCAAAGTGGATGAACTCGAAAGGCGATTAATCAAACAAGAATGCCACAACCGACGAAATAATATCAAATTCTTCGGAATAAAAGATGACGATTATGAATCGCCAAAAGAGACAGAAGGAGTTCTAAGGCAATTTTTGCATAAAGAAATGAAGATACCAAGTGACGAACTAGGAGAAATCGAGTTCGAAAGAGTTCATAGGATTCCAACGCGACCCAAAGAAAACAAGAAACAACCGAGGCCAATAATAGCCAAAGTGTCCTTCTTTCAAGACAAGGAGTTTATTAAATCACGTATAAAGAACTTACCTAAAGGTAAAAAATATGGCGTATCAGATGACTTCCCGAGGGAAGTGGATGAAATTAGAAAAACGCTTCAGCCGGTGCTTAAGAAAGCAAAGGGAGAAAAGAAAATGGCTTTCTTCAATGTCGAAAAGTTAATTATTGAGAATGCTGTTTACCGCGGACCCGAGACCAAAGACTTCCCGCTATACGGTCGAATAATGGAGAGTGGATAAGCAAGAGATTGAGATTTTGCTGCCTTTGTGGAACTCTAAGGGGTGCTTACACTCGTCTCGGACAAGGTAACCTGCTGCATGTACACTGGGTTTTTGTGTTTCGATCTTTTTCCTGTGCAAAAATATATTTATTTAGTTGTCTTTCCACTTAATGATCTTCAGCGTTTGTTTATATTGCAGTATTTATGTGCCGTGCATATTTATTGTTATGATTTTTCTAACTCGAATCGGCAAACTGAATTACGAAAAAATGTTTCATCTCATAATTTCTGGATAATTATACATGGATCTTAAGATTTTATCTTTAAATGTTATAGGGCTGAACAGGACTATCAAGCGGCGTCAAGTGTTTCGATGGCTGCATCAACAGAAATCAGATGTCATATTTTTACAAGAAACATACTCATCCCCTCAAACAATCAAAACATGGAAAGCGGAATGGGGAGGGAAAATAATTGAAAGCCACGGTTCAAATCATAGTAGAGGCGTAATGATTCTCTTTAAGCCTAGACTCGATGTGACCATTGAGAAAATCGTAAATGATAAAAACGGCAGATACATTTTATGCGAAGCATTATTAGACAGTGAAAAATTTGTGTTTTTGAATATTTATTCCCCAAATGACCAAACCCAACAAGTACAATTCCTCAGAGGCTTGTCAAACTCCTTGCTCAATACATATGCAAATGAACAAGTGGTGATTGGTGGAGACTTTAATTGTGCGATAAGCGAAAAAGATAAATGTGGAGGACGATCGGTTGTTCATAAAAAAGGTGTGATTCAAGAGATAAAGACTTTAATGAGCACTCAAGATCTTGTTGACGCGTGGAATCATAAACATCCTAACGTGCAAGGCTTTACGTGGAATAATCCATCGATGAAAATTCAATGCAGATTAGATTATTTTTTCATATCAAAAGATATGCAATCTTCAATTATAGATGTCAAAATGTTACCAAACATTTTTTCAGACCACTCTGCCTTAACAATTTCTTTGTCGTCTAATAATACAGAAACAACACGCAGTCCTGGATTTTGGAAATTCAATAACTCTTTGTTAACAGATGAAAATTATATCGCAATGATAACAAAACAAATACCAGAAATTGTTTCAAAATATCAAGAAGACCCAGACAAAGGATTATCTTGGGAAATGATTAAAATGGAAGTTAGAGCGTCAACAATAATCTTCGCTAAAAGAAAAGCCAAACAAAAACGGGATGAAGAAAATGACTTATTGATGGAATTTACTCGCTTACAGGAAAAGATAAGATCTAACTTCAGCGAAGCTACTAAAATTGAAATGGATCGGGTTAAGAAAAAGCTTGCGAAAGTAGTTGCCAATAAAACTCGAGGCACAATGGTCCGCAGTAAAGCTCAATGGTATGAATTCGGTGAAAAGAACAGTAAATATTTTTACAACCTAGAGAAAAGAAATCATAAACGAAAACTTATAATATCGTTGAAAAAAGAAGATGGATCTCTCCTTCACAATCCCGGACAAATACTAGAAGAAGAAGAAACTTTTTTCAAAGAAATTTACAGGTCAAGAGATGTATCTCCAGAATCAGAAATCTTTAATCACTTTTTTCATTCAGATGGTTTGAATACCCTTAACATCGAAGAAGCAGACAATTGCGAAGGACTGTTAACACTTCAAGAGTGCGCAAATTCTCTTGGTCAGTTTAAAAATAATAAAACTCCTGGTTCAGACGGTTTTACAATTGAATTCTACAGATCATTCTGGAATGTTATCGGACAATTCATGGTTGATAGTTTCAATTACGCATTTAAAAATGGGTCTTTATCAATTACTCAAAAACTTGGAGTGATATCATTGATACCGAAAAAAGACAAAGATAACTGGAGACCAATATCGCTACTTAATAATGACTACAAAATAGCCACAAAAGCTATAGCTCTAGCTTAGAAAAGGTTTTGCCAACTATCATCAGTTCAAGCCAAACTGGATACGTGAAGGGAAGATATATAGGTGAAAGTATCAGAATCATATCAGATATGATGTCTTTTACTAAAGCTAAAAATATTCCAGGCCTTGCCGTTTTTCTTGACTTCGAAAAAGCCTTCGATTCCATCGAACGGAAATACTTGCAAAAATGCCTAGAGGTATTTAACTTTGGTCCACAATTACGACAGTGGGTCTCAGTCTTGTGTAAGGACATCACAAGTTGCGTCTTGAATAACGGTTTCGCAACTAAGCACTTCAACTTAAGTAGAGGAGTCAGACAAGGTTGCCCTCTTTCGGGTATATCCTATTTGTAATTGGCGTGGAAATTTTAAACAATGCTATTACACGTTCAAACGAGATAAGAGGAATCCAGATTGACAAAGAACAAACGGTCAAGGTCTCCCAATATGCAGACGATACAACAGTCTTCGTAAGGGATGTCCAGTCAATTCATAATCTTTTTTATCTATTAAGCCAATTTGAAAGTTGCTCAGGTCTAAAAATAAACCAATCCAAATCAGAAATATTATGGTTGGGATGTTGGCGCCATAGAAAAGACCGTGTGCTAGACTTAAAACTAAGTGATGAGCCTATTTACGCCCTAGGGGTATATTTTTCATATAACGAAGAGCTTGCAACTGAAAAGAATTTCTTTGATAAGCTTAATCCCCTTAAAAAACTATTAAACATTTGGTCTTCCAGGGACTTACCGATATATGGAAGAATTAACATCGTTAAAACCCTTGCGATTTCTAAACGAACTTTCATTTGCAGTGTGCTAGACACTCCAAACGGATTTACCGATGAAGTCAATAACATAATATTCAGATATATATGGAAAAACAAAAATCCAAAACTTAAAAAAACAACTATCACAAGAAGCAAGAATGACGGAGGACTATTCGATAAAGCGCTGAAAACATCATGGGTAAAACGTTTGTGTTCCAAGGAAACTGAACCATGGAAATCTATCCCATTATCATTACTTTCAAACGTTGGAGGCAAGCTTCTTCTCGAATGTAACTATGACATTAAATCTTTGTGTATTAATGAGCACCTACCCAAATTCAACCGTGATATAATATTGCACTGGCAAGACTTAAACAGAACTACTCCTGAAAAGAAAGAAGATTTCTTAAACCAAACAATTTGGAACAACCGATTCATAAGAATAGGCAAATCATCAGTTTATTATCGTAAATGGGATCAAGTCGGCATACAAAACCTTGCTGATATTGTTAACGATGAAGGAACTGGCTTCATGTCATTTAATACTTTCTTGGAATAATTCAAAATCAAATGCAATTTTTTACAATACTTAAGTTTGTTGTCGGCTATACCAATTCATTGGAAGAAGAGTCTGAAAAGAGACGAGCATCATCGTGTCCCGACAGACCCGCATCCCGCAATCGACAAGCTCACGTGTAAAACAGTTTATAACACTCTGGTCAACCGACAGCAATGTCCTCCTACCGCAGATAAAAGATTAATAGAATGCGGTTTTGATGCGCAAACGCGACAAGGTGTTTATTCGCTTCCATTTTGCGTAACGAAAGAAGTAAAACTATCTGTCTCCCAGTACAAGGTAATTCACAACATACTATATACAAATAACATTCTGTATAAAATGAAGAAAAAACCAAACCCTTATTGTCCCTACTGTACCAATGTCGAAGAAACGATTGCTTATTTATTCTTCACATGTTCAGCAGCCAGATCTTTCTGGTCCGAGTTCACTACTTGGTATAATTCGCTATCTAAAAAAAAGAAGACTTCTCTTTCTAAAACAGAAATAATATACGGCGTAACAGATAACTGGTCGTCCTGTTCAACCCTTAACCACTTGATTATAATCGGAAAATACTTTTTGTATACTAATGGCCTAACAGACCAAAGATTTCAGTTCGCCGACTATATCACTCTCGTTCGAGATAAAATTGAAACGGAAAAATACATCGCAATCATGACCAATAATCGCACTGCCTTTAATAAAAAGTGGTCAAATTTTCTTATTTAGCACATTTATTAGTAAATTTGTTATGCTTTTTGTGTGTGTGTGTTAATTGTAATTGTAGTTGTTTTCCTTTTAACGAGTAATTTCTATTTAAATTTTTCATTGTACTTTATTATTAGTAATCTTATTGTGAGAAGTGTAAATATTCGGATTGTTAGTAATGTGAGTAATGTCTGTAATTATAATTGTATCCTTATCAATGTAAGCAATTTTAAAATTTGTCAATAAAAAAAAACATCATCCTTTGTAACCTGCGTGGGACCAGGCTCAGAGGCTTCTTGAAAATCGTTTCCAAAGGTTGATGATCCGTGTGAACTGTGATGTTGCTCTTTCCGTAAAGATATTGATGCCACTTGTGCATGCAGGTGACTATCGCGAGGCATTCTTTTTCGATCTGGGCATAGTTCCTTCCTGTGGCGCTAAGAGTGTGCGAAGTAAAGCACACTGGTTCGTTGTCCTGCAAGAGTACTCCTCCAATGGCATTCTCTGACGCGTCAACTTGGAGGGTTACAGGAGAAGACGGATCATAGTATCGAAGGACATTTGCTGAGGCAATGAGCTGCTTTGCTGAATTGAACGATTTTTCATGTGTGTTAGACCATACAAACACTGCGTCTTGTTTGGTTAAATCCCTGAGGGGTAGGACGGTTTCAGACAGGTTCTGACAAAATTTGCTGAGATACTGACACATGCCCAGAAAACGTTGAACAGCGGCTTTGTCTGTTGGCCTTGGCATTTATCTTATGGCTGTCACCTTAGACGGATCAGGCTCCACGCCCTTCTCAGTAAGTTTGTGTCCCATGAAGGTAACCGAGCTGGCCTTGAATTGGAGCTTCTTCGCGGAAAGTCGTAGGTCATAGTCACTGCACTTGTCTAATAGGGCGATCAAATTTCGGTCGTGGTCAATATGCGCTTCTTCTTTAGTGTCACCACATCCAAATATGCAGATATCATCAGCAATGTTAATGATACCCTGAAGGCCATCCAGGAACTCGTGCTGTCGACGTTGGTATTCTTCAGGTCCCGAAGAGATACCAAATGGCATGCGTGTGTAACGATAACGTCCGTTTGGCCCCAGGAATGTGGTGAGCAGTGACGAATCGTCATCCAGTACGATGGTGTGGAAGGCTTCCGATACGTCCACAATAGTGAATACTTTCGCCTTTGTCAGTAGTGGTAGCTTCTCTTCGATTGTTGGGATGGTGTAGATCGGTCTTTTGATCGCCTTGTTGATCGCCTGACTTGGGTCTATGCACATCCTCAACTTTCCATTAGGTTTCTCTTTGACTAGAATATTGGAGAGCCATTCCGTAGGTTCCGTTACTGGCTTGATAATTCCGTCGTCACAGAGCCTCTTTAATTCGTCATTGACTCTGTCAAGTTTGGCCACTGGAACACGACGCCTTGGGGCGTGGACAGGGGTGACATCAGGGTCCATTTCGATATGCAAGGGGCTGCCTAGTGGTTCTCCGCGGCCTGGTCTGAACACGCTGGTGTCTGAGCGTTCTAGAACGTCTTCCTTTGTAATCGTTCCAGGTTGGAGAGGTGAACGGGGCGTTGCTGTCTTACTATCGGTGCCCTCTCCGTCAACCGCATGAGTTTCGTCTGCATAGATCCTTAAATAGTGCAGGGCCTGTGCGTCTTGACCACTGAGAAGTGGTGGTTTTCCTTGTGGAACGTCCACTACTAGGAACTCTAAGATGTGTAGTTTTCCTTTCCTTTCGCAACACAGAGTTACCTGACCCTTTGGCTGCAAAGTCTGATCTCCATACGTGCTGATTGTGGTCTTTGTCTTTGAAATCTTAGCGCCGGGAAACAGCTTTCGCAACAAACTTTCAGGCATAGTATTGCACGTGGATGCAGTATCAATCTGAGCTCGTACAACTTTTGTTTTGCCACCGTGTATCAGATGAAGATGGGCGAAGAATTTTCTTCCAGGCCTCTTGTCAGACCACGCTGTCTTCTCGCCATCGATCGCAAAAGCCTCCTCACTTGGTTCGCTTTCGACGAAATTCGACTGTTGATGTGGTTTCTGATGACTTGCTCTGCTTTTGCAAGCACGAGAGAAATGGCCCGTGATTCCACATTTATTACATCTCTTGCCATACGCAGGACAGTGCTGCTGGCGAGGCTGTTGATGGCTGCCATTGCACCAATAACAAGGTGTCAATTGCCGGGGCACTTCCTTTCCAGCTTTCGGCTTGCTTGTGTAGTTCACCTGTTCTTGATTGCCTCTAGCGGTCTTCATCAATTGGTTGGCGTAGGTAGTGGCTTCAAAGCATTTCGCAGTTTCGACCACTTCTTTCAAGGTAACCTTTGTTTGTGACACGTCACGATGCCTGTGCCCTTTACCGATCAGTTTGATGCGAAGCGTTTCGGACGCTAAACCAGCGATGAACTGGTCTCTCACCAAAATTACAAAAATGCAAGCGAGTAAAATACACCAGTTGGATAATTAATCGTTTAAATAAATTTTGGTGTCAAGTATTGTTGCCACGGTTTACTCGTTTTTTGTTTTGATTTATTTACGGGATTTTTCTGCAAATGTAGCGCACGAAATCATGTTTTTGATCCGTGTAGCTCAATGATTTAAGTTAATATTCTCTTCAAAATCCAACGATGAACCTCACAGTTAACTTCACTAACTAAAAAAAACAAACCCACAAAATTTGAAACGAAACATTTAATAGACAATGTCTGTATAAAATGTACAAAAGTGATTAAAGCTAAGAGGTTCGAAAGCAGCCGTTGTAACGGAATTTAAGCTTAAGCTTATAATTGACGGGAAGATCTGAAAACCGACACAAATTCAAATTCGTTCATAAATGAAATACAAACAGATTCTCACAACAAAATGTACATACATTTACATTTGTTACCTCATATTTGGAGAAGGCTTGTAAATTCTGCAGGGCAAAGCTTTCAAACCAGCCCAAATAACATCGGAGACGAAGCGACGAACACGGTAGTTTCGTCCAATGGTCGTAATAAGCTCACACCACCGACATATACATTATATGAATTAGCAGCGAATATCAATATCTTTCTTCCTTTCGGTGTAGCTTTGAACAGTCTTTTATCCGTCACTTCAGTGAACTTGACCGGCTCTTAGCACAGTGCTTCAACTCTCGCTGTTTTTGACTCGTACTCCGATATATCATGTTCAGGTCGACAATTACTTCGGATCTTCCGGTTAAGAGGATATCCTAAATCACTTGGCATAAGTTTCCATGCTGTAGATAACTAAATAAAGCGAAAAAATATTCACGAAGATCTATGTTCTCCAGCACACTTTCTTCACGTCTTTCAATTCAGCCTAAAAAGTGAACATCGTGCAAACGATTTTGCCGCCTTTTCATACAATCGCTTCGTTTAAGTTGAAATGAAATGTTCAGATCATTTTTTTGCATGAGAAAAAATTTTTAAAATAGATTTAGCCAAGTCTAAAAGCTGAGCTCCTCGGTTATTAACTTTGCCCTTTATTTAAATCTGTATTTACGCAATGATCAAATTTTCAAGCTAAGTATCAACTGAAAACCATAATCTGGTCAGCGTGACCTCCATGAGCTCTACACGTGAGCCCGCGATACGGTCACGTGATACTGGTCAGCGGATACCTTGTTTTGACATCTATCAATTGACCATAGCATGGATGTCAAAGTTGTAAGCTCTGTTTACGTACGTAGGGATAAGTAGAGATGGAATTCATCTGCATTGGGACTTCTTCTCCCCACCCCACCCCCCTCAGTACATACGGTCATTCTTCTCCCCCCCGGTCGGATTGCGTTGGGACTCCCTCCCCGAGAGTCCGTAGGCGCGGGTGGGCGGCCGGGCGTACGGAACCAAATTTTTTCGGCCTTATTGGTTTACCAAAAACCCTTATCCATGATGCCCCGCTGGCGCGCTTCGCGCGCTGGAGCTCCGCTATTTCACAAATAGATTGCATTTGCCGTGCGTCTGTTCAGTTATAGATCACAGATGACGTGAAAATGTGGTAAGAACAAAAAATTTGCCCACGAGCCGCTAGGCGAGTGGGTCACACCGCAAAATGGAATCTATTTGTTTTTTTACAATAACAAGACTTCTGTGCACTTCTGTGCACTGCCGCTACCGGTAAGCCTCGGTTGTTTTCATTTTGAGATAGTTTTCTGTAATCACGAAGCACTATTAAACCGATTTTAAAATACGCAATACGAAGGAAAAATAAAACGTCAACGAAAGAACTGACCTTTATTCCCTTTTACTTTGTAAGCTTAAACTAAGGCAAGCGTTCATCGGCGTTCAACTGCTATTCATGGATTTCCCGTAGAGGCTTCAAACTACTCGAGCATCGGAGAAACACTTGCAGCTTTCGATAAGTTTTTCAAATCAGTCACGGTCAACTTGAAGCTCGTTTAGCCCAGTTAAATGTCTCGAAACGTGTAGAGTGTTTGGCAGATTGTTCTTCGATGTAGATTTATAATTAAGCTGAATTTTCTCTTGTTGTTGGACTATGAACTCTGATCACGCGCACGAGTCATACCTCGCAGTGACGTCATCTTTGTGTCTGTACTCTAATAGATGACAGGCATCAGCCGATCACAACGCGCGCAGTAACTACTCGGTCATTGTATAAAAATATTTGAAGCACTTTCAGTGAACCAATTGACAAGTGGACTTCTGCTAACACTTCTTAGTTCAGATGAAGTCGATATGATGTTTTCAAAGAAACTAAGCTGACCTTTAGGCTGTTTAGGTGCAAAAAGCTTGCTGCTGTATCAAGTTGATTTGTCAAAGAAAGGAAGAATCGCCGCTGCCAATTCGAGGGAAGAGAAGAGTGAGGAACTCAACTGAAACTTGAACCGGCGGAGAAATGCAGTCGAAGAAGGAAACACGCTGGTAAGTTAGTTTGCATGTGTTTTCGCAGGAAGTTTCGGTTCGCTTTCGACTTCAGTTGTTGACATTTGAATTCATGTCCGTTCTAGTGTGCCGTTTCAATAGAAAATAGGCACGAGACCTGAAATTACGGTGCCCAAGAATGTTGAAAGCAACCAGAAGCAACTCGAACTTCTCAAGCTTGAGAACTTTGCAACTTGCCAACTTCGCTGCACGTGAAATTCACAACTTCGTTTTGAAGTGCGCAATTTGATTAAGGCCTGGTTTAAACGCCGCATTTTACACGCGCCGAATCAAATTGCCGAATTAAGGAGATTCACAATGGTTTCCAGCACTTTTCCAGTTCTTAAACTTTGATGAGTCAGTACTACAAATCGTTATCAGTTGCTACTACAATAATGATATCAAACAAATGTCCAACCATTGCTGAACAAGTTGTAGCCATTTTCGTGACGTCATTGGTTACCATAGCAACAGTTCAGCCTGTTAAAAACACCCTTAATTTTGCCTTTAAGTGCTTATAACTCAAAAACGAGCACGGTGACCCCCATTTTTTATCATTGAATAATGATTAGCATGTTAAGATGCAACTTTTTGCAAAGTTAAAAAAAATTCTATCTAGCGGTTACAGAGCCCCCTTAAATTTTCGGAAAATTAAGGTGGCTCTGAAACTGCTAAAAAAAAATCAATTTAACGGTTAAAAAACGTGTTGTTTGGAGTAAATTTAGCATATTTTAATAAGGGTTAAAAGCGTATACGGTTGCCCATATAGGTACATATCGCTGCACTTTATGGGTTCCTCATGCACGTACGAACGTAGGCGCACACATCAAATTTTAGTATAATGACTTTTCATAACTCTACGGGTAATTCAATGTAAAACGGACCTTGATGAAGGCGAAGAAATTTGTTTTATTTACTTCAAAACAGTCAAGGCAAAAAGATCAACTCAAGGCAGAAAAACGAGCACGGTGACCCCCATTTTTATTATTGAATAATGATTAGCATGTTAAGATGCAACTTTTTGCAAAGTTAAAAAAAATTCTATCTAGCGGTTACAGAGCCACCTTAAATTTTCGGAAAATTAAGGTGGCTCTGAAACTGCTAAATAGAAATTTTTTTTAACTTTGCAAAAAGTTGCATCTTAACATGTTAATCATTATTCAAAAAAAATGTGGGTCATCGTGCTCGTTTTTGAGTTATAAGCACTTAAAGGCAAAATGAAGGGTGTTTTGAACAGGCTAAACTGTTGCTATGGTAACCAATGACGTCATGAAAATGGCTACAACTAGTTCAGCAGTGATTGGACATTTGTTTGATATCATTATTGTAGTAGCAACTGATCACGATTTGTAGCACTGACCCATCAAAGTTTAAGAACTGGAAAAGTGCTGGAAACCACTCCACTCCACTCCACTCCACTCCACTTGAGTTGAGATGCAATCAGCATAAGAATTCCACGATACTTTAAATAATCTGTCACCCTAAGAAGGTTAAAGCGTTCAGACACACGGACATTTAAAGAAATTTTAATACATCACCATCATGGTCACTTAACTTGTTTCTTTTTTTTTTGCTTAATCTTTTTTCGCCTAAACTCGATCAAAAATAAATCGTGCAGGAAAATTACTGCAAATAATTTTATGCATGTTTTAAGTGGGAGAAATTAACACCATAGGCGTACGGGCCGGGGGGGGGGGAGGCAGGGAGGGCAGCTGCCCCCCCCCCCCCCAGTTTCGAAAAAAATTGAAAATTTTCGGGCAAAATGATCACGATTCGGGCCACAGCACTTGGGATAAATAGAGTCCGGCTTCTACAACACGACCAAACGGTCCATCTTAAAACGTTTGAATGGCTGCCGATATGCCAATCGCTGCTCGCATTTCCTGCAGTTCGCGCCAAACTTTCGCGCCAATTCGCAGTAGGCGGGAGAACGCATACATTTTGTGAAATCGCTGCTGTTCACATAACATGAAGGTTAGTTTGTGGCCTTCCTGGAGGTTGTTCAAAGTAAACGTTGTTAAGGTCAAGCGGTCAACAAGGCAAAAGGTAAATATTTGGTTGTAAAGTGAAAGCAAAGCATTTTGTCGGCTTCTACTAAGGCCTGGAGATAAATATTTGAGAAAATGCACGAGACAATCTATTCGGGTTTTTACCCTAGCGTTTTTATTTTGCGTTAAACCTGCTCGAACTCTCCGTCATTGTCAAGCCAGGTGTAAATTGTGGAAAACTCTCCAGATTTACGTGAATGAAGATTAAAAGCAACAACTTGAGCTCGTTGCAAATTTGACAACTGATTTTGCATTGGATGAAACGTTTTTCCCACCAAAATGGGAAAGTTTGGGTTTTTTATTTGATATTTGCAGGGCGTTCTTCAGAATGCTAAAAGGCGAAAGTAGTTCTCTTTTAATTGTATTTATTTTTAGACCGCTGCATAAATAATCTATGTATAGCAAAATGCCGTGTGCAAAAGCTGTGTTTTTATCTTTTTTTACCGTCAACAGTGGCGTGCGATTTGAATTGAAAAATTACTAAAAAATTTTGCTTTTACGGCAATCAAGTAATTGCCACCAGTATGGACAACATTATAAATATTTTCGGACAACGACACGGAAGAAAAAACTTTTTCTTTCAACAATTTTTTTTTCGGGCAAGAAGACTACTGCACGACCCCCCCCCCCCCCCCCCCAAAGTCCGAATGTGCCCGTACGCCTATCATTAACACAAAACGTCGACTACATAACTATCCTTTATTGTTTGCGTTTATGCATGTAAATCAAACTAAAACCAAGCTTGCACAGATCGATAATCCTTCCCTCAGTACCGTCTTACGTTTTATAAAAATTAAATAGCATTATATCACGCAGCCTTTGCCATTTTTGACTAGTTTAGCAGCATTTTTATTTTGTTTGCACATATCCTTTATAACTTTATGCGACTGAATAGTAAACAGAAATATGCATGGTAATCAGCTATTCCGGTTACAAGTGACGAAGAGCTGAACTCATCCAGATCGAAAAATGGTGTGAAAGCCAAACAGAGTCATTGACGTGGCAAACAGCTTAATATTAATGTTAACTGTGCTGGCTCCGTTGGGGTTTGTTTCGTACAGTTGCACCATGGTTCCCTCTACCTTTTTCTCCACTTGGGTGCACTTGCTGTTGTCCACGATAGTTATATTGTATCGAGCACGAGTTGTTACGGCAAAGTCTTTTTCTTTGATATCCTCCAAAGAAACCGTATTGTTAATACCGTAAAGTTTGGTCACGTTCCCACTGGACTTGTGGGTGACAGTTGTGTTGAGCTCGACAAGGTTGCCATCAATGCCACGTCGCAAGGTTCGTTTTTGTGAAGTGCTTCCCAGACACAAGTCTCCATTGTTGTCCAGCAATCTCTCTTCTTCGAATGACAGCCTCACCGCACGGTCCTTAGGAATTTTAACGTAGCTACCGTACATTGGAAATCCAACCCGGTACAATGGAGCGTTGCTTAGTAAATAGCGGTGGAGCAAATAACCAGCTACAACTCCAGTAAATAAGCTGGAACGAGATCCAATTTTTGTTTGCTTGACAATAACAGGAGAACGGACGGTTGTAGCTTTGATCGGCGTGAACTTGGTGATTTTAGGCTTCGGCGGTGAGCCAGTTCTTCCTCGCGAGCGGCTTCCACGGCTCCCTCCGCTACGGCCACCACCTCGTCCACCTCCTCGCCCACGGCCATGGACATGCTCTAACAGAAAAACCAGAAGTAAAGCGAACAAAAGAGTGTTAACTTTCATCCTAAAGGATCTTTGGAAATCGTATTCGACAGGTCCGTATAGCTCGGTATCTACTTACTGACAAAACAAACCAGCTACTGACATTTATAAGCAGATCGAGGAGGCAATATTTTTATTTATGATGTATTTGGAAAACTACTGTGACCTATATAGGACACAGTAGTGGCCGGATTGACAATGCCTGATAATAAGTTATTTCACTTCATGGCCTGAGGTGATTAAGATGACGTTTTTGGTAAATGGTTGCGACATCAGAAGATATTTGGGTAGAATTTCGCGGTTCCGATTTGCTGAAAGGGTATACTAGAATTGTAGGTCATTAGAATCAAAGTTGTTTCCATAAACAAGTTACTGTTTTGCACACTTACAATATCGCACATCGCAACAGTTGAAGTGGAACTTAAGTTTATATAACATACACAGTTAGTGGCTCTTAGTTTTACTTAAAAATAAATTCCATGGTATTAAGATTCTACTGTATTTTGCTATGTCAAATTTAACCATTTTTCAATAAATAACCCATATGATTATGAAAGCTATCAACAATGACCATATATCCATAACATAAATCTGGTTGGTAAATGTACTTACTGAATAAATCATGAGGTCAGCAGTTACGTTCCAGCGCGCTGAAACGGCTGAAATTTTTACTTCCTGCGTACGTGTTAAGGTTTTGGGCCGGGCTTTAATAAGCTGATTTGGATAATTTCAATCTGTCATATACATTTCAAGCGCTGTTTTAGTAACATTGGGAAGGAAATTTATGATCCAGACGTTTAGCTAAGGTAGTGGTGGTGGTGGTGGGGGGGGATGGGTTTGAAGATACTACTAAGATAGGCAGAGCACAGAAAATAAGCTGTTTTGGAAAAAAAAGGGGGTTGGTGCATGGATCCGCCACTGGAAGCTAGGTCAGCTAGTACAAAGAAGAAATACTTTTACTACGGGTTACCTTTGGTACGAGGTCAGACTTCAACCAGATATTAGAGTCTTTCATTTTAAAACTTCTTTCCGTAACAATTTATGAAGCAACAGCAGTTTACCAATTGTTGTCGTTCAATGGCAAAGATATTGGTCACGTCACTAATTGTTACTAATGAACCATCCAAACAAGAAATTTCTTTTGTTGAACGGTTAACAAACTTGAACATCATTTTCGGAAATTTAAGATGGCTCTGAAACCATGTGCAAAAGCTGTGTTTTTATCTTTTTGTACCGTGAACATTGGCGTGCGATTTGGATTGAAAAATTACTGAAAACTTTTGCTTTTACGGCAATCAAGTAATTACCACTAGTATGGACAACATTATAAATATTTTCGGACAACGACACGGAAGAAAAAACTTTTTCTTTCAACAATTTTTTTATCGGGCAAGTCCGAATGTGCCCGTACGCCTATCATTAACACAAAAGGTCGACTACATTATTATCCTTTATTGTTCGCGTTTATGCATGTAAAATACAAAGTGTAATCAGCAGAGAAATACTGCTACGCTGAACACATTTACAATGATATATTCCGCTATTCTTTTAAGGCCGCCTGAACTTAACCCAGACAGACACTGCGTTAAGCAACTAAAACCAAGCTTGCACAGATCGATAATCCTTCCCTCAGTACCGTCTTACGTTTTATAAAAATTAAATAGCATTATATCACGCAGCCTTTGCCATTTTTTACTAGTTCAGCAGCATTTTTATTTTATTTGCGCATATCCTTTATAACCTTATGCGACTGAATAGTAAGCAGAAACATGCATGGTAATCGGCTATTCCGGTTACAAGTGACGAAGAGCTGAACTCATCCAGATCGAAAAATAGTGAGAAAGCCAAAAAGAGTCATTGACGTGGAAAACAGCTTAATATTAATGTTAACTGTGCTGGCTCCGTTAGGGTTTGTTTCGTACAGTTGCACCATGGTTCCCTCTACCTTTTTCTCCACTTGGGTGCACTTGCTGTTGTCCACGATAGTTATATTGTATCGAGCACGAGTTGTTACGGCAAAGTCTTTTTCTTTGATATCCTCCAAAGAAACCGTATTGTTAATACCGTAAAGTCTGGTCACGTTCCCACTGGACTTGTAGGTGACAGTTGTGTTGAGCTCGACAAGGTTGCCATCAATGCCACGTCGCAAGGTTCGTTTTTGTGAAGTGCTTCCCAGACACAAGTCTCCATTGTTGTCCAGCAATCTCTCTTCTTCGAATGACAGCCTCACCGCACGGTCCTTAGGAATTTTAACGTAGCTACCGTACATTGGAAATCCAACCCGGTACAATGGAGCGTTGCTTAGTAAATAGCGGTGGAGCAAATAACCAGCTACAACTCCAGTAAATAAGCTGGAACGAGATCCAATTTTTGTTTGCTTGACAATAACAGGAGAACGGACGGTTGTAGCTTTGATCGGCGTGAACTTGGTGATTTTAGGCTTCGGCGGTGAGCCAGTTCTTCCTCGCGAGCGGCTTCCGCGGCTCCCTCCGCTACGGCCACCACCTCGTCCACCTCCTCGCCCACGGCCATGGACATGCTCTAACAGAAAAACCAGAAGTAAAGCGAACAAAAGAGTGTTAACTTTCATCCTAAAGGATCTTCGGAAATCGTATTCGACAGGTCCGTATAGCTCGGTATCTACTTACTGACAAAACAAACCAGCTACTGACATTTATAAGCAGATCGAGGAGGCAATATTTTTATTTATGATGTATTTGGAAAACTACTGTGACCTATATAGGACACAGTAGTGGCCGGATTGACAATGCCTGATAATAAGTTATTTCACTTCATGGCCTGAGGTGATTAAGATGACGTTTTTGGTAAATGGTTGCGACATCAGAAGATATTTGGGTAGAATTTCGCGGTTCCGATTTGCTGAAAGGGTATACTAGAATTGTAGGTCATTAGAATCAAAGTTGTTTCCATAAACAAGTTACTGTTTTGCACACTTACAATATCGCACATCGCAACAGTTGAAGTGGAACTTAAGTTTATATAACATACACAGTTAGTGGCTCTTAGTTTTACTTAAAAATAAATTCCATGAGATTAAGATTCTACTGTATTTTGCTATGTCAAATTTAACCATTTTTCAATAAATAACCCATATGATTATGAAAGCTATCAACAATGACCATATATCCATAACATAAATCTGGTTGGTAAATGTACTTACTGAATAAATCATGAGGTCAGCAGTTACGTTCCAGCGCGCTGAAACGGCTGCAATTTTTACTTCCTGCGTACGTGTTAAGGTTTTGGGCCGGGCTTTAATAAGCTGATTTGGATAATTTCAATCTGTCATATACATTTCAAGCGCTGTTTTAGTAACATTGGGAAGGAAATTTATGATCCAGACGTTTAGCTAAGGTAGTGGTGGTGGTGGTGAGGGGATGGGTTTGAAGATACTACTAAGATAGGCAGAGCACAGAAAATGGGTTATTTTCGAAAAAAAAGGGGGGTGATGCATGGATCCGCCACTGGAAGCTAGGTCAGCTAGTACAAAGAAGAAATACTTTAACTACGGGTTACCTTTGGTACGAGGTCAGACTTCAACCAGATATTAGAGTCTTTCATTTTAAAACTTCTTTCCGTAACAATTTATGAAGCAACAGCAGTTTACCAATTGTTGTCGTTCAATGGCAAAGATATTGGTCACGTCACTAATTGTTACTAATGAACCATCCAAACAAGAAATTTCTTTTGTTGAACGGTTAACAAACTTGAACATCATTTTCGGAAATTTAAGATGGCTCTGAAACCATGTGCAAAAGCTGTGTTTTTATCTTTTTGTACCGTGAACATTGGCGTGCGATTTGGATTGAAAAATTACTGAAAACTTTTGCTTTTACGGCAATCAAGTAATTGCCACTAGTATGGACAACATTATAAATATTTTCGGACAACGACACGGAAGAAAAAACTTTTTCTTTCAACAATTTTTTTATCGGGCAAGTCCGAATGTGCCCGTACGCCTATCATTAACACAAAAGGTCAACTACATAACTATCCTTTATTGTTTTCGTTTATGCATGTAAAATACAAAGTGTAATCAGCAGAGAAATACTGCTACGCTGAACACATTTACAATGATATATTCCGCTATTCTTTTAAGGCCGCCTGAACTTAACCCAGACAGACACTGCGTTAAGCAACTAAAACCAAGCTTGCACAGATCGATAATCCTTCCCTCAGTACCGTCTTACGTTTTATAAAAATTAAATAGCATTATATCACGCAGCCTTTGCCATTTTTTACTAGTTCAGCAGCATTTTTATTTTATTTGCGCATATCCTTTATAACCTTATGCGACTGAATAGTAAGCAGAAACATGCATGGTGATCGGCTATTCCGGTTACAAGTGACGAAGAGCTGAACTCATCCAGATCGAATAATAGTGAGAAAGCCAAAAAGAGTCATTGACGTGGAAAACAGCTTAATATTAATGTTAACTGTGCTGGCTCCGTTAGGGTTTGTTTCGTACAGTTGCACCATGGTTCCCTCTACCTTTTTCTCCACTTGGGTGCACTTGCTGTTGTCCACGATAGTTATATTGTATCGAGCACGAGTTTTTACGGCAAAGTCTTTTTCTTTGATATCCTCCAAAGAAACCGTATTGTTAATACCGTAAAGTTTGGTCACGTTCCCACTGGACTTGTAGGTGACAGTTGTGTTGAGCTCGACAAGGTTGCCATCAATGCCACGTCGCAAGGTTCGTTTTTGTGAAGTGCTTCCCAGACACAAGTCTCCATTGTTGTCCAGCAATCTCTCTTCTTCGAATGACAGCCTCACCGCACGGTCCTTAGGAATTTTAACGTAGCTACCGTACATTGGAAATCCAACCCGGTACACTGGAGCGTTGCTTAGTAAATAGCGGTGGAGCAAATAACCAGCTACAACTCCGGTAAATAAGCTGGAACGAGATCCAATTTTTGTTTGCTTGACAATAACAGGAGAACGGACGGTTGTAGCTTTGATCGGCGTGAACTTGGTGATTTTAGGCTTTGGCGGTGGATCAGGGCCATCTGTTCGTCTTCTACTTGAGCGAGTTCTTCCTCGCGAGTTGCATCCTCGGCTCCTTCCGCTACGGGCACCACCTCGTCCACCTTCTCGGCCGTGACCATGGACATCCTCTAACAGAAAAACCAGAAGTAAAGCGAACAAACTTTTATCCTAAAGGATCTTCGGAAATCGTCTTCGACAGGTCCGTATAGCTCGCTATCTACTTACTTAAAAAAAACCCACTACTTACATCTATTAGCTGATCGAGGAGGCAATATTGTTATTTATGATGTATTTGGAAAACTACTGTGCACTATATAGGACACAGTAGTGGCTGGATTGAAAATGCCTGTTAAACGTCATTTCAATTCATGGCCTGGGATGATTAAGATGACATTTTGAGTATATGATCGCGACATCAGAAGATATTTCAGTAATATTTTTCTGTTCCGAATTGCTGAAAGGGTATACTGGAACCGTAGTTCATTAGAATCAAAGTTGTTTTCCACAAACAAGTTCCTGTTTTGCACACGTACAATATCGCACATCGCAGAAGTTGGAGTGGAACTTAAGTTTAAATCAAATACGCAGTTAGTTGCTCTTATTTTTACATAAAAATAAACCCGTCGTATTAAGATTTTACCATCTTTTGCTATGTCAATAAATAACCCACATTATTATGAAAGCTATCAACAATAAATAATAATATAAGACGTGGATGCTGCAGAATTGTTTATTTTTCCGTTCAATTGCCACGATAACAACTCGAAAGTGTGCAAATAGTCGGCTTCAGTGAAGAGGACGGAAAACTGAAATAATTGTAATAAGCAATTTCAGTGACTGACGGGAATTAGATAGAAATGTACCATAACTTTTTGTGGAGATGATTTTCACGCGATTTTGTTTGGAGATCAAGCAGTCTATGAGAAAACAAAGTCAAGTAGCAAAAATATCCATTGAAATATACGTATTTGTTAATATTTTCAAGGGACGTATAAAACTGAATAAACAAAAACCACATGTAAACCCTCAGGTCTTAAATATTGTCAGCACGGTGTTTTGCATTTGCGTGGTTTGTTTTACGTCACATTCCTGCCACAATGACCACAGATCCATAACATAAATCTAGTTGGTAAATGTACGTAATAAATAACGAGGTCAGCAGTTGGCCTTGTCAGCAGTTTCAGCGCGCTGAAAAGGCTGAAGGTTTTACTTCCTGTGTGCGTGCTAAGGTTTTGGGCCGCTCCATAATAAGCTGATTTGGATAATTTCAATCTGTCATGTACATTTCAAGCGCTGTTTGAGCTACATTGGGAAGAAAATTTATGATCCAGCCCTTCAGCTAAGGGGGGGGGGGGGGGGGGGGGGATACTACCAACATAATTCCGACAGAGCACAGAAAATGCGCTATTTTCGAAAACATAAGCGGGGGGGGGGGGGGGGGGGGGGGGGGAGGGGCATGGATCCACCACTGGAAGCTAGGTCAGCTAGTATAAGGAAGAAATACTTTTACTACGGGTTACCTTTAGTATGAGGTCAGACTACTTCGGGAATCCGTTTATTTTAAAACTACTTTTGGTAACAATTTATGAAGCAACAGCATTTTTCCGTTTGTCGTCGTCAATGGCAAAGATATTGGTCACGTCACTAATTATTACTAATGAACTATCCGGAGATTTATTGAATGTTGAAACAAGAAATTTCTTTTGTTGAACTGTTGACAAACTCGAAGATCATAAAACTGTTCCTTTCTATTAAAAAATATTGGCATCTCGATATTAATAGTAACCAAAAGTAAATACAAAAGCAATATTTTAAAATGCTTCAAATAATTATGGAATCACGCGGCTGATGGTCGACACAATATATCACTCGCGGTCCTACTTTGAGAGAAAATAGCTTTGAAACTTTTACTCAGTTTTTGGACTTCGTTAATATCGGAATTTGTATTCGTAGAGAGGATAAACACAAGACTGTATTCAAAAAGAATGTTTTTTTTTTTCATTTAACTAAGCGATTAAATCCTTGCCTTTAATTTACTGTAGCTAGAGCTGACTCTGATGACACTTTTGTTCCTTGCCACTTCAAAATAATTCTATGCCTTGACTCAGCAAAACGGTTTAAATTGAGGTGTGAGTTAGGTATGTTAGTAAGTAAAGGTTTCAGGTCATACACACTCGTGCCGTTCGATAAGTGTTTAGTTCGTTGTTTGTGATTTACCTTTTATAGAACAAAATGTCTTACGCTTTAGAAGTTTCGTACATGGATCTCTTTTAGATTACATTCCCCTTTTGAACAAATTGCGAAAGCTGATAAATCAGGCTACGTAATTTATCTAACACGAGAGACCGTGTTTCGTATGGATGTCCAAACAAAGAGAAGACAGTTCAAAATACGACGCATAGCGCGTTTTTATGTAATGTATCAAATAGGAGAGACAGTGTTTTATTATATTTTCTCAATCGAAACCAAAAAATAATGAGTAAACGGAGAAATAAAACTGTAAAAATCAATGCTTATTAAGACCGGGTAGCGAAACCTCCTTCATGGCTATGATTTTCTTTGTTTAATTTGATGAATTTTTAAAGAGTCTGAGAATAGAACTTGCGAAAACGTAAATGTGTAACCACAACTTATTTAACAATGATTGGGCATTTGTTCAACACCATTATTTTAGCAACAACTAATAAAAATTTATTGTACTGACCCATCAAAGTATAAGACCTGAAAAGCGCTGGAAACCGCTACCAGCCACCTTAAACAATTGGAAGTTAAACAAGTCGAAAATATCAGATGAAAGTCCTTTATGCTTTCAGCAGTGACCTCATGGAAATCGTCCTTAAACACGGAGCGATCCTATATAACGAGGCTGAACTGTTCAGCCTGCCAATCCCTGCCAATCACAAATTCCAATGAGACGATTTCATTGGTTGGGAAATGCAATCAACTGGCTTTTGGTGTGGCGTGAACTAAAAATAGATTCAAAGCAGTGCAAGAAATAGCATCAAGATTCTCGTGTATAAAATTCTCTGTTTTGTTGTTTGGGTGCAAACAATCGAGAGCGAGGTTTAGAAATAGTGAAAGATACCTGTAGCTATCAGTCACTGTTCTGCAAAATCACGGAATTTCCTGCCCGCAAGCGACCTGAGCTTAGCGCCGATACTTACAACGCATTTATCCAATGTAATTATATCCATGAATACAATAACATTGGATAAATGCGTTGCAAGTAAACAAATAAATATTTATAAATTCATTTTCTGAAATCTTAATCCGCAAACGAAACTTGTAGTTTTGAATTTTGTCGCTTCAAAATTGAATTTGGTTATTGTTCCCATTTCACGATAGTATAACCAGAACGTTTGTAAAGAGCGTAGCTCCTAGTTCACCAATTTTCGAAATGTAGAGATTTTTTCCAAAGCATTGTTATCTTTGTCGTTTGAATCCTTGACCCATAAAAACAAAATACTGAAAGGATTGTCATTGATGTGTTCAGCATTATCTGTTGTAGCTTTCATGTCGTAACATTGTTTGTGCGTGGTGGACATCAATTTTGAATTTTCAGGATTATTGCACAATTCTGTTTAAATTTTCTTTTAGCTTGTATGGAAAGAATTATTGGTAGTTTATATTGTACATTAGCTTGTTAATTCCATATAAATGAACTGGGAACACATTTAAAAAGCAAAATTTGCGGAGCTCTCCTCCTTCACGACCGTTACTCTGACACGACTTTTTAAAATTGAAGCCAGCAAAGTGCTAGACGGGGCCTTTTTATAGGCTCGCTCTGTGTTTAAACCGAACAGTTTCGCCGTCCCAATAAGCGCGTTAATTTCAACCCGTTTTCTGGCCTGGGCACTTTGCAGCTAATGACTAATGATCACATGGTACAAAATAGAACCTTACTAGAGGGTAAGCAACGCTCTGGGACGTCTAAAACACAGCGCATTGAACAAGTCATGCTTGACTTTCCTTTGTTTTGAATGCTTTCCCTCCTGTATGGCGGATGTGCCATGTGACGGTTAGCTGCCAAGGGCCCATTGGCCATCGATTCTTGGGTATAGAGAAACCTATCCCTGGAAAAAGGTTTGTGCGATGGAAACCTTTAAAAAAAGCACAAATTGATCAAGTAAACAAAAAAAGTAATGACTCAGAAAAAGGGATAAAAATGTGATGCAACATTAAAGAAATTTACATGAAATGGGATATAACGTCTATAACGTTTTAGTTTTCTTTTCTTCTAATAAAATCTCCATTTTAAATTATGATTCTTACATTTTATTTGAAAAAATTAACATCTGTCTTCTAAAACTTAGGACGTCTTTTATTATTGCCAAACATCACCCCCGAACTGGGGTTGATCTCAAAAGAACAGTCTAGTTAGACAAGTGTTTTAATGGCAAATGTAACCAAACTAACCGTTTCCACCGAGCGCGAAATAAAATGATGAAACCCGACAAAGAAGTGAATGTTACTTTCTTTTGCAAAAATAACCTTCTCTTCTTTCATTAGCATTTAGAACTGTATATTGTAAAAATTTATTCTTAAACATGTGCAGTCTGAACTATGTTTGAAGCAAATAAATTAGGCAATTATTTAATTTACTGTGGCGGCTTCACTTAGCGAAAAAAAGTGTCGATACATTTAACCTCGAAATCAAGAAATGATAAATATACAACTGGAATGTGCCAGTTCATTTTTTTTACCGGTACTTAGTACCGCGGAGACCATTTAAAAGTGGTCGGGCTAAAAAATATGGTCAGGACAAACAATTTTGTAACAATATTTGGCCAAGATATACAAGCATTAGGGGCCACTGTTCTACTATTCATCATACATTTGCACGCCATCTTATACGCAACCCCAAAAATATAACATAGCCGTCCTCACTTGGTATACCATCCAATTAAGTAAATATGTTTAATAAAACATGACTACCTATAGTAAGCTCTCTACTTTTTGAAGTTGCAAAAATTTCTTTTGCAATTCTCGTTGCGAGAAACAAACTCTTGTTCGACGACAGCTATACAGACAATGTCTGTTGAGATCCCATTGGTCTCTGTTCTCTGCTTGTGGCCATTTAACAAGGCTAAGCTGCTATAGCCTATTCCAGGCTCCGGACAGTAGGGCGAATTTCGGGCAAGCGCGAACGAAGGAAAATTGAGGGGGGTCTTGGGAAGGCAAGACCCCCCTCAAGTTTCTTTCGCTCGCGCTCGCGCGCTTTTCGCCCTAATGACCGAGAGCCTGGAAAGGCAAAGGCTGCTAAACCTTTCGTTGTCCATGTTGGATCTAAGCCAAGGCTAAGACGCCGGGCAGATGAAAAAGAACGCTCGCCAGCAGCGTTGGTAGCAGGATTTACAGCAAGCAGCTAGAAGATAGTTTGGACTTCCTAAACGAGTTTCGCCTCTGGTTCTAAAACCTTTGTCACCACAGAGAGGATGTCGTCGAAACACCATATCTTCAACATGGCTTCCAAAACACTTAGCTGCCCGGGTTGTGTCCTTTGACTTCGTGCATATGCAAGAGTAGACGGGTTTTGTTGCTTTCAAGTGGTAACATTCATAAAATATCCATGTCATCTGGAGCCCTAAAAAATCAACAGAAGCAAAAAAGTGGTAGGGCTTTAGCCCTACCAGCCCCTCCCCCTCCGCGGTCCCTGTTAACTAGTCGTAAACTGTTGTTTACAAGTGGTTTTCTTGTTGTGGCCTTTTTGGATTTTTTCCAGAGTTCAAAAAAGGATAACAATACTAACATAACAGTTCCGGAGAAATAAAGCATGGTTTCCGTAGTGTAGTGGTTATCACGTCCGCTTTACACGCGGAAGGTCGCAGGTTCGAGTCCTGCCGAAAGCATTCTTTTTTTTTTATCTTTTTTTTTTGTAGGGGGAGGAAGTTGGTGGGTGGGTGTGATATCTCATGAATGGCCACTTTTTCATCCCGCGGTACCCACCGCGGTACAATAAAAATTTCCTCTATCTTCTACCAGAAACCCATAAGGGTTGAAACATGCAACTCCTTATGATTCGTATTGTACAAAGCGTTTGAACATTCATTTTGACTAAGTACCATATTTGGAACATAAGGAGAAAAGAGATAGCCAATGGGTTTCTGCTTCTACCACATAACACTACCAAATAACCCTGTCCTTAACCAAATACTTTTCAGAAATATTTTAAAATTGATTTATATGAATGCTATATAAGTCATATAAGATGTTTGTAGTGGAAAAACGGTAGCTGTCAGCTGTCAGCTGTCAGCTGAAGCCATTGTCAATAATGCACGATTTTTATGCTTTATTGTCAATAACGCACTGTCGGAGTTTACTGACGTCAGGTAAGGTAAAATCACGTGCTCGATTTTAACCAATTGCGCGCGTGGATTTTGGACAGTGAACGAAGATTGTATATTAAATGACCTCACTTACCACCAGTCTCCCACAGCTCAGTGGTTAGAGCGTCCAACTGGTATCTGGAAGGTGACGGATTCGACTCACGTTGGGAGGCTCAGAAATATTTTTGGGAGTATTGGACTTAAGAACACTTCTTCATTTATCTGAAAAGATATTTAAAATGTTCATGGACAAAATTTTGAACGAATGCCAAAATTGCATAAAAATATCGCTTGTCGTAGTATCTCCAACTAAAAACAAAACGAGCCTGCCCGGGAGTCGAACCTGGGACCTCTCGCACCCGAAGCAATCATGCCACTAGACCAACAGGCCTTTGACACAATAATTTCTCCCGTACATGGATGACGTTTGTGATAAAATATAAAATGTACCGGTGGGCTTCTGGAGAGATGATCAAATGATTAACGGAAATGTTTGTTTCTCTAACGTCAACAATTCGAAACTGACTTAGTTTACCAACAAGAGGCTACCTATATTGTTGTATCATACTTAAGTAAGTGATGTAGAAAGGGAGCACACATAACACAGCCAGTAACTGTGAATAAGCCAGAAAGGTTTCTGAGCCAACACAAAATTTAAACAATATATTATAGACGCAATTTCAAAAATATATTTGTTATACATCGTCCATTCCAATGGGGTTTTCGTGCCGTAATTGCTAAGAGCGTTCCGCTGTTATCCGAAAGGATTGGGAGTTCAAGTCCACTCGAGGATGATAATTTTTGCTTTCCTCGTGATTAAACTATACGTTTTATGTTTAGAGGGATTACATGTAGGAACTACTTAGGTGTCCTGTGGCCTGTAATGTTACGGACATGCGCAGTAGATTAAGTCGGATCCACCATGTGCTTTTAAGAACGGCCACATTTGTTTGTCAAGAACTAGTAGTGTAGAAGTGTTGTGAATGTTATACAAGTGAAACGTTTACGGACCGATGAATCTTGAGTTTCAAACCTTTGGGAAGATCATTTTATAAAAAATTTTATTAGAATTCTATGTACTGAAAAAGTTAATAGTTTAAGTCCTATGCACTCACACAAATACAATATTTATGCGGCCGAAAAATACCTTCATTACATGTGCGCTGTAGCTGTGATAAATCCGTGCTGATACTTGTGAGACGTTTCATGTTTCAAAACTTTTAGCCATCCTATTCACAACCGTTGCATTTGAGCGATGACTTCCTACTCACCTCAGCAAGGAACGAACGCAATATGTAAATTGACCTCCTCTACAAATTTCCTCGCCTTCTGTTTACTCCATAAAACAAGGCAAACTTACAACAAGGTGACCGATATGTGAGGTGACTTTTCCGACAAATTTAAAAAAAAGTTTGCAAGGACAGATCTTGTTAATGTTGTTTAAAAATATGGCGATTTAAAAAAGTTTAAAGGTACCTTTCTTTGCTAAAGACATCATACACATACCTAAAGTTTACGACCTCCCCGACGGGTTTCGAAGCCCAGTCTTTAGCGTGACATGTGGGTATACGCACCAGTATACCACTGAGAATTTCGGATAATGCGAACTTTTAAACAATGTTAAAAAGTTTACTTTGTCGTATGCAAGAACGTACAGTTTCTAGTCCTATCAGCTAGAGAATCCGTTAATTGTATTTAAAAAAAAGTCAAAACGCCGAAGACGTAAAAATCACACTCAAAAATCAGACTTAGTTGGTTTTGTTTACGTCGTGAATAAGTCGTTTGTAAGATGCTCGTAGTGGTGACATCTGTTGAGAGAGGTGTTTGATCTAGGGTTGTGTAGCACCTTACAGAGAACAATAAGTTGCCTCCGTGGCCAAATGGATAAGGCGTCGGCCTCCTAAATCACATAACGATAGCCGAAGATTGCGGGTTCGAATCCCGTCGGAGGTGATATTATTTTTGTTTTGCTTTGGCTTGAATTCTACTTTATAAGATTTATTCGTTTCCATCAGTCACAACATTGAAACAAGTAGTTGCCAGCAACTTAAAACCGCGCTTATAATTTTTGCTAATTAGTCACGGTTAAATTTAATCTGTTTGCACTATGAGTAAAGGACTAGCAAAGCAGTCACGCAAGTTGCACAATCCGAGGTTTACGTTATCGAAGGCTATCTTTAGCTTAGTGTTTTTTCCTTACTTTTGACGTAACCCCTTGCACGTTCGGGCACGCTCAATTGTTTGCCTTAACAAATATTAAATTTTTCTTCAAATCTCCGAACTCGCTTCGATGAAACAGCCAAAGGATCCACTTCAATTGCCTAAACCGACAAGAAATACTCGCAAAATTGACAATTAATCAATGACTGTCGCTTCTGGCGAAATAAACTTACATAGAAAGCACAATCTTATTTGTCACGTAGCGAAAGTGAAAGCTGCAGCAAAAGCGCATTCCATAGCTGAAGAAATGCCTTTTTTAATCCAACCCTTCGATAGGACCAAAAGAAAAAAATATTTTAAACACAATAAAGAAAACAAGATTGATAACATTTTCTGTACATTAATGTTTTAACAGGTTTTGGCGAATAAACATTACAGGTTGCGTGATTCAAACTCCCGATCACTATTTGGCCGAGTGGACGTTTGGGTCTGGTCACCGACAAAAAAAATTCTACTACTAATAAATCCTGTGCAAAGCAAGAACCGCGCTCAGCCAATGGCTGGGCGGTTAATAAAGATTTATTAGACATTTTTTCAAAAAAATTAAACATTTCACAGTATCAGTCTAACTGTCCCTTTCTCGTCAGTTCACTGTCTGCCATTTCGAGATAATGCGGGTTGGTTTGCAGATGATTACATCTTCTCTTCGGTAATGTAATAATGGTAAAACGTGGTGAGTGGTTGCCCAATCTCCAGAGCCAGAGACTTAAAAACGCACGACCAAATACCTACATTACTATTAGAAAGAAAATATCTTGATTATAAATAAAAGGAATATATCTTAGCTTACCAAATGCTGTCCACCCAGAATAGTATTGGGTCGTATCGTTGCTGGTTTATGCTTTCCACAGGGTCAACGTTTCTTAAATCAGGTGTATATATTGAAGTTCAATTTTATCTTTGGTTTAAATTTTACCTCCTTTTATTTTAACCACATTTCCATACGTTACCAGACCCAAAAACACAGAAATATAAATTTTCAAACAAGGATAAAATTAAACCACAACATATATTTTTCTCACTATTATAAAAAAATAAGACTAAATGCAATATACCTTTAGTACAAATCTCCGCTCACCCATGTATTATTCTATATATAATTGCCTAGGAATAGGTTGGTAACGTTTGTCTTAAAAGTTCAACATACCTTGTATGTTAGCATTGTGGTGGAAAAGTGCTGGAAACCATTGTGAGCCTGAAATTTTTCATCTTTTCTGCTTATACTGCTGTTTTAATATTGTATATGTAATGCGCCTTTAATCATTTCCATGCTAAAAGGCGCACTATAAATTAATAAATTATTGTTATTATTATTATTATTATTATAGCAAAATAGCCCTATTCCCAAAGAGACCTTTGATTCTGCCTCTCCCCAACAGCGCCTTATCGCAGGTTAGCCATCTCTTTTTTTTACGCTAAATACAAATAATTTTCAAATTCCTTTCAATAAAAGATATGTACATGACTATTTAAAAAAAAACTAACGAAAAAACAGAAGAATTGGAGAATCCGGGTATCGATCCCGGTACTTCCCGCATGCTAAGCGGGCGCTCTACCACTTGAGCTAATTCCCCTGCGTTCGTGATAGCTGGAAACTTGAAACAATTTGAAAATATTAAGTGGAAAAGTAAGAAAGTAAGTCAGCAAAGCAGAGCTTCGGTAGAGCTAAGGGCCTTCAAGGCAACAGGTCTCAGAACATTGGGTTGCCTGCCGTGACAGCTGGCGAAATTATCGTTGCCCGATGAGTTAACGTTAGTCTTTCGAAGCAGGCCCAAATTGCCAATAAGGAAAAAGCACGTGAATGTTATCAGTACTTTGATCGGTCGTAACTGCCCGGACCAAACAAGAACGACAGTTGTCTCTAATGTTATTAATGTAGTTATTTAGTCGTCCGTTTTTTAGTCTCTGGCTCTGGAGATCGGGCAACCACTCCCCACGTTTTACCACTTGAAATAAAATTACCATTTCCGAAGAGGGGATGTAATCATCCTCACGCCAACCTACATTATCTCGAAATGGCAGACCATGAATTGCCGATAAAGGCGATAGTTAGAGTGATACTGTGAAATGTTTAACTTTTGAAAGTGAATAATAAATCGTTATTTCACTGTTGTTGCTGACGAGAGCAAATAACTCTTTATAAAATAGAATTCAAACCAAAACAAAAATGGTATCACCTCCGACGGGATTTGAACCCGCAATCTTCGGCTGTCGTCGTTTTAGTTAGGAGGCCGACGCCTTATCCATTAGGCCACGGAGGCAACCGTTACCTTGTCCGAAATATTTATCTGTATTCAATTTTCTTTTCGCAAGATCATCTTTATAGTACTAAAGAAGACAACCTAGGAGAACTATTGACAATTTGAAAATATTAAGTGGAAAAGTAAGGAAATTAATAAATTAATAAGCGAAGAAGAGCTTTTGCAGAGCTAAAAGCGATCAGGTTGGCGGGTTACGGTAAAGCGGATTACAAGTCGTAGCGGGCGAAATTATCGTTGCCCGATGAGTAAACATCAGCCCTCCGAAGCAGGCTCAAATTGCCGATAAGAAAAAGAGGCACCTGGGTGTTTTCATTACTTTCTCTGACCGAAACAGCTATAGCCTAACGTGTGCGAAGCAGCGCCACGATCCTTGTTCTGGACCCCCAACGGACTCAATGAATTACCGGAAGTGCGTTTCGAATTTCCCTTCAACCTAGTAGGCTATTACAAATGTCGCACAACAAACAAGGGAGGCAAAAACCTAAACATGGAGCTCAAGAGACTAAATCCTCGATTAAACTGACGCAAGAAACAAAACCTTTACGACATATAAGGTCTCTCTAAAACAAATTGATAGCTTTCTTAAAGTAAAGGTACGCGCGCAGTCTCTGGCTAAACTGGACAAAAACAAATACGTCATCCGTGATAAGAAGCAACACGTCCTGCAACAGCTGGTCAAGGCTTTACAAATATAAAATGCAAGTAATCAACTTATTCACGGAAAATTTAAAATCTTGTCCTTTCAGAGCGAGCATTTTGAGAGATAAAAACAGATAAAAACCGCAATAGCAGTACATATGACAGATTTAATACAGACCTATGACCTCTCCACATTTGCTGGGCGGTAGCTTAGTCTTTCGGCCTTGCTCAACTTCAGTAAAACGCTTCCTAAGAATACAACATAGTGCTCGTTACAAACAAGCGAGAAGCGAATGCGGTCGGACGACAAATTCAATGTAGAGCGACAAATTCATACATGTCACGAACGTAGGAGTCCGTGTAGGCTTGTCGCCACCTTTTTATTGCTTCAGCCAATCGGAGTCAATCGTAGCTCATCGAACAATAGCTTTTTGAACAGGCCAATCATGGCGCGTACTCAAATCCTGGTACACAGTTGGGGGCCCAGATCGAACAAGGATTTCGGTGCTGGTTCGCAGACGGACTTAAGCAGAGGTTTAGTTTCGTCTGCGGCGCAGGCTAAAACAGCTAGCACCAAGCAAAAACGAGAGTTGGCGAGATCGAGTTGTCAAGAGGCTCTGCCTGAGAATATCGAGAGTTGCTGGACAGGCTCGAAAAATCCAAAATCCTGATACTTGCCTGAAGACTACTGTTGGAAAACTATCTTCGAAAACGTTACTGCAAGTTTCTAAAGATTTACAGATTTCGAGTAATTCGCAATACAAGTCTAGCCTCATAAATTATGCATAAATTACAGTGAAAATTGGCCAAGGTCTTATTGTTTGCATTGAATTACTTTGCAACGCTAAGAAGTAAGTATAATTGTGAATAAGAATGTTGCCCTTTTGCTTTCTAGCAATGGTACTTTTAAATGTTGTGCTGTAGTCATAAGAGTTTTAGCACCATTTGAACATTACTGATATTAAACTTGATATCTCAATCTTTATGTGAAAATGCGAAAATTGAACAACTTCAAACACTTGAAAGGCCTCTTGCATGTCAGATGTCAAGTTGAAATGGGCATTGTGGTAAAGTATGATCCTTATACTATAAGAATATAAAGTATAAAAAATCCTGGCTCGCACCGGTAAAAACGAAAGTTCGTGGTCCGCTGTTGTCAAATTTGCATAATATTCAATATTTAATTTTAACGGCAGCTTCTGTAGCTTTGTCAGGCTAGTATTCAGCAAAGAATCAAAACGTTACTTAATAATTTGTTAAACCAGTTTTGTGTTGCGCTTTCAATCTGGTAACATAAAACGGAGGAGAAGTACTGTCAAATCAAAGTGCTAAGTCTAAAGTGCTACTGTGATCAAATTCATACCTTTCCTCTCTAAGCGTTTTAAAGCAAGAACAAGTAGTCTGTATGAGAAGAAAAATGTCCTTTACTTTTTTCAAATATCTCTTTTCTTTCCAGAGATATTCCAGTTTTTAAAATATGCAAATTAGCAAAATGATGACATTATACACTCAACCAAATTTTGATCAATATGAAGAAAGAGATATTTTAGCTAATTAACATAAGAAATGTTTGATTTTTTTGTTGTAAAAATTTGTGGGTACCGTGGGGTGAAAAAGTGGCCATTCATGGGATATCACACCCACCCACCCATCCCCCTCCCCCCCACCCCCACACACAGAAAAAAAATTAATACATAAAATATTGCTTCCGGCAGGGCTCGAACCTGCGACCTTCCGCGTGTAAAGCGGACGTGATAACCACTACACTACAGAAACCACGCTTTATTCCCCCGGAACTGTTATGCTAGTATTGTTATCCTTTTTTGATCTCTGGAAAAAATCCAAAATGCCACAACAAGAAAACCACTTGAAAACGACAGTTTACTACTAGTACCAGTAAAAAAAAAAAAAAAAAAAGAATTGGCACATTCCAGTTGTATATTATTTATTTCTTGATCTAGAGGTCGGGCTTAAATGTAAAGGTTAAACGTATCGACACTTTTTCACTTTTTTTCGCTAAGTGGAAACGCCACAGTAGATTAACTAACTGCCTATTTTATTTGCTTGAAACACAGTTTAGACTGCACATGTGTAAGAATAAATGTTTAAAATATACAGTTTTAAATGAGAAGGTTATTTTTGCAAAAGAAAGTAGCAATCACTTCTTTTTCGGGTTTCATCATTTTATTTCGCGCTCGGTGGAAACGTTTAGTTTGGTTACATTTCCCATTAAAACACTTGTCTAACTGGACAGAGCTGAATAACCTCTGCGCATGCGTAAGGTTTTGGCGGGCAACGAAGGTTTTGAATGGGAACGATCTGTTGTCTCTGTTGTTCTGTTCGTGGTCGACTTTGGATTTGTTTTCGAAAAGTACGCGTTGTTCTTCGAGGTGAACTGGCCACTTCTTCGATGAAACTAACTGGTTTGGTGCATAAACATGTTATGCATGCATTATGTTTGCTTCTGGCGGCTTACTGTCGTTCGTGGTGATGTTTTGAACGAGCATTTGGAGATGGCTGTTTGCATTTCGCGGCACGGACTCCCGACTTCGCGGTAAAATTTTGGTTTGTGTTCGGGAAGGAAACTGTTGTGTACAGGAGATATGTTGAAGCACTGTTAGTGGTCGGTCTTTAGCGAATTTCCCAAGCTAACTGTTAATAACAATTATTCCAAGAGCGCGCGTTGGATATGGTTGATATGAGGTGATAAACAACCAACGAGCGCGTGCGCGAGTTGGTTATAATCACCTCATATCCAACAAGCGCGAATGGAATAATTGTTTTAGTGGCTCAACCTCAGTCATTCTTGTTGAACAATAAGCTTTTCAACTTTTTTTAAAATCTATTAATGATGTGGACATTTCAGTTTGACCTATACGAGGCGATTGTATGAAAAGGCGCAAAAAATCAGTGAAGCGCTGTGCACCCTGTAAGTTGAATGAAAGGGCGAGCGAGAGAAAAACTCTTCGAAAATAATCCTGGCTCAATCGCCTGTAAAGCTCTATTTATCGTGGAAAATCATGTCCAGCGATGTTGGTTAACGAGCGGATTCAAGATTATTGCAGAGGAGCACAAGTTTCTTAAGTTTTATAGTCTGGCCGGCGATCGATCTCGCGGTTCATCAAGACTGAAAATTAATTGTGTTGAAACAAAGGTGAGCTCAGAACCTATGAATTTCTCTGATTTAATGGGCATTGTTGATTGCTGCATGGGTGACTACGGATGAAGAGAGAGAGGGAGACTGATCTTCAAACATCATTTCACTGAGTCGGAATGTAATGTTGTTTACGGTCGCAAAAATTTGTCGCTTCGCCTTCAGCAAAGTTTCTTGCGCTAGTTTATATTTATTTACACGGATTTCCAATTAAATGTTTACATCAAACTTTGTGCTTCTTCAGTAGTAAGGTTTTCTTTTTGGCTTTATCGGGTAAATTATTTTGTATTTAGCGAGTAAAAGTCCTTTCTTGTAAAAATTCCCTCTCGCAGCGAGCGACCTTGGCGAGCGAAATTGTAAATACAAAGCTCGTTCATTTTCCATATAAGGTAAAACTCCGACTAATGGCTCATAGTCGGAGTTTTTTAGCCAATCAGAAAGCTAGAAATGCAATAGTCGGAGCTGAGAATTTACTTAAGGTTTGACCAATATTCAATAATCTTACATAAATCAATCGATAAAGATTGATCTCAAAATAACATCCAATTTTTGATGTTCTTTTGAGATCAACCCCAGTTCTGGGGTGATAATGTTTGGCAATAATAAAAGACTTCCTAAGTTTTAGAAGACAGATGTTAATTTTTTCAAGTAAAATGTGAGAATTATTATTTAAAATGCAGATTTTATTAGAAGAAAAGAAAACTAAAACGTCCCCGGGTGGGCTTGAACCACCAACCTTTCGGTTAACAGCCGAACGCGCTAACCGATTGCGCCACGGAGACTTACTATACCATGCGATGCAATATACCTTTAGTACAAATCTCCGCTCACCCATGTATTATTCTATATATAATTGCCTGGGAATAGGTTGGTAACGTTTGTCTTAACAGTTCAACGTACCTTGTATGTTAGCATTGTGGTGGAAAAGTGCTGGAAACCATTGTGAGCCTGAAATTTTTCATCTTTTCTGCTTATACTGCTGTTTTAATATTGTATATGTTATACGCCTTTAATCATTTCCATGCTAAAAGGCGCACTATAAATTAATAAATTATTATTATTATTATTATAGCAAAATAGCCCTATTCCCAAAGAGACCTTTGATTTTCCCTCTCCCCAACAGCGCCTTATCGCAGGTTAGCCATCTCTTTTTTTTTACGCTTAAATACAAATAACTTTCAAATTCCTTTCAATGAAAGATATGTACATGACTATTTAAAAAAAAAACTAATAAAAAAAAGAAGAATTGGAGAATCCGGGTATCGATCCCGGTACTTCCCGCATGCTAAGCGGGCGCTCTACCACTTGAGCTAATTCCCCTGCGTTCGTGATAACTGGAAACTTGAAACAATTTGAAAATATTAAGTGGAAAAGTAAGAAAGTAAGTCAGCAAAGCAGAGCTTCGGTAGAGCTAAGGGCCTTCAAGGCAACAGGTCTCAGAACATTGGGTTGCCTGCCGTGACAGCTGGCGAAATTATCGTTGCCCGATGAGTTAACGTTAGTCTTTCGAAGCAGGCCCAAATTGCCAATAAGGAAAAAGCACGTGAATGTTATCAGTACTTTGATCGGTCGTAACTGCCCGGACCAAACAAGAACGACAGTTGTCTCTAATGTTATTAATGTAGTTATTTAGTCGTCCGTTTTTTAGTCTCTGGCTCTGGAGATCGGGCAACCACTCCCCACGTTTTACCACTTGAAATAAAATTACCATTTCCGAAGAGGGGATGTAATCATCCTCACGCCAACCTACATTATCTCGAAATGGCAGACCATGAATTGCCGATAAAGGCGATAGTTAGAGTGATACTGTGAAATGTTTAACTTTTGAAAGTGAATAATAAATCGTTATTTCACTGTTGTTGCTGACGAGAGCAAATAACTCTTTATAAAATAGAATTCAAACCAAAACAAAAATGGTATCACCTCCGACGGGATTTGAACCCGCAATCTTCGGCTGTCGTCGTTTTAGTTAGGAGGCCGACGCCTTATCCATTAGGCCACGGAGGCAACCGTTACCTTGTCCGAAATATTTATCTGTATTCAATTTTCTTTTCGCAAGATCATCTTTATAGTACTAAAGAAGACAACCTAGGAGAACTATTGACAATTTGAAAATATTAAGTGGAAAAGTACGGAAATTAATAAATTAATAAGCGAAGAAGAGCTTTTGCAGAGCTAAAAGCGATCAGGTTGGCGGGTTACGGTAAAGCGGATTACAAGTCGTAGCGGGCGAAATTATCGTTGCCCGATGAGTAAACATCAGCCCTCCGAAGCAGGCTCAAATTGCCGATAAGAAAAAGAGGCACCTGGGTGTTTTCATTACTTTCTCTGACCGAAACAGCTATAGCCTAACGTGTGCGAAGCAGCGCCACGATCCTTGTTCTGGACCCCCAACGGACTCAATGAATTACCGGAAGTGCGTTTCGAATTTCCCTTCAACCTAGTAGGCTATTACAAATGTCGCACAACAAACAAGGGAGGCAAAAACCTAAACATGGAGCTCAAGAGACTAAATCCTCGATTAAACTGACGCAAGAAACAAAACCTTTACGACATATAAGGTCTCTCTAAAACAAATTGATAGCTTTCTTAAAGTAAAGGTACGCGCGCAGTCTCTGGCTAAACTGGACAAAAACAAATACGTCATCCGTGATAAGAAGCAACACGTCCTGCAACAGCTGGTCAAGGCTTTACAAATATAAAATGCAAGTAATCAACTTATTCACGGAAAATTTAAAATCTTGTCCTTTCAGAGCGAGCATTTTGAGAGATAAAAACAGATAAAAACCGCAATAGCAGTACATATGACAGATTTAATACAGACCTATGACCTCTCCACATTTGCTGGGCGGTAGCTTAGTCTTTCGGCCTTGCTCAACTTCAGTAAAACGCTTCCTAAGAATACAACATAGTGCTCGTTACAAACAAGCGAGAAGCGAATGCGGTCGGACGACAAATTCAATGTAGAGCGACAAATTCATACATGTCACGAACGTAGGAGTCCGTGTAGGCTTGTCGCCACCTTTTTATTGCTTCAGCCAATCGGAGTCAATCGTAGCTCATCGAACAATAGCTTTTTGAACAGGCCAATCATGGCGCGTACTCAAATCCTGGTACACAGTTGGGGGCCCAGATCGAACAAGGATTTCGGTGCTGGTTCGCAGACGGACTTAAGCAGAGGTTTAGTTTCGTCTGCGGCGCAGGCTAAAACAGCTAGCACCAAGCAAAAACGAGAGTTGGCGAGATCGAGTTGTCAAGAGGCTCTGCCTGAGAATATCGAGAGTTGCTGGACAGGCTCGAAAAATCCAAAATCCTGATACTTGCCTGAAGACTACTGTTGGAAAACTATCTTCGAAAACGTTACTGCAAGTTTCTAAAGATTTACAGATTTCGAGTAATTCGCAATACAAGTCTAGCCTCATAAATTATGCATAAATTACAGTGAAAATTGGCCAAGGTCTTATTGTTTGCATTGAATTACTTTGCAACGCTAAGAAGTAAGTATAATTGTGAATAAGAATGTTGCCCTTTTGCTTTCTAGCAATGGTACTTTTAAATGTTGTGCTGTAGTCATAAGAGTTTTAGCACCATTTGAACATTACTGATATTAAACTTGATATCTCAATCTTTATGTGAAAATGCGAAAATTGAACAACTTCAAACACTTGAAAGGCCTCTTGCATGTCAGATGTCAAGTTGAAATGGGCATTGTGGTAAAGTATGATCCTTATACTATAAGAATATAAAGTATAAAAAATCCTGGCTCGCACCGGTAAAAACGAAAGTTCGTGGTCCGCTGTTGTCAAATTTGCATAATATTCAATATTTAATTTTAACGGCAGCTTCTGTAGCTTTGTCAGGCTAGTATTCAGCAAAGAATCAAAACGTTACTTAATAATTTGTTAAACCAGTTTTGTGTTGCGCTTTCAATCTGGTAACATAAAACGGAGGAGAAGTACTGTCAAATCAAAGTGCTACTGTGATCAAATTCATACCTTTCCTCTCTAAGCGTTTTAAAGCAAGAACAAGTAGTCTGTATGAGAAGAAAAATGTCCTTTACTTTTTTCAAATATCTCTTTTCTTTCCAGAGATATTCCAGTTTTTAAAATATGCAAATTAGCAAAATGATGACATTATACACTCAACCAAATTTTGATCAATATGAAGAAAGAGATATTTTAGCTAATTAACATAAGAAATGTTTGATTTTTTTGTTGTAAAAATTTGTGGGTACCGTGGGGTGAAAAAGTGGCCATTCATGGGATATCACACCCACCCACCCATCCCCCTCCCCCCCACCCCCACACACAGAAAAAAAATTAATACATAAAATATTGCTTCCGGCAGGGCTCGAACCTGCGACCTTCCGCGTGTAAAGCGGACGTGATAACCACTACACTACGGAAACCACGCTTTATTCCCCCGGAACTGTTATGCTAGTATTGTTATCCTTTTTTGATCTCTGGAAAAAATCCAAAATGCCACAACAAGAAAACCACTTGAAAACGACAGTTTACTACTAGTACCAGTAAAAAAAAAAAAAAAAAAAGAATTGGCACATTCCAGTTGTATATTATTTATTTCTTGATCTAGAGGTCGGGCTTAAATGTAAAGGTTAAACGTATCGACACTTTTTCACTTTTTTTCGCTAAGTGGAAACGCCACAGTAGATTAACTAATTGCCTATTTTATTTGCTTGAAACACAGTTTAGACTGCACATGTGTAAGAATAAATGTTTAAAATATACAGTTTTAAATGAGAAGGTTATTTTTGCAAAAGAAAGTAGCAATCACTTCTTTTTCGGGTTTCATCATTTTATTTCGCGCTCGGTGGAAACGTTTAGTTTGGTCACATTTCCCATTAAAACACTTGTCTAACTGGACAGAGCTGAATAACCTCTGCGCATGCGTAAGGTTTTGGCGGGCAACGAAGGTTTTGAATGGGAACGATCTGTTGTCTCTGTTGTTCTGTTCGTGGTCGACTTTGGATTTGTTTTCGAAAAGTACGCGTTGTTCTTCGAGGTGAACTGGCCACTTCTTCGATGAAACTAACTGGTTTGGTGCATAAACATGTTATGCATGCATTATGTTTGCTTCTGGCGGCTTACTGTCGTTCGTGGTGATGTTTTGAACGAGCATTTGGAGATGGCTGTTTGCATTTCGCGGCACGGACTCCCGACTTCGCGGTAAAATTTTGGTTTGTGTTCGGGAAGGAAACTGTTGTGTACAGGAGATATGTTGAAGCACTGTTAGTGGTCGGTCTTTAGCGAATTTCCCAAGCTAACTGTTAATAACAATTATTCCAAGAGCGCGCGTTGGATATGGTTGATATGAGGTGATAAACAACCAACGAGCGCGTGCGCGAGTTGGTTATAATCACCTCATATCCAACAAGCGCGAATGGAATAATTGTTTTAGTGGCTCAACCTCAGTCATTCTTGTTGAACAATAAGCTTTTCAACTTTTTTTAAAATCTATTAATGATGTGGACATTTCAGTTTGACCTATACGAGGCGATTGTATGAAAAGGCGCAAAAAATCAGTGAAGCGCTGTGCACCCTGTAAGTTGAATGAAAGGGCGAGCGAGAGAAAAACTCTTCGAAAATAATCCTGGCTCAATCGCCTGTAAAGCTCTATTTATCGTGGAAAATCATGTCCAGCGATGTTGGTTAACGAGCGGATTCAAGATTATTGCAGAGGAGCACAAGTTTCTTAAGTTTTATAGTCTGGCCGGCGATCGATCTCGCGGTTCATCAAGACTGAAAATTAATTGTGTTGAAACAAAGGTGAGCTCAGAACCTATGAATTTCTCTGATTTAATGGGCATTGTTGATTGCTGCATGGGTGACTACGGATGAAGAGAGAGAGGGAGACTGATCTTCAAACATCATTTCACTGAGTCGGAATGTAATGTTGTTTACGGTCGCAAAAATTTGTCGCTTCGCCTTCAGCAAAGTTTCTTGCGCTAGTTTATATTTATTTACACGGATTTCCAATTAAATGTTTACATCAAACTTTGTGCTTCTTCAGTAGTAAGGTTTTCTTTTTGGCTTTATCGGGTAAATTATTTTGTATTTAGCGAGTAAAAGTCCTTTCTTGTAAAAATTCCCTCTCGCAGCGAGCGACCTTGGCGAGCGAAATTGTAAATACAAAGCTCGTTCATTTTCCATATAAGGTAAAACTCCGACTAATGGCTCATAGTCGGAGTTTTTTAGCCAATCAGAAAGCTAGAAATGCAATAGTCGGAGCTGAGAATTTACTTAAGGTTTGACCAATATTCAATAATCTTACATAAATCAATCGATAAAGATTGATCTCAAAATAACATCCAATTTTTGATGTTCTTTTGAGATCAACCCCAGTTCTGGGGTGATAATGTTTGGCAATAATAAAAGACTTCCTAAGTTTTAGAAGACAGATGTTAATTTTTTCAAGTAAAATGTGAGAATTATTATTTAAAATGCAGATTTTATTAGAAGAAAAGAAAACTAAAACGTCCCCGGGTGGGCTTGAACCACCAACCTTTCGGTTAACAGCCGAACGCGCTAACCGATTGCGCCACGGAGACTTACTATACCATGCGATGCAATATACCTTTAGTACAAATCTCCGCTCACCCATGTATTATTCTATATATAATTGCCTGGGAATAGGTTGGTAACGTTTGTCTTAACAGTTCAACGTACCTTGTATGTTAGCATTGTGGTGGAAAAGTGCTGGAAACCATTGTGAACCTGAAATTTTTCATCTTTTCTGCTTATACTGCTGTTTTAATATTGTATATGTTATACGCCTTTAATCATTTCCATGCTAAAAGGCGCACTATAAATTAATAAATTATTATTATTATTATTATAGCAAAATAGCCCTATTCCCAAAGAGACCTTTGATTTTCCCTCTCCCCAACAGCGCCTTATCGCAGGTTAGCCATCTCTTTTTTTTTACGCTTAAATACAAATAACTTTCAAATTCCTTTCAATGAAAGATATGTACATGACTATTTAAAAAAAAAACTAATAAAAAAAAGAAGAATTGGAGAATCCGGGTATCGATCCCGGTACTTCCCGCATGCTAAGCGGGCGCTCTACCACTTGAGCTAATTCCCCTGCGTTCGTGATAACTGGAAACTTGAAACAATTTGAAAATATTAAGTGGAAAAGTAAGAAAGTAAGTCAGCAAAGCAGAGCTTCGGTAGAGCTAAGGGCCTTCAAGGCAACAGGTCTCAGAACATTGGGTTGCCTGCCGTGACAGCTGGCGAAATTATCGTTGCCCGATGAGTTAACGTTAGTCTTTCGAAGCAGGCCCAAATTGCCAATAAGGAAAAAGCACGTGAATGTTATCAGTACTTTGATCGGTCGTAACTGCCCGGACCAAACAAGAACGACAGTTGTCTCTAATGTTATTAATGTAGTTATTTAGTCGTCCGTTTTTTAGTCTCTGGCTCTGGAGATCGGGCAACCACTCCCCACGTTTTACCACTTGAAATAAAATTACCATTTCCGAAGAGGGGATGTAATCATCCTCACGCCAACCTACATTATCTCGAAATGGCAGACCATGAATTGCCGATAAAGGCGATAGTTAGAGTGATACTGTGAAATGTTTAACTTTTGAAAGTGAATAATAAATCGTTATTTCACTGTTGTTGCTGACGAGAGCAAATAACTCTTTATAAAATAGAATTCAAACCAAAACAAAAATGGTATCACCTCCGACGGGATTTGAACCCGCAATCTTCGGCTGTCGTCGTTTTAGTTAGGAGGCCGACGCCTTATCCATTAGGCCACGGAGGCAACTGATACTTAATAAAGAAAAACAATTCTAAATCTAAAATGTTGCATTTACAGCAGGCGTCAAGCCTTCTACTTTTTGTGCAGTAAGAAAATTTGCCATCAAACCTTCAACGGACTGAACAATTACGATTCGATTTGAGCTATGCTTGCCAACCCCCAGATTCTCCTATACCTGACCGAAAGGAATGCTTGGGAAATTAGACACTTCAGCGGCATCCAACACAACCTACCTCCATTTCATGTGTTTTTTAGAAGTGTCGAGCCAGCCAATTCTACCAGCAAAATATTGCACCGATTGCATTCCTTACAAGTCAAATCTCGTCCAAATTGCCTTGGTAGGTCTTGGAATCCAGCCACAGAACGGCCAGAGAGACAACTTCACTCATGAACAACCATGTTTCCATACATATAGTTTTGGCGTTCCAATCACCGTCAAATCATCTCTCACTCCTGGTTTCTTTCAGAAGTTTGCCTCTACCCACCATTCAAGCTTCATGATGCCAGCCTGGGGGCTTCTGCAGTGAAAAATGGCTCTGAAAACACTTCTAAACCGAAAGCTTACCAGATTTGAGCCGAACTGCTCGGCTTATCGAGCAAGCAACGGCCGAATGCTGACGTCACAATGAAAATTTGAGCCCTCGGTGTTACTAAACAGCGCATAGTTTCAATTAAACTTCTTATATGCGATCACGAGATTGTAGAGACTGCCTATGCTCAGAAAAACTCTTAAAAAGCACACAGAAATTTGCCAGTTAAAGGGTTAAGCCAAAAATCAAGAAATATGAACCCTTTAAACAGCAATCAGGGCGCGATCGTGTTCTATCGGCAAATTTCTACTAACAGCAAATAGCAGAAACTCATCCGTGTTCTAGGGGAAGTCCGCGAATCTGAGATTCCAATACTCCAAATCCACCTGTTCCCAAAATCAGAAGCGCGAAGTGTGCTTTAACACACTCCGCGCTCCTGATTTTAAAAATACATAAATAAAATAAAATAAATAAATAAACAGAAATGAGATTAAAAAATGTAAAATGTATTGAAAAAAATATAATGATGGGCAATTGCTATATTTCAAGCCTGTGTTCTTGGGGAATTAGCTCAAATGGTAGAGCGCCCGCTTTGCATGCGGGAAGTACCGGGATCGATGCCCGGATTCTCCAATTTTCTTATTGTTTAATATTAAACGATTTGCATTGAACGTTAGACAAAATAGAGCTACCAATTACTGTATTTTTACTACCATAAAATTCAGAAGATTAGCCCTGTGCTTATATTTGCTAAACATCCCTTTCATTTGGGCTTATTATCAGGGTGGGCTTTGGCGGTATGTTTTTGAGCAACAACTCTCATATTACATCAAGTGTTTTCTTTATGCCTGATATTTCTGCATATAATACGGTAGAGTAATGTTCCGCCGCAATCAAGTGCAGCCGCGATTGCGTTACTGAGGATATAAACGAAAACTGAAACTTGAAAATAGTGAACTTCAAAGAAAAATGACAGCTAACGTCTTTACTATCCAAAATATAGCCACTGTTTCGTTCTAACACGAAATTAATGAGTGACGTTTTTATGCGACACGACGTAACAATGTTTACGTAATTAACTGATAAGATCGCTGAAGCCAACGTCATTTTTTAACCCTGTGATTTAATCAAAAAGTTAGAGTCAATGAGTGAAATAGGACGGGGTTTATTGTCTGATACTCTTTTTCCAATTCTGTACCACGTAATGTTTTCTATCTAGTTGGTTATAGCTTAAAATAAGTCCATGGACTTAAGCCCCACATTCCCGGTTTTATTGGATTTTACTAACGAAATCTAATACTTCACACGGGAAGTATAAATCAACTCACAAGAGAGGTCCATATAGGTAAATGTCCCTTCGTTGTTCAAGAGGATATATTTATTTCCTCATTTTTATTGAAATTGAAGCGCGCCTTGGAAGCAGAAAAGATTCTCGTACTTGGAGTGAACTGATGTCATCATGCATTCTGCCGCCTTTTGGTTACACGATTAGTTTCTGGTCGTCGTTGATCCAGATTTTTCCTTCAACAAAAACTTTTCCAAAGCCACCATTAGGAACGTTCACCATGGTATAGGTAATGATCTACAAATGAGTCTCCCCTTTGATTTATAATATTTGTTTCACTATTTACAGTGTCCTCAATTAGTACAGCCGTGCTAATTACATTGACACTTAAATAAAGTGATTTTTTTTTTTCATAATTGAAATTTTGAAACTGCGGTGCGTTAGGTAATAACTATTCCGACTAACAAAAGTAAAAAAAGAGCAGTGATTTGCCACGATTTGTAGATAGAGGTAAGTCGAAACAAAAATTAAATATTTCACTTGTAAGTCGTAGCGTAGTTTCCGTAGTGTAGTGGTTATCACATCCGACTAACACGCGGAAGGTCGCAGGTTCGAGCCCTGCCGGAAACAACTTTTTTGTGATGATTTTATATCGAGCAATTCTTGAGCTTCATTGTTTTAGAAAGTTGATCATAAACGAAAACACATTAAACAATCCACTTGAAGATAATCGCTTAATTCCTGATTTCTCTTCCAAGAACGGAAAAAAGATTTGGACCAAAGTCTACTACTGTACGAGGACGTCCAATTCTTTCATTCTGAACTTGTCTTGTGATTTGGGTGGCTGTTCTATCGAAGACGTCAAAGGCGGGGCTGAAACAGAGAATCTTGCTGCGAAGACGACGAACCACCACGAGGTATCTCTGAACTTGGTTCAATATGGTCCTCAGCGTCTGACATAATTTAGAGGGCGAACTGATGCGGTCGTATGACTCGAATGAATATAAATTGAGACAATTAACAATTATTCTTTGAAATCGAGGTGAATAGTGGCAGAATATTTACCGAGCCACGTAATCTAGACATTTTCAAAAGGAAACCAATGAAAGGCAATTTTATTGACGTCTGATTTGACGTCTCAATTCATGCGTGAAACACGTACAAAACAGTACAAAACTATTTACAGATTCTTTTTACATGGCAAATACACAATCTTCGATAAAATCCTCGTCAAAATGGTCCTTTTACACAGTTCAAATCAGCAACTTTAATTGAAAGTCTGCTTGGAAATCGATAACTGATCAATCAAAGTTTTCGAAGTTATCGAGAAAGGCTTGTTGTTTGGAGCGTTGCGAAGGTGCCTGTCAATGGCGGCTCGAATTGAGGTGAGTGTTGTCTTGTTGTAATATGACCTGTCTTGTTTTCTTACGGACATATAAAACTTCAATTCTTTTTCCATTTCCTCGATTTCGGTGAGAAATTCGTTCTGTCAGGCAAACCAGTCTACAAAAATACTTGTAATGAGACAAATTTTAGTCGTGAAGATTAATTGCTCCCGATCTAGCGATAGGTCGAATTCACGGTGATTATCTCGATAAACAAACTGAAAAACACTTGCTTGCAAAACATGACTTCTTCACTTATCTTTAAAAACTTTTAGGCCAAAGTTCGTTGCCTTCTTGGTTTTTTCTGGCACGCTGTCGTCTTTTATTTTCACTATTTTTGATTCTGAAACGCTAGCGAAACGCGAGTTTACGCCGGCCATTTTGTTTTATGTTTTATGGGATAATGCATTATCCACTCGGTAGCGAGTGAATAATGCGGCATTAGCCCGAGATAGCGAACCAATCAGATTGCTGGAATAGCCAAGATCACTGAGTGTGTATATACTAACACAATATATATATACCGACACCCCGCTAATGAGGCATTGTGCAAAATGCCACATAACACCCCCGAGACGCGGTTACGTAACCCATGATAAATTCATTTCAAATTGTAGCTATTGTCTAAAATCAAATAACACAGACTAAGACAAGTAAATGGTTTAAGTGCCGGACAAACGCAGGCAACATTTCAACGCAACGTATTGCAACATTTTGGATTATTTTGGGAGACGTTGTGAAGGAACTGGCCAAACGAACACAAAATTTCAACGCAACATACATGGCCTAACATTGTTGCATTTTGCACAACATTTTGCCCACATTTGGCTACTCGAAATGGTTCTCCTAATTGTAAAAACTAGTACACCTAAAGGTTTGGCAATGCATCACCAGGGTGCAAAACTGGTAACGCACCGGTGCACGTGAGTTGGACGACGGAATGAACAATTGTGTCTAGTATAATCTAGACTTACTTGTTTTACATGTCAATCATCAGTTTTTAAAGCCTTTAAGAATATTGATTCACAGAAAAGTACATTCATTTAACCGAGGCAGTGACAGAGTGAGGTACGACAAGAGATTGCTCCACTTTCAAAACAACTTTTTGAAACGATTTTTTGATCAGCATGGCTCTTTCAACACAAGTAAGCTGCCATTTTTGAAGAATAATTTAAAAAGATAATTAAAGTAAGGCGTCCGTGCTGTATTTTAAAACTACAAAAGGAAAAGATAGCGTCATTCAGCTCTAGGTGAAGTTCCGTGCCATTCCCTAAAAAAGCCTCAGTCCCTGAGTAAGCCTTTTCAAAGTCAAAAGCATTTAGTCCTTTTTAAACCGAGAACTCGGCGTTTAACAATCGTTTATTCAGAAAAATGGCGCTTTTATTTTATTTTTTTCCTCTTGCTCTTCCTGCTGAGAGAATCCGTTGTCGGCCAAAAAATTAGTTTATACACGAGTATAAGTTGCTACCCGCGAATTGAACGGGAAAGCTTATAGGCCTTATGAAATGCTGGGTTTACCTTGGTGCTGGACTACCATCTCATCTAACAGGAGGTAAATTTCTCCGTGGCCCTTTATGTTACGGAAACCAGGATTAGCTCTAACAGGGAGTGCCAGATTGGTGTTTCTTTCCATTTTTCGTACGCAATAAATATTGTTTCTGACAGTTCTCTGCGTGTTTTTTAAACCAGGTAATTCAAACAGACATGAAGATGAAATATGTTATGGATGGTAGTGTCAACGGGCACAATTTTACTATTGAAGGTGAAGGCAACGGCAAACCATACGAGTAAGTCAATTTGTCAGTTTGAATAAAAATACTGAAAATACGGCGATCATGTATAATGAAGATACTTTGTTTTAATCCACTTATGTCCAGGATTGAACGCAGGTATTCACGGTATTGTTTAATAAGTACTTCATATTTGACTGGGTTATTTGACATTTCCATATTACTTCATATTTGACAGAGTTAGATTGATTATGGTGAACTTTTATTAAGGAGGACACTTTCTGGTGCCTTTCATAAGGAACATTCTGACATGCATCTCATTACCGTTCAACCCTGGACCTATCTGTTTTTATCACAGTCCAGTTATGAGTATTTATTTGCTTTTATTACTTCAGGGGACACCAAACTGTGAAACTACGTGTCACCAAGGGCGAGCCTCTGCCTTTCGCGTTTGACATATTGTCAGGAGCGTTTTGTTATGGCAACAAATGTTTTACTAAGTATCCTAAAGAGATACCCGACTATTTCAAGCAAGCATTTCCTGAAGGCCTGTCATGCGAAAGGTCTATGACGTTCGAAGATGGTGCGTTTGCTGCAGTCAGTGCACAATTAAGGTAGAAACGTTTTGTTATCTTAATGACCATGCTAGTATATCTCAAGGATCACTTATTTCCTGCATCTCTAAGAGTCTCTGAAGAATCAGTAATCGAGTGATGCCTATGAGAGAACATAAACACTTACAGATGCTAAATCCAAAGAGAGTTTGAATAGACTACATGCTTCTAGTAATAATCAGGCTGGTGCTTTGTTGCTAGCTTTCCAGTTAGAGAATGAAACAAACTGAAAGAAGTCATGTCATGCATAACGCATACAATAAACAACAAAAAATAATACAATCATAGGGTTTTTCGTAAATAACTGCCGTATAGACATATAAAATCAAAAACATAACTATACAACATATAAAATAAGCAAAAGAAGTTAGTGCTTAAGGAGACAGATATGTTCCGTAAAGATCAGCTCCCGGGGATCAACCATAAAACTGAAAACTGAATTACAATAAGTAGACGTGCTGTATT